>OZ005659.1:38762041-39004271 GCA_963930645.1 Salticus scenicus
AATGGAGAAAAGTTTAAGCTTTGCTGCATAAGATTCATAGTTACCAGCGATTTCGATCTCAGGTATTATTAACTTGCCGTTTAACTCCGCAATTTCTTACAATGAAGAAATGTAAAATGCACAATCTTGTACTACTCAGTGCATTTTGAAAATCTGGTTAACTTACTCGCGAATGAAAAACAATGTATGTAGAAAATGCAGTTGACAAGGCTCGGTATTCGATTTGCAAAAATTCCATTAATATAAAGATTTTAACATATTATTTTACAAATCGGTGAAAAATGTTGCTGATGAATTTACAAGTACTATTAGATCATAAATCTTTAATTTTCATAATTCAGAAGGATTAGAATGGACATTAATATCGTGAAAGTATACAATAATAGGATTGTTGAAGCCAATAACATAACTTTTCAAGTATAGTGATATATATCAATGAACAATAGTGCTGCACCGAGTAGCACTTTGGCCGAATACCGAGTAGTTGTAAGAAAGGTTAATTGATGTACATATGAAGAATTTGGCACATCTTGAAATTAAAAAAAGCCCCTTTTAACACAGAATTAAGTTAAATGGCAAACAGCATGTTTTCATGAAATGTTTCCGAACTTGTGTAGTGTATATATACAATTAGGTTCATCGTTATATTTGTTACTTCCAGCTTAGTGAATTATTAAAACCATAATAACTGATAACTTCATTCATCATTATATAGTCTTTCTCAGATGCGAATCATTCTCAGATAAATCTTAGAAAATATAAAAGTTCCTGTACCCTCAGGCTTAATTTAAGATGCATGAAGTCATATGAAATGAGAACATTGAAATAAATATTTTATCATTTTAAACATGATAGATTTCATTAATCTTCAAATTCTAGAAGAGTAAAAAAGATAAGTGGTTTTGGGCCATAATTTGAAAAACAACAAATTTCATTATTAAAACATATTTTTAATAACATTTTAATGTATATTTACCCTTTTCATGATTATTATTTTTTTAAATTAAAAATCAATCTTTTCTTACAGTTTTAAAAATGTCTTACTTTTATTTGAACAAATATGTAACTAAAATTTTATCTACTATATTAGTGTTATATACCTTTTTTTTTTTTTTTCTGTTTTATAGATACAATAAGTTTTTATAAAAAATTTGCATATTACACGCATACAAGATGGTTATACTCAAATTCTTGTAACTAAAATGGATAAGCTCATATCATGAATCGTCTCTATACCGAGTTTGGTGGTAATCTACTCGCAAATTTTAACTGCAAAAAGCTGTTTGCAGCAAAAGTTTAATGACTCTATATTTATATTTTCATTATTTTTTTGTTTAGTTATTAATAAACAACCCTTATGAACACATTTCTGTCAATAATACAAAAAATAATGAAATTCTTACAACTACTCAGTATTGTCCGAATACTTAGTCCAAATTTGGCCGAGTAGGTCGAATACCGAGTAATCGGTACAGCTCTAATGAAAAGGACACAAATGAGTTTTTGAAATTTACGTATCAGATAGTCATTTACTTTATGAATTAATGAAGATATAACTTGTCTATTTAAAAATAATGCAAATAATTAATTGGTAACATCTTTACTTACAGGGGTTTGACCAGGGGAAAACTTGGGTCCGTTAAATCACCCTTCACAAAATCCCCCCCCCCCCTTTTAAAAAGAAACCTTTGATAAATGTGTTTCATTTTGAAAGCTAATCTTCCATGGTACGAACAGGCCACCTTAATAATCAGATGTGCTCTGCTGTATTTCCCCTGAAAAGCTAATATTCAATTTCTAATTTAGAAAAGGTTTTTATGCATGTGTGTGCTTAGCTCTATAAAAGTGAACCATCATTATCTAAATGAAACCGTAATTGAAATTTTATTTTGCAAAATTACATTTTTCAGAAAAAGAGGACCCTAGCTGAAAAGTTCAGAACAACTTGATTTTCACATTAAATTTAGATTCACAAAATTACGTGTAGATTTTTTATAATTTCACAAAAACAGGACTTATCTGAAAAGTCTGGACTGACCTCTAACTTAGCAGTCTACCAGGGATATTTGTATTTTAGTATATTTTTAACCGCGATTTTCTACCAGTGTGTGGTAATTCTCTACTAATTTTCGGCAATTAACTGTAACGAAAATTACGATTCGAAAATACTGGTTGAAAAAATATCGCAACACAAATACACCTGCCCAGCCAAAATAAGGACGAAGAGCGGTCTCATATATAATATATATATTTTCGCTTTTCTGAAACCAAATGTACAAATCTAATCACAAACATTAAGAAAAGCAACTGAAATTAATACTTTTAATGAACTTTTTTTAAGAGTAATTTAAGAGTGAAGGCTGTGATACAAGCTGTATGTCATGGGTATAATCGGTTAGTGATAGAAGAAGACGACAATGATTTAGAAATGCGACAGACACAGTAAACCAACAATGTGATTGCAAAATCTCCAGCTAAAATTTATAAGTTGATAATGAGAATTTTACAATAAGTCATTTACAGATCTCAGAACAGACCAGGATTCACTTTAATAAATACGCTTAATTTTTTCATTTTAATCAAAATAATAAAACAGCGTAGCAAAAACTTGAAAGTATACTTTATACCTACTTTAAATTTATAATATATATATATATATATATATATATATATATATATATATATGAATGCATGTATGCAAAGTAGAATTGATAATGATTTTCCGAAACAAATAATCAATTTTCACCAAACAAACGTTCTAAAATATAAACGAATATATCTGAAATGTATATACTATGACGGCGATTGTGTTATACTGATCGTATTAAAGCAAACATCGTTAGAATTTCACAAAAATTCGTCTATATAATGTTTCCATCTGCGTTAATAATGCAATAAGTAATATTATAATGGAAGATTCTAATAACATTAGAATTTTATTATTCTTTTATAGATTTTACATCATAATGAAAAGAATGATAAAAATCGAAGTAGTACATTTGTATACTGTTCCGTTGAAAGCTCTATTTTCCATCGGTATAACTCCATCAAAATTAACTTAATGTATATTACTGTTGCAATTTTCTAGAAATGTTTAAATAATCTACGAAATGCTTCATTCGAAAGCAAAGCGTATGTTTAGAACTCGCTTATCTTTGTGAGGCTAGCATAAAACAGGACAACCTTTCAAAAAATCAGTTGAATTAGGTATTTTACTTAAATAAGATACATTACACTATCTTAAATATTTTCCCATTAATCTGTTAAAAAATTTTTTGTAATTTTCCCCACTTTTTTTTTTTTTTTTTTTTTTAAAGTTATATGTCATCTGTATCACGGTTACACCATGTCTATTTTGTGAAAACTGTTAGCACCATGTTTTTGATGTGCATATTTTGCTACAGAGGCATTGAGCACGATGTCCAGTTACTATAAAGGAAATAGCATAGTGGAAAAGAAATTCATTTGATAAATGTATTTCAGTATAACATCATTAAAATAATTTCTAAAAAAGGGGTACAGATATATATCTGTGTTAAAACGTATAAAAAATTACAAAAAAAGAAAAGAAAAAGATCAAACCCAATGCAACAAAGTAGGCTGATTAAAATAAGCAAAAGCATATGAATGAAAGCACGCCGATTCCTAATATAAGATCATTGTAGAAATAGAATATGCACAGCTTATCGTTTTCTATGTCAAAAAGTGCCAAAGCTAAACTTCTCTTTTGACCAATGCCCAAATCATTACCTCTCTCTCTCTGTATGTACACACACACACATATATATATATATATATATATATATATATATATATAGTACACACACACACACACACACACACATACTGCAAAGACTCTTTCCTCGGATTTTGAAATACCATTGCTTCGTGAAACAATGTTTTAAATTAGAGTATTAATTATGACTCCCCCCTCCACACACATGAAATATTTTATTAATGAATCTAATGATGCATAATCGTGGTAAAACCAAAACAAAATTCTTCTTTTTCTCACGTTACTTGTATATTTGAAAATTTCTTTTAAACCCAATACTAGATCTAAAGACTGAGGATGATTTGTCTCTTGAATGTAACTTTTATATGAACTTCATCTTTAGAGGTGCTTAAAACTAAATATTTTTCAGGTAACAATGTCACCTTTAGCGTTCTCAGCATTTTCTTAGTGCTTAGACAGAGTAGGTGGAAAGTTTTTTTTTTTTTTTTTTTTAATTTAGTGTTGGCAATATGCCATTTTTCTGCGACGCTTATAGAAGGAGGAGGCGGTGTATATGTTGTTAGTAATTTGCTCAAAGTTTCAAGTAATGTTAATTATTTCCTTCACCACACAACATAGGTTGACTGCGACTTAGAAATAGCAAGTTGCAATTGATTTTAAGTAACTTGTATATTTCGTAACTAATTTGTGACTGCACGAAGTTTTAGACATTTAAGATTAATTGAATAAGTTACAAACCAGTTTTCGCATCTAACAATTAAAAAAAAATAATGAAAACAAATACAGCAGTAGCAGCCAATATTAAGTAGATTCGAACAAGACACAATAAATATGACTTCCGAAGTAAGACTGACCATTGCGTGTAAATTACTCTCTATATAATACATTACACTAATAATTTGGGCAATATATATTTTTCCAAGAAATTGTGCTATATCGGGCGTATATATATGTAATTTCTCAAATATGCACAAGCAGCAAAAATTAATTTTTTGGAAATCATGTTTTATGCCAGTAAAACAAACTAATTAAAAGGCTTCAGTTTGAGAAAAATCACCATTCAAGAAAAAATCGATGTTGTAGTTACTTTAATAATAAAAAAAAAAATTAATAAAATTTTCAAAATGAAAAATAAATGAATAAAATAAAATAACAACATAAACGTCAGTTAATAACAAGACACCGACCCTGCTTTTTGTGAACAGTCACTTTTTCATATTGTATAGTCCAGCTTTTAGTGGTCATTGCTAGTATGCCATTTATATCATTCGAAATGATATAAATTGCAACGGAAGATTTTTCATCAATCAATGACGCAATTTAAATTTTACTGAATTCTGTATAAATAAGTAAAATTAGGACGAAATTTATACCGGTAAATTTTAAAACACTGAATACCAATCCTACTAGTAAAAAAACAGGGGCTCATAAAATTTCTCTCACTATAACGATTGTGTTCTGCGAACGATTTCTCTAGTTTTCAAATGCTATTACAGAATAAATAAATATCACAAAATTCCTTCAAAAACTTAATGTTAGGTTACAAAAGGATCACATCTGACAATGTCCATCAATTTACGAAAATAAATGTTTATTGAAAAAGGTTATAAAATATCACTAAAATGAAATTTATTAAACTAGAAACCTGTGTCAAACATTGTGTCAATAACAATAAATGCTACGTATGCAAACATTTACTGTTCAATAATCTGTGGGCTTGTCACCACTATAGGAATTAGAAGGATTTATTGCATTCCTCATTTCAAGATTTAACAAATATCGCTACGTAAACGCAGAACAACTTTATCAGTTGCATGCTCGATATAGTGTTTAAAATTACAACGTAAATAAAAGTGAAAAATTATTGCTACGTGATATTTGTTAATTAAATATGGCTGAAAACTATGCGATTATACAAAATTTTATAAATTTACACATTTCGAATTTATCATTAACTTAAGCAGCTACTAGAAAACTTTAATCGCTTTGCTATGAAATGAAAGAGGCAAATCCATCTTAAATTTAGCCGTGATTTCTTTTTCTTTCTTTTAATGTCCCAGGTAAAAAAATCAGGCAAAAAACTTTAGGTATACTGCAGGTATTTCGGACTTTTTATAAAATTTGCAGGTTTTTTTGAAGAAAAATAAAAACAGTGGGTTTCGTTTTGGAAACTTTTTTAAAGGTTTCCTACAGGTTTATTTCAGAAAGTTCGAAATACCTGCAGGTTTTTTCATGATTTTTTTTTTTTTACCTGGGGTGTCGTTTGAACTTTTCAAAATCTATTATTGTAAAAAAACAAATATATATATATATATATATATATATGGAATATTATGTAGAAAGGCAATAATGAGTAAAGCTCTGTCGTAAAATATCTCTTAGAAATGGATAATTATGCTACGTAATTAAACTGCAAAAAAAAGAAAGAAACTTTCCATTCCTTTAAATATTAGTGAAAGAGTTTTCTCATACCATCAAATATAAAACCCAATAACTATTCACATTACAAAAGCTAGATTTATAATAATTATGAACTGCACAGCACTGAAATATCTCGCATTATTTCAGAAATTCGAAAAGAAAGACTGCCATCGACCAATTTCATGTACGGTTAAAAAGCAGTAAAAACCTAGAGCTCCGGCGATCAATATTATAGTTAAAGCGAGAAAAATCTGCCATCCCAGCTCTATTTTTAAAAAGTAACGTTGTTGCAATCGGGAAATCATGAAAGAGAGAAAAGGTCAGGAAGGGGACAGGCGTTCAAAATCGATGGCAAGAAAACTTGCGCAGTCATTTATGCTCAGAGGTAAATTCAATGCGGGATTGCATTGCGCAGAATCATGCTGTTGTGTTGCCCAACAGCTAAGCTGTAATCTAGGCAGAGACAGCTGGGTGGCTGGTAAGTAGATTAATGAAATAACAAGAAGATCCAAATAAACAGTGACCCAAAATGAAAAATATTAATACGAATCAAAATGTGCTGCAAATACATGCATTCCATATTCGTTGATTAGTGATAACGATAAAATAAATAAAATAATAATAATAATTAATTTTAATAACTAATATATAAAAATTATTTAATAGCATGACAAGTGTAAAAGTTTTAATAATTATTATCAAATTAACCAGGGTGGCTAACAATAGAGCTTTCCCAAATTCTCTGACTATTTTTCACCATTTTTCCTAACTTTCGCAGTTTATTTCCTTCCAACTTTCCCAACATTATCAAAAAATTTAGCAATTTATAATAACGAATGTTCAAATATGGCATATTTCTACATTTGTCAAAATTCCATGACCTTTACATAAAATTCCCTGACTTTTCCAGACTTACTTAATTTCCCCGATTTTCCCTGACCAGTGGCTACCCTGTTTCCTTAATTTTAAATTTCCCTTTTTAATTTAATAATTATATTTTTTTTTTTTTTTTTTTTAAGATATATAATGTGTTATATTATTTGATACGTTTCATGTTTTCTATCGGGAAAAATTAAGTTAATTGAAAATACTTCTTTTTTTCGTCTACTTGCGCATGAAATTAAAAAAAAACTTTTAAAAGAGAGAGATATGAAAAACTATTTAGGACAATGACCAAATACTTTTAAAATTAAAAATTATATAATTACAATTTTATCAAAAATTTAGGACGAAAAGATTTTAAAAACAATATGGTAAAAAAACATAATTTGTACTGCAATTTTACACAGTGTTCGAAGGGCGCACATTCAAGAACTAATTACAAACATTACTTATATGAGTGTTTAAGGTCGATTTTTAAAAAATTAGGTGTCAGCATGCTACAATATAAAACTTCGCGTACATCTGTACTAATTTTAACAAACGATAATTGAATGATACACATATATTATATAATGATTATTAAAAATATTATTTTATGATTTCCATAAAAGTTCAATTTCAAATAAGTTTTTACTAACACGCATTAAAGCAACATACATTTACAATTTTAATGCTTATTGAAAAAGAGTCAAATGTGAAAAAAAAAAAAAAATAATAATAATAATAATAACAAATATAAACCTGCAATTTTACTACTATAATCCATGTTATGATATTTTCCTATATCGGAGAATACCTTGGTTAACGGCAGCCAGTTTCGGACTAAACTTTTATTGTTTGTAAAAATTTATTCTTAGAGGCCGTTTTAAAATGCCTTATTGAAATTAAGGAAAATATTAATTAGCAAAAATACTTTATTTTTGACGAAATTTTATTATTTTTTTTTTAATCGTTTATCTAAGTTTACATATAAAAAAGCTTATGATTAGAATTTATACTATTCTAAATCTGAGCGAATATTATCTCTCGCTTTTTATTTTTGGTCCTTCTCATAATAAATAAAATTATTTTGTTATTTTATTTTTTAATTCTGCCCAACTTGCTTTCCTGATCTCACGCGCGTACACATACATTATCTCACATGTCATTTTGCTTTTTTATATCGACGGGTATTCATCTGACACTATAACTATTACACTAATCAGGAAATAGAAAATAAGGTCCAGCATTTTAAAATTTTCACTAATATAAATTACTTGTTTATTAAGAGGTTACATGGGTTTCAAAGGCTAAAAAAGCATACTTTATCTCACTTTTAAAATTTTTACTAAAAATTTTAAGCATATAAAAAATAGCAACACTTAACTTTTTTTTTTTTTTTCATTTAAGAATTTGGAAAATTCAGCCGTTGGTTTCTGGTTTCCGAAGACTTTTAGAGAGCTTAATCCAGAACAAATTTAGGATTTAGGTCCTAATTTAGGATTTTGGAATATTTCATGTTTGAATTGGTTTTTGATCTCTCTTAACTTATTTCATGATTTTGGGCAATTAACTGTGCTTTTAACAGCTTACTGTTATTTAATTTTTACATGTGATGTGTGATAAAGTTCATGTTCCCAATCAATGTTTATTTTCATTCTATGCAAAATTTATCTTTCTTGTTTATTAAATTGGGAGTTCGAATATCTTCCATTTAGGCGTAGGATTTTCTCATTTCGTTGGTGAGTTAACTTTTATATCCGTTTCTTTCTTGTTTTGTCTGTGGTGAATGTTTTGGGCCCCGCGCAAAGAAATATTTAGCTTTTGTTATCTTTGCGACAGAAAACATTCACTTTGCATGCTTGTATCTTGTATTCTACCAGGCCCCTGATGAAGTTAGAATACAAACATGTTATTATGTAAGTCCAATTTGTTTTATTTAACTTTGATTTGACTTTTTTCATTTTTGGTTTGATTTGGGTAGTCTTTGATACTGATCATATTAATTGTTGGAATTGCTGATAATATTTACAATTTTTATATTATATAAAATTCTGCACAAAACAGAATTTAATTCAGTACGACAGGACTTACTTTAATCTATTCTTCAATGTAAAGGCGAGTCATTCCGTGTCAAACCAACATGAAAAAAAAAGTGTCATTTTTAACCTGACCTCCTCAGATATTTATGAAATTGGGCTCATTTATTTGTCTTACAGAGAAATGAATGTATACCAATTAATAAGTCCTTATCTCTTTTAGTTTTTGATATACAGGGCTGCAAAAGTGGGTAAAAAGTGCAAATTTTCAAAATTCTTGCATTACAAATGTTTTTATTGTTCCCTAATTGTCTCAGAGATAAAAGATTGGTATCGTTAGAAAGCTTTCAATGCAGGCTTTCAAAATGATACCATATAAAATTAAATATTTATATATTAAATACTTATATTTTTATTATTAAATAATTATATTTTTAAAAGAAAATTAAAATGTGTACTTTTTGAGATATTGAAAGTCAAAGGTTCACCTTAAAATGAAAATTTTTAAAAATATATACATGTGCTATATCATTTAAAAGCCTGTATAAGCTCTCTAATGATACCAATTTTATATCTTTAAGTTAATTTGGGAACAAAATATGGGTAAAACTTACGTTATATTAGTATGAAAATAATGATAGAGATGTGCATATTAATTTATAACTCAGTATCCCATGGCAGTCCCAAGTTGAAACTCGCAGTAATTATAGACAATAAACGTAGGAATGACACATATTTTTTTAAAAGAAAAAGAAGAAAAACGATTTTTGAGATATTGGAGGTAAGAGGTTAAAATGTTTGACCTTAAAATAAACTTTTTAAAAAATACATACATGTGAGATATCATTTGAAAGCCTGTATTATAAGCTTTCTAATGATACCGATCTTATATCTCTAATTTAATTATGGAACAAAACATGGGTAAAACTTACGTCATGTTAGTATGAAAATACTGACTTAGGGTTGCATATTAATTTATAACTCAGCATCCCATGGTAGTCCCATCTTGAAATTCACAGTAATTATAGACAACAAACGTAAGAATATCATATAATTTGTAAGAGAAAAATAAAAAAAAGTTTCAGATATTGAAGGTCAAAGGTCAAATTGTTTGGCCTTGAAATGAAAAATTTTAAAAATATGTGCATGTGATATATCATTTGAAAGCCTGTATTAAAAGCTTTCTAACGATACCAATCTTATATCTCTGAGACAATTAGGGGGAAAGATATAAGAACATTTGTAACACAAGAATTTTGAAAATTTGCACTTTTTACCCACTTTTGTATCCCTGTATATCAAAAACTAAAAGAGATCGGGAATTATAAATTGGCATACATTCATTTCTCTGTAAGACAAATGAGTCCAATTTCAAAAATATGTGAGAGGGGGAGGGGGGGGGGTAGCTGTGTTGATTTGACATGGAATGACTCAGGCATGCAGTAACTATATCATTCCCTAGCATCAATTACTATATTCATTTCTGAAAATTTCTTTGGTATAGCTTTAGCATAGGAGCTCCTTGGCGGTTTTTAATTTTTGTTGTCATTTTGGCGATGAATTAAAATAGCAATCGCAATTCCATAAGTACAGATCTTGGCGAGAAACGGCCGAGCTACTTCGGTGCTAAATTTCAAATTTCTCCAAATGGTTCTAAAATGAAGCTGTACCATTTCTTTAGCATGGTTTTTCTCAATTTTATTTTAATTATTTAAATGAAAAAAAAGAAAAAAGAAATATGCTTGCGATTTTATTTTATACATAAACGAAATATTTATTTTTTTAGCATCAATTTATTTATTATTATTTTAAAGTAATTTTAATGTTAAAATGGGGATTTTTATTTGATATCTTTTGAACCAGTTATCCGACTGAACTGAAAAATACGGCGTCAGCTAGGTTTTGTTTTGATTAATAAGTGTACCAATTTTTGATAAAATCTAATAACCGACCTGCCGTACTTAAAAAAAAAAAAAAAATCATCTATTCTGTTGAGTAATGTTGTTTTTAAAAATCTTTGAGAATCCAGTCTTATTATTTGTACCACATTTTTTGCCCCCTTTTAAAATGCAATTTATTATGCAATATTGTTTTCGTTAGTTTCCATTGTTATTTCATAATGTTGTTGTGAACTTTCAAAGATTACTTTTTTGTTTAAAATTGTCGCAAAAAATAAATAAATAAATAAATAAAATAATAATAATAATAAATTACCTCTTTCAAAATACGCTATTTATTCCGCGATGCTCCTCCAAGCAAAGAAAAACAAATAAACCGTGAATGACATTTTTAGTTCAGTTGTCGCGAATTAATACCATGCGATTTGGACATACATAAACACGGTTTAGTTATTCTTAAAGAAGGCATTAATAAGAATAGAGTAAATAGGGAAAAATCACAAATAGAGATACTACGAATGAGTATCTGCCGAATAATCGGATTCAAATACCAATTTATTATTCAGCATTGGCGAAATATTAAGCTCGAAGAAAAATTATATTAACACATTAAAGTTCTCAAATTAATTATATTAATCGTGTATCATGAAATTTTTAATTGAATGTAACTAATGTATTTATTTCCATCAACTTTTATACCCTGAATGGGTTTTACTTCCATATGATAAAGAAGAGGGCAAATTATGAGTTAATATTAAAACTAGTCTAATTCACTAATTTAAAATTAACAAATTCAAATCTGGCTAAAAATGCCTAATATAAGCCCCATTCAAATTTTCGTAAGCTAATAAAAAGGTTAATATTTATCCCTTGTTACATAACCCGCATACCACCAATTATACTGTCATTGCAGCATTACTTTGTTTTATTAATTTTCCCGTTTCAGTTTTATTTTATTTTATTTACTTATTTATTTTTAGTGTGTTAATATTTCTTATTAAATATTGAAATAAAAATGTAGACAGTAAATTACTTTAAGTAATAAATACTTAAAAAAAAAATTATTAGGTTTTCATTTATATTTTCTTTAATAAACAAAGTTAAAATAGATTTTTTTTTTTTTTTAATGTAAGATTGTCATGCAATGCAGAAATAATTGTTCATCACAAAACTTTCTTTCTTTCTTTTTCTTAAAAAAAAAAAAAAAAAAAAAAAAAAAAAAAAAATCTAATATTACAATATTGTTTGCCTGTAAACATTCATTTTGCCATTTCTTAACGATTTAGAACTGAATGCTGACATAGTCTTAAAGAAGGGAGGGGGGGGGGGAATTTTTAATAAGTGGTTAATTTTATTCTGTGATTTAGAGAAAACTGTAGTTAATACTGTCCCAAAGATTGTTATTTTATAATCCTGGACTTTAAGACACTTTTTTTTTTTTAATAGTGCCTTTTATGTAATAAAAAATGTACCGTTTGTTAACCAAGTTGTTTAAAGTGTTATAAATAAGGAGATAGAAGTGGAACTTTGAGAATAGAAATGGCATATTTGATTTACCCAATTTAGGCATTTTAATAATAAAGAAATAACTATTTCCTTCTACCATTTTATTTATTTATTTTAACTAAATTATTAACTGCAAGATAAGGAATAAATCAATCAATTTATTTGGATGGAATTTTCAACGAAAAAGAAGTAAATTTAGATAAACACAAACACACACACAAGAAAAAAATATCTAACTTATTCCGATTAATATTAATATGTTTATTGTTATGTTTTTGCTATCAAGTATATTACGCTAAACATATTACAGTCCCTTAAAATTCAAGAAAGCATTTGAATGACTCACTTCTAACAAAATTAGAGTAAAAAACAGAATTCTCTCAGGAATCGTCTTAATCAATTAAAAGTCGACAACTTAAACAAATCTTGAGAAATATTTTATGAAAAACAAACTAATGGCGAGACAATAAATACCATTAATTCTCAGATATTTAAAATAAAAAAAATTTCCCGGTGCAAGGTATAAATTTCTTTATTTCAGAATTGCTTAAACGCCAAAAAAAAAAAAAAAAAAAAAAAAAAATACATAAACTATGCGAATATTTAAGCGACATTCGCATTCCACTGAAAATAAACATATCATTATAATTTGTAATTATATGCCTCTCCACAAATCAGGCAATTATGAAAGAAAAAAATATCTTTCAATAGTTCTGCTTGTGAAAATCCTTGTTTAGTTTTCATTAAAATATTTCATTTGAGAAAAATCTAATCATGTTATTTTTGTATTATATTTTTATAACTAAAAATTATACGAATTCTCGGAGCTGTGATATATTGAATAACTTTAGAAAGTATTCTTTAAGGTAGTCCTTTCAACAACAAAAAAAATATCCATAAATATTTTTAATCAAAAAACAGATGCCAATACTCATTTACTCTTGCATAACCACCTCCAATTTTTGTGCTACATAATTAATAAAAATAGATTTCATAATGTTTCAATTTGAAATAAATCTGGTGTATCACTCACACGACTTTCTGTTACCGGGAAATTTAATACATACTATAAATACAGATTGGAGATTAAGGGGTAAGATGTACTGTTATGCAAACCTATGTTAAAACAATTCAAATTAGGCTTCGGAGCAGTTTTATTTGTTAAGTAATTAGTAATTCTGTGTGAGGGGGCCTACCACCTCCTCAACCCCCCCCCCCCCCCCGTTTCACTACTGTACCTACATTTATATATAATTCGAATCTGTTATTAAATTCAAAAGTCCATTTAAAACTATTGAGACAACTCAATAACTTGAAACTTATCAATCTTGAACAAACTTTTCTAGTAACAAACACATTAACTTCAGTAGGGGAAGAGGAGGGACATTGGGACACTTTTTATAAAAGCATATTATTTTCCAATTTATAAAAATTTTAATGCTTTTGTGCATTTTTATTTAAATATTTGTGTTATTGGTCACCTTTTAAATGTGTAATGAGCATTGTTTAATGTGTTTTACAAACAGAAATAATTAAAACATAACTTACGCAAAAGTGTCCCAATGTTCCCCGTGCAGGGGCAGATTGGGACAACACTGATTTAATGATGGGGAACTTTGGGACAACCATCTTTTTATTTATCTAATTACAATATTGAAAAATATTTTGCTAAAGTAAATGGAAGGCTTTCAAAACAATGAAATTGATACAATAACAAATAATAATAAAGTAGGTAATTATGAAAAAATGAAATTGTTATGAAACATTACTGCATATTCATATCTTAACGCACATCAAAACCCTGCAAATCTACACAAAACTTTAATGTTATGTAGGATCGTGTTGATGGCATACTTAACCCGTTAGTAGTCGCTATAGACAACGCCACCTATTACAGATTGCGCACTTTTTATTTAACTCGAACCAATAATTTTTAAAAATGATGTGATCAACGTTTCTTGGAATTTATTCGCGTTTTCTGTATATCAAATGCCACTTCTAAAAATTTTTGGTGGCTATTGAATAAAAAAAAATTGGCAAGACTGAAGGATGGGCGGAAAATCGACCAACTAGCGACTACGGGTTAAGTTGAGAACATGGTATTAAATGATCTTTCAACAAGAGTTCTTGTTCAGCTGTGAATATTTGTTGAGATGTATATAATTTATATTTGTAGTACACACTCAATCTTATTTTCTCTTATTTTTTTCAATCTATTAAATAGTGTAGATTTTGGTATATAATATTTAATTGCAACTTCCCTCACAGAAAGTTTATCTTTGATTATTTCATTTATTGCTTTTTACTTTCTTCTATATTCAATAGAAGAAAGTATTGGATTCGTAAAAATTTTCGACCTCGGGTTTTTGATGGATTTACACGTTTTGAGAGCTGTAGAACACGATTTGACCATTTTTAGAAAATGTCTGTCTGTCTGTGTGTGACAAAATTTTGTGGCAACTGTATCTCAGGAACTACTGCACAGAATTTCATGCAAATTGGTATGTAGTTGCACCTTGACATAAATTTTTGGTAAAAATCGTCTTACAGGTTGCGTTGCCATTCCGCTTTTTCTAAATCTTTAACATGGTGATATAGGACAAAAATTTGTATAAATGTGCATAAAGAGAATTATTTTTTAGTAATCATTATGAAATTTACAAGAATTATTTATAATAGAGATAATCAACTGAGAAAAAATTTTTGCATGTGTAGGAGCCTCGTGAACCCCCCTGGGGGTGAAGTCCCCCCTCGAAGGGAGTAAATTTTCAAGATGGGTATCTTTCGAAAGGTCTCGTCAGTACCTTTAAAACGAATGGTTGAACTATAAATCTGTGATAATTTAAAACAAAGTTATCGATTTTTTTTACTTTTTACGAAGAAAAACTTAGAAAAAAAATCTTAATTTTTTTTTTTTTTTTTTAAACGAAATTTAACAAAACTTGGTATTTAGTTGGCTCCTGACATAAACTGGTGCTGATTGGATTTGGGGATCAATCGCACAACAGGAGGCGCTGTGATCGTATTTCTTCTAAATTTTTAACATGGTAGTATAGGACAAAATTTCATATAAATGTACATAATGAGAGTTATTCTTAACCTGTGATTGTAAAATTAATATGAATTATTGCTAATAGTAGTAGTTAATTAGGAAAAAAAATGTGCATGTGGGTGCATCGCTTCTCCCCCCTGGGGGGAAGTACCCTCTGGGGTGGGGTAAATTTTCAAGATGGGTATCTTTCGAAAGGTCTCGTCAATACTTTTAAAATGAATGGTTGAACTATAAATATGTGGAAATTTAAAACAAAGTTATCGATTTTTTTTTACTTTTAACGAAAAAAAAAAAACTTGTATTTTTTTTTTTTTTTTTTAATATTGTTATTGAGTGAATTTGTATAGGAAAATATAGAAGAAAGTCTCGTGGTGGCCACAACATACTAGTTTTATATTTTCTTCTGAAATTTTAGTTCTTTCAGTTTTTGGCTTATAATTTCTAATCATTTTCTAGTTATTTAAAGAATACCTAGAAAAAAATGAATACAATTAGCTTATATGTGCAAAAAATAAGTAAATAAATAAAAATTTATTGGTGTTAGAAATGAATGGGCCATTGGAGCAGTCCCAATGTGCCCCATGCACTGGTGTCCCAATGTACCCCATCAGGTCATTTTCAAAACAAATGTTTAGGCTTAATTTTCTAGAGCACATGGGCTAATGATCTACAGTGGAAATGAAAGCTTAATGTTTATAAAAACACATAGTACTTTTAAAAATTAAAATAATTATTTCCTATTACCTAAAAAATCAACATTAATTTACTAGAAAAAAATTACTTTTCATATGATAAAATAAACTAATCTTGTTTACAGGCAGCAGACTTGAATGAATGAGTTGAAATCAGAAATATGAAGATGTACTACTAAGTGCCATCTAGTGTGATTTTTTACAAATTTTATTTTGCAATTGTAAAGGGATAGAGCCTTTGTCCCAATGTACCCCCTTCTCCCCTATACAACATTTGGATCTCCTGAAATTATTTGTTTTTAATTTATATTATTCTAACAGACACGGACAAACGTTAAAAACTTGACTTCGGTATTCAGGAAGCCTCAAAACGTCTAAATATACAAAAAAAAAAACAAGCGATGAATATTTAGCTTAAAAAAACACATTATTTACCATATGGCTATGAGGAATTAATTTCAATTCCTGAGCAGCTTTCCTGGACATAGTGGAAGTGCTTTACTGCAATATTTTACAATTTTACCAACAATAAAAAAGAATGTTATGGCTTAAATATTGGCAGCCCTGTATATCTTCTGACAGATGTGTACACATCATTTGGTAGACATAAATATAATCCTACATTTAATAACACACGGCACAACCTGAAGTACACTTCCATTAATTCTCAAGTATTGTCGTATTATAATCTAGTTCTTTTGTGTAGCCCTGTAAATGAACAGTGGATGATTTCTATACCATATTCTACATGTACACATGTTCTTACGTATATAAAATATACATATTCATTTCATTTGGTTTAGTGCAGTCCATAGACGTTAAACTCTACTTAGCTGCAATTTTCCCCATAGACGTAATGTATTTGAATTCTCTTGGGTGTCCCTGTACACGAACCATTTCCTTGATCTCAACGAAAAGTTTAGTGTAGCATCCCTATATCATACACATTTAGAATACCAAGTTTGGGCTTTCTGCTATAATTTGTTTTTAAGATATGCTGCTAACAGACAGACACACACACACCGAGATCAACCGCTAAAAACATGATTTTTGGATTCAGGTGACCTCAAAACGTGTAAATAAAACAAAAATTCAATTTTGAAAATTTGACCTTAAGACAATATTTTCTCTACCTTATGGGTAAGAGAAAGTAATAAATAAAAAATAGCTTAAAAATAAATAAAACGAAAAGAAAGGTAAATGTCAACTTTTTAGGTATTATGTATTATTGTACCGCAAAACATTTATAACGCGTAGTACAATTTACGCTTATAGTGCCATATTAGTCGGAAATTAATATAATTTCTACTAATAGCCTTGATACGTAAAATGAAATTTAGTAAAGATACATTTCTGTAATAAATCCAAGTCTGCCAAATAATGCTCCATTTATTTCATCAGTTTACTCAGTAGATGAATTCCACAAGAGAGGCAGTCGCAGTTTTCAGTTATCAAAACGTACCGAGCAGGTTTCCCAAGTCTGGCCTCAGGCAGAAAACTAGAAGACGAGTTCATTTTGACTCGGGGAGAAGTCGGTAGCAATTTCGGCGTGGGCGCAGTTTTACGCTAGAGCAAGAGCTTCGAGTTTTTCGTGACAAATCCCGGAAGTGTAGCTTTCTAGACACAGAGATGTTTCTTTTGTTTGCAAGATAGGGAATTTTCTTCAATTGTTTATGAGCATCAACCAATGATTTTTATGATAGCAAACAATAGATATAAAGCGACGGTTTGGTGACACGTCACAGTTAATAGTTCCCTCTTATTCTCATGAATACATCACGTACTACTTAGAACAACTCGAAAGTTGAAAATTCAAAAATCAACATAAGAATATACATTATATACAGATTGATTAATTAGATCACGAAAGATTTAAATTATTCACCGGAAAACGCAGCCAGTAAAATTTGTACATTTAAAAGAAAAATAAATTTTTACCCTGGTATTAAGGTTATTTAATTATTACTATTTTTATCTTGCATGCGAATCCAGTTTTTCGGATAAATTCACATTAAATTCCACGTACACTAATAAATTATAATATTTACAGTGTGTATAAATATGTTGTAAATATTTAAATGGAAAATCACAAATGTTTGTAATAATTAAGTTTGGTTTGTATAAATTCGTCAACATGCTTTATCAGCCTGTTGGGTCAGGTTTGGAATCAATTTATTTAAAACGTTCAGTCGCAATATCACAAAGCTGGAAGATTTTTAATTATTTTAATTCCATCTCATACTTTCTTTACGTTTTTTCTTTAATTCAAAAAGTTTATAAGCGCTACTTCAACGCCAGCAGCGCCGGGTAGACCTGCTAGAGTGCGATTTCTTATTTTATTTATTTATTTTTAATTTTTTTATATATCTATGTAGAAATTTTGGATAGAAATTTTCTTAAATGCATCTGAAACCAAATAATTTATCTGTTTCATACTGGAAATTTAAAAATGTAAAATGTTCCTGTCAAAATAATCAGTTCTGTAATTTCTCAGTAATTTATTTCGCCTTTACCTCGTTATAAATTCGACTGTATACTATTTAAGTCAACAAAAGAATTATAGAAATTACCTAAGATTCATAATTATTACTTTTAATACGTACTGTTTAATGTTTTCAGTTTTGTCAAAATATATATTAACAGGGAATACATATATAGCCAATACGACTGCAATGAACAACAGAAATTATAATTGTTCTTCATATACATATGTGTATCTTACATAACACAGCAAATGTTTAACAATTAATTTCCTATAACATTATGTGTATTTCCAGTGACGCAGCAAATATTTAACTTTTAATTCCCTATTACGTTTATATACATCCCCCCCCCCCCTTTACCTGTGCTTGCATCTATTTGATTTCGTAATAATTTAACTTAATGATAATATTGTGTATAATATAAAATGCAACAAATCATAAGAGATTAAATAGTTAATATAATGATACTGCTTTTACAATCTTTGAAATGCACATCGATGGACAATGCGGAAACCAATATGGCGAAAAACAACCAATATAATGCATTGAATAACAAAAATGCATTTTCTTTATTAGCAGTTCTCTTGGAGATTCAGCAAGTTTTTAATTGTATGTTTTCTATTATGTTACATGTCCATTACTGGCAAGTTACAGATAAGTGTAAAACATCGTATAATGTTTTCGGAGAAAGTTTTGACCGAAACATATGGAATCTTTAACCCTTATTTAATACTAAAAATCATTTATTAAAAATATGACTTTGTTACATCCCCCCCCTTATTATGATACATACGTGTATATGTGTGGCTAATTCACACATGCATACTATATTACCACTCAAGATAAATAAATATTGTTACAACAGATTGAGTTTTTTCCCCTGCCTCGATTGTCCTGTTGTAGTAAAAGTTGTTTTACAGGCAAAGTGAAAAAGGGACAATTCATTCACTTTCAGTGGAACACGGATTATCCGTGCAGTGGAATCAGTCTTGGTGGCAAACTTGACGACATGGGAACCAAATTTGGCGAAAGAGGGTAGTTTAGAATTCCCGAAGTTTCGAAGCTGTTCTATGCAAGGGGCAGAGATCTAGGACTTCCTGTTGGATTCTGTATAAAAATACCGTCAAAAGGTATAAATAGGAGTGAGTTGACTTCTGTGAGAGAGTATATAGTCACTGCGATTTAGAGTTGTTCAAGGACTTATTCTCAACGATTGCAATTTGGAAATTGTGTTCTAAGCGTTTAAACTTTATTCGTGAGATAGCGAAGATTTCGCCTCTGTAGTATTTCATGTTATTTGCATAACTCTGTAAAACAAGTGAATGTTTTCTTGGGCTGTTCCAGAACATTCGTTGAATAGGGACTTTTGTGGTACGAGTGGCAGCTTCAATAGACTGTTTCTAGAATATTCGAAGAATTAACAGTACTAGTGGATTGTTTTCGAGAATATTCGTTGTAATAAGTTTTGTTGTACAGACTCGAGAAGTTACGCAGAATAAAATGCACTGATCAACTAGAACCTGCCTTTTTTTTTTTTTTTTTAACGAACTTCTTTCTCACACAAGAAAATCGACAAGTTTTTCGTAACAATATTCGTACTCTAGCTAAGCAATCATAATCAGTACTTAATACAAAATGCGCAGCTAAGATATACTTTTTCTAACTTTAATGATAAATGTTTTATTTTAAAATTTATTTATTTCAGTATAAATACTACTATGAAATAATAAATTAACACTATCTTTAAATAAATAAATTTAAATAATAATTTTAAAAAAATTCAAATTTAGCCATTTTACATAAAATTACATTTGTAGCCTTTGTAAAATTGCGTGATAAAGAATTTGTAAGAATCGAAAATGTTTATTAGAAATTCGATTAGACATCATCTTATTTGTACATTGTTCTACACCAGCTCCTTGAACAATGTCTATAAACAGTACTTTTCTATAATAATAAGTTTTCGTATATTATTGCTCACTCTGATTATGGAAATTTTACCTTATTTTCTAATGGATAAGATACGGTATTAAAAAGTTTCTAAAATTTCAATAAAACTATTTTCAAATGTGCACTGCATAACCGCACACCTTTTAAATTTTAAATCAGATTTATCTTCAATCAGGGTTTAAACTGCCATTAGTTTTTTTAGCATTTTGCTAAAAGATATTGTATTTTGCTAAACTATGTCTGTATTTCGCTAAAAAGCTAAAACTAGATTACTTCATAAAATATCTTTATATAACTACCTCTAGTTTTTATACAAATATTCGTGGACGAAAATTACAAAATCACTGAAAATATTGGGAATCATTATCTATTTAGTATATTCAGATTTAATTTCGACTTTTAATAGTTGAATTTAAATGCAAAAATATTTAAAAACATAATTAACAATTTGCTTCATAGATGTATTCTCAGTGCTAGTATAGCGTTTGTTGAAATCGAAACAAAATTTTGCTGATTCATTTTTCTTAAATCACAATATATGCTTGGTTAAAATCGTCTGTGAACAAAACAAACAGAAAACAAAAGTGGGGATAACCAAGTTAAGAAAAAGAAATCGATACTATTCAAAGAATTAATTTTCGAAAAAGCTAAAATACTGCTTATATGTTTTAGCTAAAATGCTAAAGAAACTTTTTTGCCAGGTTAAACCCCGTCTTCAATACTTTTAAAACAAGAATCTGCCATTTTTATTTTCAAAAAATAAATAAACTGAAAACATTTATAAAAAAATTTTCGGTATGAAATCTCCTTTGAAACACAAAAGACTTGGCACTTATAATGAAGTCTTTCTTTGGATAATTTAGAACTAGAACAGCAAAGAACGTATTTCCTAAACAAACACAAAACCATAGCGAATAGCATCAAAAGCAACAAGAGTTACACTCATCTAAAACAAAACATATTTTACATCGTAGGTACCCATATGGAAATGTAATGCGGGTTTTAAATAGCAATACAGTAAAACACTGTTTATACGTCTTTTACATTTATACGTCCTTTTAGTGAAGTCCCGATTCGTTCCTATTCATTTCAATGCAAACATTCTTAGTTTATACGCCGCTAATATCGGTTATACGTCTTTTCCACTTTACTCAAATTTCATTATGTTTGGAAATTTATATAGGAAATTTTAAGCCATATTTTAATTCAAAATTTCTGAGAAATTGAGAGGCTTATTCAACTAAATTTTTTTAATTGCATCTTGTAAATTATAAAAAAAAAAATTATTATTCCAAAATTTAAAAAATCTGATATATTGATACATTATTCTTATTCATATTGGTAATTTAATTCAATAAAACTTTAAAACATGCAAAAAAATATTTTGCGTACAGTTTATTATTATTTCTTTTGACTTAGTTTTGGACAGTTTACACCAGTTTTGACATTTGTTATGTCAAAAACCAGTTTTTGAAGTTAAAAAAAAAAAAAAAAAAAGTGATTTATACAATTATATTAACAGTTATTTACTATGTTCATTTAACAAGAAAATAATTACTATTATTATGATAATTAAATACTTTAATATTTTTGGATATCTCTTAAAGTATTACATCAATTGCATATTTTTTAATTAATAATCAGCTTTAAAAGTATGCTTTAAGCTAAAAATAAAGTTTTTTTTTTTTTTTTTTTTTAAATCCAACTTTGAATGAATAAATATGCGTAATAAATAAATTCCTAGAATTTGTATACTAATTTTTTCCCCCTTACTTTGTAAAATGTTATTTATAATGATTGCATTTTAATACTCTCTATTTAAATAAATAATAATTATTTTTATTTCCTGTGAAATGAAAAGTATAACCTAACTTGACAACCTATCGAATATAAAGAAAAATTACGACATTCACATGAACTCAGCAGAATTATAGAAGTATTTGTAAACCTATATGCAAAATCTTAAAATTTCTAATTACGAGTATTTAGTATTTATTTTATAAAAATATCCATTTTACAAAAGATTTTTAATTAACAGCGTTATATTTGTACCAGGGTTTAAACTGCCATTAGTTTTTTTTAGCATTTTGCTAAAAGGTATCATATTTTGCTAAAACATGTTGGTCAGAATTTCGCTAAAAAGCTAAAACTGGATAACTGTATAATATCTCTATATAATAACTCGGTTTTTTTTTTTTTTTTTTTTTTTTTTTTGGTAATATTTGCAGGCAAAAACTATGAAAGGACTGAAATTTTTGGGAATGATTATTTATGTGGTAATTTGGATTTATTTTTAATTTTTAATGACTGAATTTAAATGCAAAAATATTTAAAAGTATGTCAGAATTCAGAATTTCATTCATAGAAGCATTCTTAGCACTAGTATTTCATGATTATCTACCACTACACTTTACTTAATTTTTCAATTGCTTTTTCATTTTACACATATGATATGAGTACCTCTTTTTCTATTGTTAAAATCAAAACATAGTTTCCCTGATTCATATTTTTAAAGTCACAAATATGGGTGCTTGGTTAAAATCATCAATGAACAAAAGAATAGAAAATAAAACTGAGGATAACAAAGCTAAGTAAAAGAAGTCAATGGTATCCAAAGAATTAACTTTTGAAAAAGCTAAAATAGTGCTTGCCTATTTTCGCTAAAATGCTAAAGTAATTTTTTTGCCAGGTTAAACCCTGATTTGTATGTACTAGGTACTATATCACTTTATATGTATAAATTTATGGTGCAAAACGCTCGCATCTTACCAATAAGCTCCACTGTACTTTGAATAGTATAATCTAGCACTCTCTCTTAATATCAAACAAATAACAATAATAATTATTATTACATAAAGCATAACCTGACAATCTATCGAATATTAAGGGGGGAGGGGGGGAGTTAAAATGAGATTTTTGCAGAATTACAAAAGTACTTGAAAAGCCTGGATATATGCAAAATCCTGAAATTTTTACAAATGCTAAGAAATTATTATTATTTTTTTTTTTTACCAAAAAACATTGCCCAAAACAGAGAATTGTACAGATGAAAATTTAACAAGAATTTCATTTCTATACATTCTCTAGGAATTTGCAATAGAAAATATAAATATGTTTTATCTGAATTTACGTGCTAGGGAATAGATCGAGCTATGGTAGAACATAAAATCAAAGAAAATAGCTGCAAGTAGCGAAGAGGAATAAGATCTATCGTCCCGAGACCCGAGGTGTAAAGCAGCCTACGTCACGGCCTCACGTGCAACCTATTCACGTTTCAAAATGAGTTCATCGACCTAACGGTGGGAGCGAAACATACTTTTTTATTGGTGGCTGACAGAAAAAGGCAGGCATGGCCTACTTCCGATCCCATGCTTTGTTCAACACTTTCAATATTAATAAAAAAAAGAGAAATATTTCGAAAGAAAATGTCGAAATAACAAAAGCGGCCATAATAGTATCAAGAAATTTCAGCGTGAATCGACAACTAAACCTGAATAAACCCAGATTTTTTAAAAAAGGGGGGGAAAAAAATTAGTCGTAACACTTAAGAGTTCCATTCGCATATTCCACAAGACAAGTGCATTTGGAAAGCACTTATTATGGATAAAAATAGCATATGAAAATGAGAAAGAAAAAATTTATCAACGATTACTTTCAATTTATTTTTTTAATTATTAAGAATAATAAGAGTTTTCAACAGTCTCATACACCAGGCATATAAAGACATTTCACATTTAAACACCAATATCACACTGTTAAAATCCAAAGAATTTAATTTTAATCGTGTTAAGTTGTATAAAATGTTATTGAGCGGAAATGTATTCTAAACATATTTTAGGTTGACAGAGATTGCGAATAACATACATTTTTTAGATTATGGTTTTGAATATCCAACACAGACACACAAAAAATAAGATTTAAAAAAAAAAGTCCTTAAAAGCAAAATAAATAAAAAGAATTCACATCAAAATCCATTTCACAAATTAATATTTCGCGAGAGTTTTTCTCAATGTTTCTCGAATATACTTTGAGAGGTATGTATTGTAAGGGGGAAAGCGGGGGGGGGGGGGGGTGGGGGGGGAATCCACTGAGATTTTGGTGTATCTATACATTTTGAGATCGCCTGAATTCATTTTTGCTACTTTTTACGGTGATGTATGCATGCAGGGTTGCTATACAAATCAGGAGAAAAACATCCCTGAGTCTTCCTTGTCCCTTTTAAAGGTGAAATGGATGACACGTAATCATGCAGCTTTTAGAATCCAACATGTTTTACAAAAACAAAACAATTGAAAATATCTAGGTATAGTATATTAATTTTACTAATTTACTACAGTTGGGAAAGGTCATAAATTTCATGAATTTTCCCTGTTTTTTAATAGTTTTTAAAATTCCCCAATTTTCCCAGGTACTGTAGCAACCTTGGTTTATGTTTGTATATGCGTGTGAGTGAATAGAATAATAGCTAAATGCTTTATTTGATTGAGCTGAAAATTGTATGTTATAGATCACCATCGCGCAAATTAGAGATTTTTAGAAGCGTAGAACTTTTTTTTTTTTTTTCTTCAGGGACAGAATCAATACAGTATATGGACATTGACTCAAATTATTTGAAGTACTGTAGCGTATGAACACTACATTCGATTACAATCTAACTGGGTAGGCTTGATATGAAATGATGGTCTTGAGAACTATGCAGATTTACACGAGTGTAGGACTCGTACTATTTTTAGAGGGATGAGGGATATAAAGTTATTATAAAGTAAAAGTTATACATTGCAGTCTATAAACTCCAAATGTATGAAAAGTTCGTTTTAGTAATGTCAAACTTTTTTTTTTTTTTAAGTATATGTGTTTGTTTTACTAAACTATAATCATTTTAGTAAATAATTGCCTGGGCTAGAGCTTTCAACCTAATCTGGAGGATTGTTAGTACCACCCCCTCTTCACACCAGTCTTTTTTTTTTTTTTTTTTTAAGAGTATTTGTCTTCTTAATTCACCGTAAATTATTTGAAGAGAATTACTTTAAAAATTAAATGGTGTGGGAAAAGGGGCTATACTAACAATCCTCCGGATTAAGTTGGAAGTTCTGCCTGGGCGTACTTGACTGTCCACTGTACTAATATTCGAACTTGGGAAGAAATATTTAAACACTCTATTGTACTATTCATTTTTTATTATTTATTGCATTATTGAAATGGTTCAAATTTTGTTAAAGACCTGGTGGTAACTACTCAATGTTTTGACAATCAAATGGAGGCATTCAAGATTTTTCTTTTTTTTTTTTTTTTTTTTTTTCTTTTCTCCTTTATTATCATTACGAGATAAATGTTTTAAAAATAATACTTTTAAAATATCATCAGGCCATAATCTGAAACACTAAAAGCCTTCTACAAACCCGTTAAATTTAGAAAGTAGGTTTTGCCTAATCACCAACAAATGGTTCCTGAAATCGAATTTCCTTTTATCGCACAATACTTGTGTAGGCCAAAATTCGGACTATACATAGCCTACATATAACATTGATTCACTATATCTAACCCCAATCCCAACCGACTTCAATTTCTGCATATAAAAACGAAAATGGAATCTCAAAAGAATTATTCTTATATCTATTAACAAAGGGATAGTTATTTTTATTTCAATGTCTAAATCTTCTTAAAATTCAATTTTAAAATTGTCTGCTAAAAATTATCAATTATTTGTCGAGAATTACCTGTCAAAGCCATTAATCGCAATCTGAATGAGTTAGTACACATATTTCACATACAAATACATTGGGTATGGTAATATAAATATTAGTTTGTAATTAGCTTTGATAGGGATGTAAAATTTCAATATGCTTTTGGAACATTTAAATCCATGGTGTCTTAGTCAGTAATCTCAATGATACAGTTATTGTGGTATTAAGTTTTATATTTCTTTACAAACACTTTTTAAGTACAGGTGACCCTCGAATTTCACAGAATTCGCTACTTCAAATATTAATATTAAAAAAGATTTTTTTTTTTTTTTTTCGATATTATAAATTTTTTTCGCTTCTATACAATCGTTAATACGTTTTACGTATCAATAAGCTGTATGCTTTACTAATTGATATGTTTATATTTAAAAAAAAGTCCTTATAAATTTATAAACATGATTGAGAAACAGAGTAAGCTGATGTGCTGTAGAGATGAGACGGGCTCATCCCGAGCCCGTAAGCCCGAGCCCGGTCGGGCTCAAATCTCACGCAAGTCTTCGGACTCCGGGCGGGCTCGGATTCAAGCTAAAAGTCCCGTTTATTTTATACTTCACTAACTAGAAAATGATTAAAAAAAAAAAAAAAAAAAGAAACTGGCAGTTGCTCTATTGCAAATAAACATGCTGTTTCTTTCGTAAAGAAAATATTTTGCAGTTCCTTGTAAAGTTAGTTTTAAATAGACAAGGGATATTGTTATAAGTCGCAAAATAATCTTGCAAACCTTAGTAGCTTTGATTTTCCTTTTTCTAAATAGAACTTTTTTTCAACGGGATGCATATTATCAGAATGTCATAATGTTATACAGTAATCCTTCCTCATTCGTTATATTGGGCCTCATTATATTACCCATTCGGATAAATCGGGCTTTTTTTTTTTTTGTCCCCCGACAGGCGCGTTGTAAACAATGGGTTGCACTATAAATATCAAGAGACTCCGCAGAGTCTCAAGTGACGCAAGCGCAAAAACAAATATATTATACAGAGAAATATATACATGTATACAGAGACAGACATTATAAATTGTTATAATAACATTTATAGTTAGTTAAAAAGAGGGCTGGTAATAAGAAAATTAATTTGAAAAAGAAATGGGTATTTAATTTTACTATTGTGTATGCGTTGCGTAGCGTATCACTTTCAATATCGGGCTCGGGCGGGCTCAGTTCAAAAATGTTTCGGGTCCGGGCGGGCTCGGATTGCCAAAATAGAGCCCGAACTCACCTCTAATGTGCTGATGCGAAGAAAATAAAATCTCAAATTCCTTGAGAACGCAACCAAGATTCAAACAATTAGGATTTCGCTGTATGCTAATGAATCTTTTGCTTCAATCGTCCGTTCTTATAACAACTCTACGAAACGTACAGTTTTGAAAAACAAAAGTATTGTAGAATTAAGGAATATGTTGGAAATAGTGACAATAACGGTAATCTTCAATGATTGTTTAGAAAAAACATGGCATAATGATGAAAGAAATTAGTTTAGTGATCAATAAATAAGATTTTTGCTAAACAAATGCTTAAAGATATAATTTTTGACAGCCAATTTCGAAATTCAATATTCCAATATATTTACAGTAACCAAAATTATAGACGAAAGTACAATGCTGCATGCATTTGTTTCTAGTACTGACACACTGATGTTAATTTCGAAATGGGGATTAATTCAATTTCCAGCAGTGACGAACTAGTTCCAACACTTTCTGTTTGATTGTGTAACTTTTACCAACTTGGATCTTAAACATGTACGTCTTGTTATGTAGGGCAATATTTCTAAACTTTTATCGCACTGCGGAGACCGGTTTTATTTGGTATGTTTCCTCGTGATTCAAAATTGTTGCGTAAACCCACACTAAATTCATTTCAGTTAGATATTTCTACTCTATCTTTCGACCTCGAAAAGTTTTTTCTTCCCTTTTCTAAGTTATCTAAAAAAGCGAATCTTATTAAGTATTCCGCTATTCCGCATACATTAAAAAGGAAAAAAAAAAAATTAAAAAAAAAAAAATAAATGAATAAAACGTATTAAATGCAAGGACAATTTAATATGCGAAAATCTACTTTATATGAACTTTTGGAAGATCCTTTGAAAAAATTACAATAATGATTTTTAGTAAACTTAAAAAAAAAAAAAAAAAAAAAAAAGGAAACATGTATATTACATAATATCCTTCTGAAATGAATACTGATTACACTGAATTTGATATTTCTACCAGTACTAATAATCTGTAAATATAATTTTAAATAAAATCAAATCTTCGACTGTTGACAAGTTTTACTGTTCCGTTATTTATTAATATAATACCTACGACCCACGTCACAAAAATAATTACATCTGACAACGTTAAAAATAATATTGGAATCTCCCCCATGCTCCTCCTTCTCCTAATGAAATACAAAATCTAACTGTTCAAAACTCTATCTGAACTTATAAGATTTATTCTTATAAAGAAGAGACGACTATAATTTGTTCAATTCTCTGTTCTATTCATATTCATAACCAGTTTCGCACTGACAGGACAGGTGCATGAACGCATTTTGAGATAATCGTAGGAAAGCTTTCTGAGTAGTCGTAAGCTTAACAATTATAGGAATATCTACATCAAACGTAGGAAAACGATGAGAAAGGAGAAAACTTCAAGCGCCATATTACACCCCTAACCTTCAAAATATTTTATTATTTGTTATCAGTTAAAAAATATAACTACTACAACTAAGAAAAAGCAAATAAACCTCATAAAAATCAAAGAAATAGACACGTTATGATAGTTTTCAAAAAATATTTAAGTGTCTATGTGTAAGAAAAAACGAGCAATAAAAATAAAATAACAATACTTTAGAACCTTCAGAGATAATCCATGCAATTAGTACATGGACTACCTTCCGTTTTTTTAATGGTTTTGATATAATCCTTGGCGTGATCTTAATTGTTGACTGAAATAAATAGAAATTTGCTGCAGTCAATAAATTAATATTTCAAACGAAACTATTCACAGTTTTCAAAATAATAAATGAACAAATCAAAGAATCTTTTATTTATTTTCTTAGAAAAACATAAATAAATAAAAATAGAAGGGGAGAAAAAAGATACTGGAGATATGATTAAAATTTCTAAAAAATACTTACTTTTCGAGATCAATGGAGAAGAATTTTCTTTTAAGAGATTTAAATCAGAAGAAGCAGAAGTTGTTCACTCATATATAACGTACAAGAGAGCAGAATTCGCGTTACTATCTCACATTTTAATGACAAATTTATTAATAGTACTTCTTAAAATCTACATTTGGACAGATATTCAAAACTTTAAAGTTCTGAAATAACGATACAATGGATTTTTTATTTTTATTTTTTAACCATCAGAAGATAAATTCAGTCTCTCCGGTGTGCTTGCTCATAAATCAAGAATCGCAGAAACAATTCTTACTCATTCTTCTTAATTTAATATGAAAACAGAAAATTACATGGTAAGATCATTAAAAACAAACAAAGATCAATATTAATTTATAAGTTTTTACTCTAAAAATATGGCGAATAGATTTGAAGGTCATTCTTTGCTATAATTACTCTTATTAATACTTACACTTGATAATTAGAAAATACCTTGATGCCAGCATTTTAAGTTCTTTTTCATTATTAGGCAAACAGAATATGCCTGTGAGTGCTTTCATCTATGAATATCTTCTTAGGATGTTCTTAACCCAACATAATGGTTCTCTTTCGAAAATATTGTTGTATATATAATAATATACAAAATAAAAATTTAAAAAAAGCACCATTCTAACTTACTTTCTGTGCCGTCTTCTTATATATCCGGGGAATGCAAACATGCAAATCGTGCCCGTTGTAGATATAATCCAGTGCGTAGATAACACATTAATCCAATATGAATAAATCCAATGCAGGTAAAGTCACTCGCAAGATATTTTAAACCACACAATATGTAATCCAGGGGTAAGTAATCCAGAAAGAATTATCCAGCGGTAATCCCGGAAGTAGACACACACACGCACGTATATCCGATGCTTTTATAAATAAATATTCATATACATATAGATTTTTTTTTATACTTTAAGAAAGCACTGCACATGATTTATGCACCACACACTATATTGATTGACCTTTCTTCTGAACCAAAACTCGAACTTATATTCCAAAGCAACATAAACAGAACATATCCTAAAAGGGAGACTACTAACATCTAAAGACTAAATGAACAAAAGAAAATATTAAACAAGCATAAAAATAAAACTAAAGGAAAATTAAAATAATGATAATGATGCATATGCAAAGAAGCAATGTGTGAATGTAAGGCATGTTTTATATTTAAAAAGCAAACAAGGTAAAGATATTTTACTTTCTAATTTTGAAAATTGTGCAAACAAATGTGTATAGAACTTTTGTATCCGCGATTGTAATGAAATGCAGCCCTCTAGTGGGCTAAGGTGAAATTACAATAAGCATGCTTTAATTCGGCTTTCAACAAGCCGCCATTGCTGGCCGATGTTTAGTTTCACATATATTTATTGAATAAAAATGAATAAATCCATTAAAAAAGATAACACATACTGTTGTGTGCTACAGTGTAACTCCAAAGGATCAAGAAATCCAGAATTAAGCTTCCATTTATTTCCAAATGACAAATTTAAAATTTCAGTTGCTTCGGCTAATGGAAGTAAAGAATTAATCAGATGATTTGAAACTAATATTTGTTCAGCTTCAGTTAAAAATCTACTTCCGATCGAATTTTGAATAAACTGAAATATTTTTTTCCCAAAAGCAATCAATTTTCCATGATATAATGGCGGAGAAATTATAGCACGAATATTAAGTAGAATAACAAAAAGAACAATAATAAATACACGTGGCTATTATATTTACTAACAACAGAAACTGAAAAAGCGCCATCTATCGATCATTACAAACGCGGATAGCACGTAAATCTTTTTAGTTTTTTTTTTTTAAGTATTGGTAAGTTTAAAAAGTAAAATTCATAGAAAAATGAGCAAAACACATAATTGCTAATTGGTTTAAAGGAGAAAACATAAAAGAAAAAGAAAATCAGGATGGAATAAAAACATATAATGCAAAAATTAAAATGTGAAAGAACGATTCAACACAAGTAATTGTAATTATTATTATTATTTTTAATATGCTTTTACATTCATCTATTTTAAAGTAGTGCAGCAAAATGATAACACACACCCTATGAACAGTTTTCTGAAAAGCATTTAAATTTTAGTTTCATAAAAAGATACTAATATTGGATTTGCATGTAGATAAATACATAAAAAATACGGATTAGGTCAACAAAATGAACTATTACTTAAAAGAGAAAAAGTGAATTCAATATGGTGCCAACTACTTTTGTAAATTAATTTTCTTTCGATTTCAGGGTAAATTACAGCCAGAATATTTTTATTGAATATCTCTATCTCAGAAAAGTTCTTTATATTTTTCTGTGTGTCTATATAAAATATGGTTAAAATAAACTTTAAACACTAAATATTTAAAAAAAAAAACCACAAAGTTCAGTTTTGTAAATTAATACAGACAAACTTAAAAGAAAAAAAAAGCTAAATAACGCAATTTTAATTTTTAAGAAATGGAATCTGTGTACAGCTTTTCTGATTTAGATTACATTTCAATCAGTCGTAGAAATCATTACTTATGCAAATCTGGACAAAAAAATTTTTTTTTTTTTTTTTTTTGTTATACCTAGGCTTCTCTGCTGTGTGCAGCAAAAAAGTTTCTAAGAACATTATATTGTTTTTAATAAATTTCTTAATATGTTTATTTAAAAAAATGAAATAAAATAAATAAGTAAAAATAAAGTAAAAATAAAAACAATTAATAAACATTTTTCTATTTTCCATAGCAGTTGGTAATTAACTGCTTTAAAAAAACTGAAATTAAATAATAATTATAAGAGAAATTCTCCAGAATCTTAAAAATTCCATTTCAATATCAATTTTTATTTTTAAAAAAAGAAGAAGTTGAAACAAACAAATATAAATTAACTGTCTATTCCATCGCCTTAATTGATAAATAAAAAGATTTATGTCAGTTTCTCCCCCCCCCCCCCCAAAAAAAAAAAAAAAAAAAAAAAATCTCCATTACAATTATTTATACATTGTATGTGATATGCATTTTTCCCCCCCATTAAAATGTAAACGTTATGTTAAAGTTAACATTTAGGTGCACCATTGTATGTGTGTGTGTAACTGTTCCAGAAGATTTATATAGTTTAGTTACATTGTAAATAAATTTTATGTAATTGAACACAGATTCCATTGTTAATATTTAAAAGTAAGTTGCTAAAAACATTAAAATGCTCTAAAAAAAAATATTCTGGCTTTTTATTTAAGGGGACGGGTTAAATTAAGACTTACCCATATCTGGGTGTGCGCGGCGTCGAATACGATGCGGTCGAATTCCGCACCAGAGCGTCATCCCTTTCATGTATATATATGGCCGATGAGGCCGTACTGGATGCAGGGGGTTCGTAATAGTCTGTCTTTAGAGTTCTGTCTTCAATCTTGTTGTCGGCATTGTGCGCCTTGGCCGCCGACTTAATATCAATAAAGGCGACCGTTGCGCACGCTCCTCCACTGTCGTCTTCTTTTTTAGGCAGAATTTTCACGCTTTGCACCTTACCATACCTGGAACAAGCAGAAAGAGGGGACCCAAATTACAAACAAAACAATGGAAACACCTACCACGAGAGAGTAGGCGTAAGCATCTTCGGTAAATTATTTTACAGCAAAATGGAATTTTGAAATGAAAATAATTAACGTCAGTATAATCAGGATTTATAACTTTGACTAAATCTAAAAAATATATTCTGAATAGCAGGGATCACTCTAGAGCATTTCAGCAGGATGGCCCACCCTGATGCCCTTTTTCCGGTAAAATCACACCCTCCTTGCCTCTTTCTTAGTCAAAATACTGTCCTCCTTGCCCTTTTCCGAGAAAAAATACCACAATATTAAAAAGTACATTAAATTCGTTTTGGGGTGAAATTACTTTTATTTACTTGTAAGATATTACATTTTTAATTTTTTGATAAAAGTTAAGTAATTACGCTTTTCCTTTTTTTAATTACCACTAAGTGCAATAATGAGAAACTTCTAAATTGAAAAAAAAATAATAATAAATAAAATAAGAGGCATTCAGTATTCTGCATTTCCAGACATTCTTCAAAAATTATTTTAAGTTTTTTTTTTTTTTTTTTTTTTTTTTTTTAATTGTGCATGTACTAACGTTTAAGCTAAGGCCCCTCTACTCACTTTCAAATAAATTTTTCGAAAAAAAGAATCTGCGTTAAGTTGCTTTTTTTAATATTTATCTGATTTAAGGCTATTTATTATAAATATACCTCCCCTCCTATTTCTTCCGGCCGTTTTTTTTGCACTCTGCAAGAAACTTGCCTACCCTGTGTAACAACTAATCATGGATTTTAAAAACTAAATAAAAAATGAAATAAATAAATAAATAATTGGAAATTTCAAAATTTGCTCAACAAAAAAATGAAGAAAACAGACTATCATAAAAGTTTTTGTAAAAATTAACACATATGTGTTTAGACAATCTTTACAAAAGTTGCCCTTTTTCATATATGACATGCCCTTTTCATAAAAATTGCCCTTATTGTATAATGTGCACACTGCCCTTTTTTATGTTCTAGAGTGATCTCTGTGAATAGGAAGATGAAATAAAATTTAACTAGAGCGAAAAGTGACCAGATCAGGGACCTAGGTCCTCGACATAATCGTCATGCTCTATCAACTAAGCTATCTCTGGTAGACATGTAACCGGCGCTGAGCAAATAGTGCCGACCACAAAAATCGGTTAAAATTATTTTAAAAGAATGATGAATATACTTTTATTAACATTAAAAAAAAAAAAAAAAAAAAAAAAAAATCAAATTTTACGTTTATAAGCTATGGATTATGAATAATATCACTCAGCCAATTAAACACTAATAATTTAGTAACAAAAATGGTTAAAAAAATTTCTTTCTTTAATCTCTTTGAATAAAGAATGATATATGTAATTTATGAAAACAAAATTAACTGTAATTCATATAGACTACTAATTTCTAAAAATTCTGTAAAAGTAGTAGTACACAACATCATCAATAATTTTTAAAGAGAATATATATTAAAAGATTTTATCCTTCAGATCTAAGTACTTTTCTCACTCCCCTCATTTCTCTTACGAAGAATGTTTAAAAAAACTCCCAAAAATTGGGGAATTTGCTGATTTTTTAAAACAAACTTTGTTAGAATTGCAAACTTGTTTTTAGGGCATAAAAGCTTTCGTTTTCCGAATATTAATATCGTGCAGTATTATTATTATTTAAGACACGTTATGATTGTTTAAAATAAATATAGCATTAATTTTAGAATTAATTTTCATTTTGAAGTGTATGAATTTAAATCTATGGTTATTATAATAACAAAATAATTAAGTGCAATTATGTGCTTGCAATTCAGTAAATACACATACATAAAATTTCTCTGTCACCTCAAAAATATGTGCAGTTTTCAATAACTTTCAAAATTTGCTACAAATAATTAATTTTCATTGTAATTAAATTTGTTACTAATGAAAATATACTACTATCTTTCTAAAATACTATTCCTCAAAAAGAACCCAGAGTCCGAATAAAATTTCTTTTAAAACAAATTGATACACTGATAACATTTCTTTTCATTGCAATATGCAAAAGTACGATTGCAATAGAGAATAAACAGATAAAAATTGGACAGGCATGATCTTAATAGCAAACAGGCTACTTTGTCTTAGCATACAATAATAATGGAAAATAGTGTAAAAAGTACTACTAAAAGTTAAAACAATATATATATATATATATATATATATATATATATATGTATAATAGATTTAGAAATATTCCTATTTGCACTTCATGCACAAAAAAGAAAGAAAGAAATTAACGGCGTGCTTAGAATTTGTGATTCATAAATTACGGGGGTAAGGAATCATAAATCCATTGGTCCTTTTTCAGATGTAACAATACAATTTCGGGGGCAGAGGAAACACACTGAAGCAGTTTAATAAGTACACAATCTAGATCTGCCAGGTAGCCATCCTGAGCCCGTGCGCTTTTGCCAATCGATTTCTCACAATTTATCCTGGAAGCGTGGTTCGTCTACTAACTAACATGCGCTCTTTAAATTCACACGAATGTTTATAATATGCACAACGTAATTCGCATTAATTGCATATTATCATATTAATTGTTGTATTTAATTTGCAAATTCCGAAATATTAGGAATTGAGAGATACTTACTGCTTGTTTAAATTTTAAGTAACCATAATTAGAAGTTTTCTTTAACTAACATTAGCACAGATATAAATGATATAAATAAAGAAAGGGAAAAAAAAAAAAAAAGACTATCTTCATGAATTTTAAATAAGCACAGTTAAAATTATTTCTAAAAATTCTGTTAAATTAAATATTGTAAGCGAAAATAAAAAAAAACTGCCACATCCTTGCCAAACAAAGATACATGATCAGTAATATATATCTTTTTCCAAAAATTATTTTACTTAAATAAAAAAACTATTCTGACTAATTGAATTTGTGTTCATTAGTACACTTTTAGCTTTGTAATTTGTCTATTACGAGTGGACATTTTTAATGATAAGCAAAATATATGAATAATAAAATAACTTAAGTTACTTATAATGCTAAAAGCGTACATTTATTTATTTTAACAAATTTAATTCATCAAAATAGTTTCTTAATCCAAAATAATTATCAGTTCTTAAGAAAAACAAGTAATATTATAAATACATATATACATATAAATAAGTCAATTCCTATACTTAGGTCAACAAAGAAAAAATTTATTTTAGTTAATAAGTATAAAAAGCGCGCGTGCAAAATCAAATAAAAAGTAAAATGAGATTTATAAATGGACAATATTTGGAACAATTGGCTAAAAGTATTAAAAGAATTCATTGTTATCGTGTTTTGAGCTATTATAAAAGTTTCAAATGACTAGGCTAGCTAGCCGTGAAGTTAGTTAAAAATCGATTGCAAGCTTTGTACTGGTACCTAATGCTGCCGAAGGCAGCAGGGACCCGAAACAGTTGGTTAAAAGTATTTTAAAATTGCATTTTCACCGTATTCTGAACTATTCTTAAATTTTCAAATGCCTAGCTAGTCGGGAAGTTAGTTAAATAAATTTTCTGTTGAATCATATAAACGCTGTCGAAGGCAGTAGGGACCTGAAACAATTGACTAAAAGTATTAAAAAAAGAAATGTATAGTCACCGTGTTCTGATCTATCCTGAAAGTTTCAAATGACTAGTTAGTCGGGAAGTTAGTGAAAAATCGATTGCAAGCTTTGTACTAGTAACACTGCCGAAGGCAGCAGGAACCCGAAACAGTTGGCTAAAAGTATTTAAAAAATGTATTGTTCTGAGCAATCTTGAAAGTTCCAAATTTCTAGCTAGTCGGGAAGTTAGTTAAAAATCGATTGTAGATTCGTACAAGATATATATATAGGGAGAGTGTGAAATGATAGTAGAAATTGGGGAAGAAAAAAAAAAAAAAAAAAATATATATATATATATATATATATATATATATATATATATATATATTATTCAGACAGTTCTTTTAAATAACACATTTATACACGCACATCCATTTAAAAAAAAAAAAAAGAAAAGAAAATCTGTTCCACCGACTTTAATTGGAAAGAATAGCTAAAAAAGTATTTTAATAAGGAAGATGAAAGTTAGCTGCAGCAAAAAGCTGCTGCATCTGTTTACTCTCAATAACTTGGCTTTTGTCCATCAAGCGAAGCTGCGACTAACCAACGAATAACGGAACATAGCTAAAAATGGAATAGCATTAAATTTAACCAAATGCATATTTCAACAGAACTGACTCCCCCTCCCCCTCAAAATATAACAAAACGATATATATATATATATATTTTAAATATCTTAGACAGGGTTGGCAAGTTTCTTCCAAGGTAGAGAAAAAAAAAAAACATGGAAGAAACTATTTTTCTTTAAAAATTCATCATATAATAAGTTAATTTGGGAACAAAATATGGGTAAAACTTACGTTATGTTAGTATGAAAATACTGATGGAAGGGTTGCATATTAATTGATAACTCAGCATCCCATGGTATTCCCATCTTGAAATTCACAGTAATTATAGACAATAAACGAAAGAATAACATATATTTTTTAAAAGAAAAATATAAAAAAAACTTTTTTTTTTTTTTTTTTTTTTTTTGAGATATTGAAGGTCAAAGGTCAAATTCTTTGACCTTGAAATGAAAATTTTTAAAAAATATGTGCATATGATATATCATTTGAAAGCCTATATTGAACTCTTTCTAACGATACCAGTCTTATATCTCTGAGACAATTAGGGGGGGGGGGAGATATAAGAACATTTGTAACACAAGAATTTTGTAATTTGCAGTTTTTACTCACTTTTGCAGCCCTGTATATCAAAAACTAAAAGAGATAGGGACTTATTAACTAGTATACATTCATTATATATATATATATATTTACATATATATATATATATATATATATATATATATATATATATATATATTATTATTATTATTATTATTAATTATTTTAAAAAGTTTTTTGCCAATAACCAGAACGGATTTCCATAAAACTAAATAATTTACATGCGTGATATTCACTGAGTAATGAGCATTTATATTACCAAATATTATTTTACTGCGCATGCGTGAAAGATAGAAAAATTTCCCTATATATGAAGAAAAAAGTTTCTGTCGCTGGCGTCATTTTTTTTTTTTTTTTTTTTTTTCTTCTTTCCTTTGTCTGCGATAGCATCTTCTCGCGGATGGCAAAGTGCTCTGCATCATGAGAGGTATCAATGTATTCAATGTACCAAATACTTCAAGGAACGCATTTCAGGTACTTATGTTAGAAATCCGTACCATCTTAATTAACGAAGTTATTAATTAAAAATGTCAGGTTTATAAAGGTACACTATTTGTCATTAAAGAAATAATTTCTCTATTACATCATTTTCCACAGGGAAATAAAAATGTTATTACTAGTGTAAAAAAAAAAAAAAAATTCGCAAATATTTTTTTTTTCCCCGAAAATTAATTTTATTACTGGCAATATCTTATGTTTATTTTATTTTATTTATGTGTTCTTTGTGTGTATGTGTGTGTGAATAAGGAAATAATGTCGTGTCTGTATAACTGACCGCGTTTCTTTTTGCCATTAAAGTGTATTTCATCTTTTTTATTTAAAAACATATTTTAAAATACTTCGGATATATTTTGGCATACAAAAAATTTAGATTTAAATTCAAACTCGATTATAAATGAAAAAAATCTTCTTTATCATTGATAATTTTTTAACATCACAGAATTAGACATTTCCATGATATATTTCATATTTTTAATTATTATGACAAGAAAAAAATCCATCACCTATAATTCTTATAATGAATCCTGTAGATTTTATTCTTCGTTACATAGGAGAGAAGGTACTTTTCATTTCGCAGGCGCAAATCTCGCCAAGCAAACTTCATTGGCGACAACAATACATTTATGGATTAAAAGTAAATTTGTAACTTATATTTCCTCCCCCCCCCCTTCTTCAAATTTAAAGTTTATTTACATACGTTATTAAGGATTTGACAAAATAAATGTTGAAAATATATATTTTTTTATAGGACAACAATTTTAAAAGCTAGCTTTAAACAAAACTTCAGAAAACTTAATTCTTAAAAATATAAAATAAATAAAATAAGTAAACTGTCGTGTCTCTAATTTAGGTAGATTTATAGGAGATCTACCTATTGCAATGGTTCTGATGACACGACTTCTGGAAAATTTCTTCATATCTTCACCCCTAGAACCCAAAACCACCCTCCGTTCAAAAGTTTATATATATATATATATATATATATATATATATATATATATATATATATAACGCTTCTTCCCATGTTAAGTTGTGAACACGATAACTGGAGTAATTTTTATTTAAATTTAACCAGCTCGGGATATGTTGCCAGGAGAGTCAAAATCTCGGTCGAGTTCGTAGATTGGGCATCAAGCTCAAAAGGGGTGGAAATGGTGTGGGGGTTGGTGGAAATTTTCATTTGCCCATAATTTCTTAAATATTGAAAAGAAGAAAATACTTCAAATCAGGTGAACTACCGCCTTACCCTAAAGAACAACTTTTGTACTTAAACTTTTTCGATAGCCTCAATTGCTTAAAAGTTACAAGTTAAAAAGTGATTTTTTGTCAATTGTCATGAAGCCGACTTTTTCGATAGCTTTAATTGCTTAAATTTATAATCTGATGCTTACGTCACGTGCAAATGATAATAAAAAAGATCGCTGAAAATATAAAAACCATGGTAAGAGCTTTAATTAATCATTTAAAAATATAAAATTAAAATAATACGTTAGTCTTATCCGCGATTGTAATGAAATGCTCGCCCTCTGGTGGGCTAAGGTGAAATTACAATAAACATGGTTTAATTCGAATTCCATACAGCGGCCATTGCTTGCCGATATTTAGTTTCACATATATTTATTGAATAAAAATGAATAAATACGGTAAAAAAGATAACACATACTTTTGTGTGCCACAGTGTAAATCCAAAGGATCAAGAAATCCAGAATTGAGCTTCCATTTATTTCCAAATGACAAATTTAAAATTTCAGTTGCTTCGGCTAATGGAAGTAAAGAATTAATCAGATGATTTGAAATTAATATTTGTTCAACTTCAGTTAAAAATCTACTTCTGATCGAACTTTGAATAAACTGAAGTATTTTTTCCAAAAGCAATCAATTTTCCATAATGTAATGGCGGAGAAATTATAGTACGAATATTAAGTAGAATAACTAATGGAACACACGTGGCTAATGTTTACTAACAACTGCAGTGTTCACAAAGCGCCGTCTATCGATCATTACAAACGCGGATTAAAAATATCGTTTGTGGTGAATAGTTTAGAACGAGAGTTTACGCAAGAATTTAAAATTTACGATTGAAATTGAGAGTAATACGTTACAGCTTCCTTTGATTTTTTATCTTGTGGAAACAAGATATTGGTCTGGGAAAAGATGAGGTTTCTGCGTGGCAAGAAAATATAATGACGTCAAAGCTGCCATTTTCATCGCCAAGCACGCCAAATTTTGTCATCAAATAACGAATTTCGTCGCCAAGTCAAAATTTCGTCGACAAATATCAAATTTTGTCGCCAAATCACAAATTTCATTGCTAAGTCGCAAGTTTTGTCACTAAATTGTATATCTTTATGGCTTCTATTTGTTGTATGATTATGAGCTTGGATTAAAAAAAAAAAAAAAAAAAAAAAAATTGAAACATTTACTAACCAATAAATCTAGCCTAAAATTTTAAGTAGAATGAATAGTAGTAGTTGATAATGAAATTTCTTAAAAACAGAATAGCGACGTAAATAATGCAATGTGAGGGAACAAAGCCATTGGCAAAGCATGTGTTAATGCAATGTAATATTTCTTTACTTTTGTAACATTAACGTAAAGGAATCTACCTTTGCGTTTAAGCTTGCCGAAAAGGGATTTTTTTTTTTTCTTAATATTATTCGAAGTGTTTACAATTACTCTTTCTTAGGTGCTTGATGATTGGCGTCGGTTATATCATTTTTTCCAACTTTATCGCCTCGCCGGCAGAATGGAAAAGTACCGAAGAGAATTAATAACTGAAGCTGCAGGGGTTTTTTTCAAATTAAAATAATAATAATAAACTTCTTTTCTTTTTCGATATTTTCGAATGTCTAAAATTATTATCTAGCAGTACAATAAATATATACAATACAGAGAGTACAATAAATATGTACATTTATATACTGCAATAAATTAACTAAAAAAATTTAACAGTTACAGGCATTAGAAAAAATAGGTTCTGTTTTTTAAAGGTTATTCTAATTTAATTAACAGGTTCTAATTTTTTTTTTTTTTTTGAAGGAATTTTACTAAAAAATCCATCGCCAAATAGTGACAAAAACTTAAATGTCACCAAGGGGTTCATATACTATATCTGTAACACAAAATGGTCCAGATATTACGAATTTCTAATTTCTTTCTTTTTGAAAATAAAATTACTGATTTATAGCATATTATTTCATAAAAAAAAAAAAGATTTTCAATATAAATATGTTAAGAGTTACAAAATCATTCGTAAAAAATAATTCTCACAATGTACATTAAAACGAAATTATACCCCATACTGCAATGTTAAAAATTTTGATGACAGCGCTACCTGTTGAGCAACTGATCCTCAAATGTAATCAGCACCAGTTTGGGTCGAAGTCGAACTAAATACAAAGTTCACAAAATTTGTGATACATACACACATACAGAGAGTGACAGACAAGCATTTTTTTTTTTTTTTTTTTTAAGGGTGAAATTGTTTTCAGGACAGGACATCTCAAAATGTATAAATCCATCGACAACCGCAGGTCGAAATTTTTTTTAAATCTAATAATTTTCTAATGCTACATATAGAAGAAAGCAAAAATCTTTTTCAATTTATAAACATAAAAAGTGCATGATCTAATAATTTTAGTGTTTTCTGACACACACACACACACAAACTATTAAATTCTTTTTTTCTTCTTTAATTATAAATAGTGTACAGTTTTTCGACAGTTTTTATAAACTAAACATCTGGAAAACTAAAAAAAAATTTAACAGCTGAAACAACACATACACAACAATACGAGATAGATACTACGCAGAGTAATTATTTATTCCTTCAACATAATCAAAATTTAAAAAGAAAGAAAAAAGTCCAAGCAGAAACTTGGCAGTGTTCCAAAACATGAAAGTTTTTTTGAGGAAAAAAAAAAAGACGTAAGCCCGCAAGCCTGTCTATTAGCAAGTCGTACCTTGAACTGTTTCTACGACCGGAATAACGAGATATTCCCGGCAATTCTTATTTGTTGTTCAAGTCTACAGAACGAGCTGCTGCTTGACTTTCCCCGTGATAATTTAGATTCAAGAAGATACTCAAGATCTTTATCCATCTTGATCTTCGAAGACAAAATCTAGATGGAAATCGCACATTTTTTACATGTACTGTGAAAAAAAATTTGCTCAAGTTGCCTACTTCAACACGATTTTCTCAAAATTGCGCTTTAAATAGAAAAGGCATTATTCGATTTTTTTAATAGCTGGACGAAATTTCGTGCGTTTAAGAAAAAAAAAAAAAAAAAAAAAAAAAAAATTTGTTGAACATTGTTGAAACTCATAACCATTAATAATAGCAGGAGACTTGGCGTTGGAATATTAAAAAAGAAATAAACTACTACGTCAGAAATGTCAATAATTTTTCTTTGGCGTTTCTGACGTAGTAGTTTATTCCTGTTTTAACTCATAACCATCTCTAGCGTCATGCTCATATCATAACAGAGCTGAAAAAATACTGTTATATCCCCCCACAACCCGCCTTCGACAGCCTTTTCCAGTTTCAAAATCTACAACAGCCCGTTCGCTCATAGTGCAAATTACTTGGAAATTTCTGAATGCAGCAAATTCTAACTCGGTGGCTCCTGTGGCGCTCTCTCCCCATATCATGATTTAAAACAGTCTGTTCGCTCACCGTAAGAACGAAAACCTCTGCATCCTTTTTATCGTAGAAAACACCCTTCCGGTGTACAGAGTAGGGATGAGCCGGATCGTCAAAAACTGTGAACCGCGGAGTTTTTCTATATCTGCGGACACTGATACGAATCTTTAAAAAATCTATAATAAAGTATATATATGCAACAATTTTTGCTTCCGTTACCCGTTTACCGTACGTAATGGAAGTAACGTACTCGGTTACGATATCGATTTTTCACCTGATTTACATGTTTTAAGGTCCAAAAAATTGTTTTTTTTTAAATTAATTCATTGTGTATGTGTGTATATGAGTGTGTGGGGGTGGCAGACTTGCCAACTAATTTTAATAAATAAAAAAAAGGAAGATTTTTGTTGAAAAACCAGAAGATTTCATAAAAAAAGGGAAGATTTTTCTTTTTTCTTATTTTTTTTTTTTTAATAAATAAATAAATAAATCTTCGATGCGTTAAACAATACAGTTTTACACTTTTAGTATTATTTTTACACTTTTAGTTATTATTATTATTATTTTAAATTTATTACTGATTTAAGCTAAAAGCACGCCACAAAAGGGGGATAACGCTAAGGACACGGCCCCAAGTATTTTCTTAAAAAAAAAAAAAAAAAAAAAAGGTGTGTGTGGTGGTTGTGTTTTTTTTTTTTTTTTTTTTTTTTTTTTTTTCCCCACTGAGTTGGAAAAAGGTAATTTTTTGTGATGTGCAATATTTTGTTCTGCTTTCATTATTACCGTGATGATCGCATTAAACTAAACACTAGGAAATTTGGAATTACGCTAGAAAAAGCACGCATAAATAATTTAATAGTTTTTCAGAAGCAGTTACAGCAATGCATTTGAAGTATTTCGAGTTCTACGATAGTATTTACTGAAATTAAAAACAACAAAATAAAAGGCTACATTATGTTTTTAAAAATATCAATAAAAGGCTATCGTCAGAAAAATACCCTTTACAGGAATGACCGAATTTACCCAATAATTTTAACAAATACTATTTTAAGGCAATTTTTCAGCACTGATTAAGAATTATGTAGATATTTTCAGAATAAAAGTACTTTTATATGTTTTTTTACTATTTTATTTTTAAGAGTGTAAAAATTCTGCAGGATGTATTTTTATACGCGCATTTTCTGAAAAATCTTTTGTTAATAAAAATGAAAAGCACTATTTAAATTATATGCAGTTCAAGAACTTTTTCTAATGTTGCAAGAAGGGCAAAAAAAAAGTGGGGGGGGGGATTTTTCTCAAAATATGGACTTAACTAGAAACTAGCTAATTTAATTCGAAAATAGTTTATGGAATACAGCCACAACGAATTTTAAATCTCATTCAATATAATTAAATGTAGACAAGTTTTTCTTTTCTTCCTCACCCCCCCCCCACCCACCACCACCACCACCACCACCACCAAAAAAAAAAAAAAGACGCGGATTGTAAGTCATCCATTTAAAATTTAAATCAATTTTATCAAAACAGAAAAGTAATTACAATTTAATTTTTTTTACCTTTGGAAAAACAAAACACAACGCAAACGTAGGTGGGATGGATCGAATTCAAATACAATAGTTTGGGATCTAGATAGAATTGTGAAACTGTCATTTTCCCGGGAAGAAAAAAAAAAAAAAAGGCAATCAAATGAGCATAACATATTATTCAATTCGCTTTATAACAACAGAACAATTTGATATCAAACAAATTATTCTCTAAATTTTGTCTTGATTTCACCATTTTTTAATAGAAAGTATTGTTATAGCAGCAGGTCAATTACGTAAAACCGATATTTGTAATAGCCATTCATTTTAAGTTATGTTAAAATTTATTTGTAGACAAAGTTGTTTAAGTACCGAAAAATCATATTTTCTTATTCAGCATTTGTTACGTAATTGAGATAATTTTGATTTAAGAAAATTCATTTTAGTCTTAATATATTACTTTCTATTTTAAATCAATGGGGGAGGGGACGGGGGGGGGGGGGAGATAATGTACTTTCACTACTTTAAAACGATTATTTGTATTTGTATTGTATGTATGCACATTTCACTATAATGTTGTTGATTTATTATTATTATTATTTTAAACAAAAGAAATTATTGAGACAGGCGAATGTACACTTGCCAGAAAAAGTCTGCGTACAAATGCACAGTATACATTCAAGCGGGAATAAAAGCATATTATAGTGACGATATTGATTTAATGTTTATTTAAAGTCTTTCTTGGACATTTTATTAAATATTAATAACAATTTTTGAAATATAACATGCATCGTTTTAAAGTTATAATAATAATAAGTAAAAATATCAGAAAAAATTACCAGAAAAAGTTTGTGTAAGTTTTAGACTGTCATAAATACCCACTTGAAAACAAGTATTTAGTTTTGTTAAGTAAACTTCAAGATTTTTGAAAGGTAAATTGTGTTTAAGTTAAAATATATAGATTATAAAGAGAAAGTGATTACTCCTAACTAAAGGAAAATCATCTTAAGACTATGGAATGAAGGTAAAACTCTTCAGGCCATTTGCAAGGTAGTTGAAAGAACTCATTCTTTTATAGAAAAAGTGATCAATAATTAAAAGTCATCAAAATCTATATCTCAAAGCCAGGTAGTGGTCGCCTATCTAAGCTGTTTTTTCGTGAAAAGAGATAGATCCTAAAATCTGTACACTTAAATCAAAGCTTTACTGCATCTCAAGTTTTACATGTTAGAGAAAGATTTAAAAAAAAAAAAAAAAAAATATGAAGACACCACATAGAAAATTTTGAAAAGTCTGACTATCACGACCGTGTAGCACGTAGGACGCCGCACGTATCAGATGTCAATAAGTAAAAGCATTTAAATTTCGCAAGTGAGTATGTGATAAAACCTTCTCAGTTTAGAAAAAATGTAATAGTCAGTGATGAGCGCAAGTTTTGTCTTTGGCATCGAAGGACGTAAAAAGGTGTGGAGAAAACCGGGTATGGCTTTTGAGAAGTAAAATCTTGTGCCTTCAGTTAAACATGGTGGAGGTGGCATAATGATTTGGTGGTGTATGGCAGCAAATGGAGCAGCTCTGTTAAATTTTATGAACTCCACATTAGATCATATGGGGTATCTGAATATAGTAGAAAAAATTTAAAACAGAGTGGACAAAATTTGAACCTCGGAGATGACTTTAATTTCAACAGGACAATGATCCAAAACTCACTGCCCATAAGGTATGTATAATTCCTCTGGCTGTTATATAACCAGGGGTAATTGTGACTCAAAGGTAAAAACCCTGAAAATTAAAACCTTGAATAAAAAAGACTCTGGAATATCAAATGATACTCAAATTATTTAGACCACAAGTACTCAATCTCTTTAGTTATTTGTCCACATGTCACCTGGATGACAAATCAACAACTGATAACAACAAAAGATAACTTTTTAGGAAATCATGAAAAACGGCAGTTTTTCGAGTGACGCAAGCGTAAGGACAACTGAACACTGCGAACTCATATACATATACGGCTCGTTTGACATCAAAGAGATTTGTAAAAGCCGACACTTAATATCTCAGCAAATATCCCATATTTTGTTCTGATCTTTTCAAAATAGTCTTTTATCTTCGGTCTTAATCTATCCTGAAATTTTTACATTTCTACATGCAGTATGTTTTGAGATCTGAATCTCAATTTAAAGCCATAAAGGGAAAATGGATGGTGTAATGGACTAAAATCATGAAAAATACTTCTAAAACGGCACGAACGATTTTCCTTTAATTAATATATGTTGTTAATGGGATCTTTCTGAATCTAATAACGTTTTCGTTTTTTTTTTTTTTTTTTTTTTTTTTCTTTTCAGGAAAACTCTTGTTTTTTTTTTATAAAAGTTGTTTTAAAAATGGAACTATATTACTCCGCCAATTGCATGGTTTTATTCGGCGAAAACGTCGTGATGTTCTTACTTGCAAGGCTTGAGTTGGTCCCGTTGGTTGGTTGACCAACGTGAATGCAGTCGATAAATTATTTAAATTTTCCTTTTTTTTTACGCAAAAATACTTTATTACATTTTTTTTTTATATATTTACTGTATATATACTAGGTCAAATTCACTTAAATATATTTTCTCTTCTGTTATGAAAAAGATATTTTTGACTTCGAAATTTCATATTTAGTCAAAAATATATTTGGATACCATTTTTAATAAGGAAGTATTTTGTAATTTTAGATATTCCATTATCATAATAATGATGAATTTACAATTTTTAAAGCGAAAAATTTTTATTCATTCATAAACATCGATTTTATAAGTAGCTCAACGATTTGCGATTCCTATTCATGTATCCTTCCGCACCGGGAATGGCAAAAAACAGCAAATAGAGTTTTGGTGCCATCTTTTGTTTTTAATTTAAAACATACACTTTCTCATATATATATATATATATATATATATATATATATATATATTTCTTTTTAAAAATTAAAAATCTGTTTTTAAAATACAGTTAGAGTTTATTCATATATTTACTTCTCAGACTTTAGAATGATACATATTTTAAATATTAACATAATGAAACTATTTTTTTTATTATTATATAAAGTAATAATGGCTAGGGGATGAAAGAGGGGATAAATACACTATATATATATATATTTAAAAAAAAAAAAAAAAAAAAAAAAAAAACCCGAAAATAGAATTAAAATTCATGAAAAATGTGTCAAATAGCAATTATCGAAAAACACGTCAAAATAAATAAATAACATCTACTTTGAAACCTATAATAATTTATATAAAATACATAATTCTTTCTTTTTTTTAAATTAATTTCTGCATGAAAAATTCTATTTCATAAATATATTTACAATTACAATAAACAAAAAATCCTCCTTGAATTTTAAATAAACTTTTTTTTTTTTTTTTTTAAGGAAAAAAAAATATGTGTGTGCGTGTGTGTGGTTTTAATCATGAAGGTAATAATTTCATGGTTTTAATATAAGCTACTAGATGGCATTAAAACCATATACATTCCTATATTTATTTTTCTTAAAAAAAAAAAAAAAAAAAAAAAAAAACACTTAATTGCTTAGAAACATGTAGAAATAATTATTTAAAATTAAAGGAGGGTTTTTGTTTATTGTAGTTGTAAATATATTTATGAAATAGAATTTTTCATGCAGAAATTAATTAATAAAAAAAGAAAAAAAAAAAAAGAAAGGGAGAATTATATTTTTTAAAATAAATTATTATGGGTTTCAAAGTAAAGATGTTATTTATTTATTTGGACGTGTTTTTCAATAATTGCTATTTGACACATTTTTCATGAATTTTAATTCTATTTTCATGTTTTTTTTTTTTTTTTTTAATATACAGTGTATTTATCTCCTCTTTCATCCCCTAGCCATTATTGCTTTAAATAATAATAAAAAAATTAGTTTGATTATGTTAATATTTAAAATATGTATCATTTTAAAGTCTAAAAAGTAAATATATGAATAAACTCTAACTGTATTTTGAAAAGAGATTTTTAATTTTTTAAAAGAAATATATATAACTTGTATTTTCCATAAAACTTAAGCTTAACTTGTATTTTCCATTAAAATTTTTCTCCAAATGATTTTATCTTCTTTTTAAAATTATAGAAATGTAGAGCGTAATTTATATTTTGTCTATTTTTTCCCCCCAAATATTTTTATGAAATAATTTTTATCTGCACTTTTGATGAAAATTTAAATCGTGAATATTGGTATATCAGTATCTATACTTAGCCTCAAAAGGAAAAAGAAAATAAATAAATTTCCATTTTTAACATTAACTCTATTTTTTTTTTAATTGTTTAATTTGCATTTGTAATCTAAAAAGAAACATGCAAAATGTAAATTGCGTAATTCTAACTTAAATTTGAAATTTCCCATAAAGTAGCGGCGTCACAAACTTTTAAGCCGTTAAGGTTTTTTTGTACTGATATGAAAATACAGATAGATTCATTAAAAGCCCAGAAATCCACCCCTGTACAACATAAAAATCAGTTGCACACTCCTTTAAAATTGTTGGACTTAAACCCCATCAATGATTTATAGGATTTATCGGAACACAAGATCCGGCCACATAACAAAACTACAAAAGACATGTTGAAAAGAGTGATTATGACGGAATGGAATAATATTTCATCTGAGGAAACCACCAAACTATTTCAATCTATGCTCAAATGATTAACAGAGGTTTTTAAACATATGAGTTATCCAATCAGATATTAAAATTTTATTGACAGCTCATGGACATTATTTTATAAGACTTTTTTCATCTGTACCGCAAACTTTTTGTGTTATTTTTACTTATTATTATTATAACTTTAAAACAATGCATGTTATATGTCTGAAATTGTTATTGATATTTAATAAATTGTTCAAGAAACACCTTAAACAAAAATTATATCAATATCGCCACTACAATATGCTTTTCTTCCCTCTTGAATGTTAACTGTGCATTTGTACGCAGAGTTTTTCTTTAAGCTTACACTCTTTATTGTGTTTATTATTATTATTATTATTTTTAATACAGCGAAGGTTTCGAATTAAACAATTGAATCTATTTCTATTCTATTACGCCCTCACATCTAACAAGACTAAATAAATAATAAAAAAAAAAAAAAACAATCGAAAGAGCCCTGCAGGCTTTATTTCTTCTATCTTTGCCTAGAGCATATCTAAAGTGATCACCAGTTCCCCCCTGGAAGCAATGCAGCAAATGCATCAGCATCAAGCAGTTTCTCCAGGCACCGTAAAGGTCACCTCTACAAATCATGCGCTGGCAAGATAGAGAATATCGCTTGATCATTGCCCTCGCTAGGCCTCTGTTTATCACAGCATGCCTGCCAATAGGAACGTTCCGTTGCTGCCGGGGGCCACGCCCGTCCAAGCTTATTGGTCGCGGCCCATTTTTTGTTATTCTGCCCTGCTCGCTTTGAAAGCAGGCTAGCTACGATCAATGGATGGATGGAACAAAATACTCCAACTTCAGAATTCTTTTTAGCTTACTTTTCTTTATATTTGAATTCAAATGAAAAACGGTTCAAAATGGTAGCCAAAGGGAAGGAAAAATAAAAATGCCATAAAGCTGCAGTTTCATTTTAGATTATATTCATTTGTGATTGCTAAATTCTATTTATCAAAGACAGAAAATTTTGATTTCGAAACCATTAAAACGAACTGAAAAATAAACTAAAGAATACAAAAATGTGCATTTATAAAAGTCTATTTTTAAGAATTTGGATTATTATGTAAGTGAATGGCAAACTAAAAAATATAAAAATATTTCATTCAAAGAAAAGAACCATGACACAAGTATATGTCGATTATTTTGTCAAGTTTGGAAAGATATTTGCAACCAATGAAAAATTACTTGAAGATTCCTTCCCTTAAAAGTTGTGAATCCAATTAACAAATAAACATCGAATAATTAAAAAAAAAAGAGAGAGAGAGAGAGAGAGACTAGAAAGAATATAAGACATTTTATGACCTCTTTAGAAGATAAATGTAAAATATTGTTTTTAATCAATTTTTGTTTTCTCTCCCTTTTTCTCTTGGGTTCCACCAAATGTACTAAATTTCCATACCGAAATATGAATTAAGGATAATTAAAAACTTATGCTCCATCAGTCATACATTAATTTGAAATTATGATGTTTAAATCTCAATTTTGTGTAGGTTGTTAGTAAAGTAATATCAAGCTAAAAGCAGAATGACTGGAAAGACTGGAAAATTGTTATCTGCTCCAATTCCCAAGGTCTGCAGAAAATCAAAATTAAGCACATTGAAACAGGTTTGATTCAATCCGATAAACAAAGTATAATTTCTCTTAAATTATGAATTTGGAAACATGGAAATTTTCAGAGAGGGAGGAATGAGTCCTTATTTAATACATTGTGAAATAATGAAGACTGAATCTCAAAAAGTAAGACTACAAAAACGTGTGTACCCCTTTTGGGAATTTTAAAATGGCTTCTCAAAATTTATTTTTGCAGTTACTATTTTGTTTTTAAAATGATCATGAACGTGAGTATATTCAATCAAATAGTATCTTTTTTTACGGTAATTGGGGGAATATTCCTTTGATCATTAATAGGATTTTTGTATTGCTCCAGTTACTCTTCAAACGTGCTTGTATGGTAGTACTACTATATTATACTTTTTTTTTTTTTTAAAGGGGGGGGGGTAAAAATTCGAAAGCTTAGATTCGCTGTTAGAATATGAGCAATATAAATAAATTTATATATTCCTAAATTGATTTCAAAGGCAATTTTAAAACCGGGGGAAAAATACTGAAAATATTATTTCCAAATTTGGATGCTATTTTACACGCACACATATATTATAATGTCGTTATATATTTTCTAAGATAATGTAGTTAAGAAAATCTAGTAACGTCAGAAGGGAAAAAAAAAAAAAAAAAATCCCCACACCTTTTTCTTTGCCAAGTTTTTAAGGCACTCATAATCTGATTTGTTAGCAAACTGAACATTTTAAATTTCATGATAAATAAATTATCAGAATTTAGTTTGTAGGTTACAAAATAATATTTTATACACAGTTTTTTTTTTTTTTTTTTTTTTTTTTTTTGTGTGTGTGTGTGTGTGTGTAAAAAGTCCCCTTTTAAAATCAAATTTATGAAGAAACTATATATTAAGAGAAGGAAACTATTGGAATCATTTAAAAAAAAAAAAAAAAAAAAAAGAGGTTTTCTATATATTTACGCTTTTTTTAGAGATCCAGAACACGATTTGACCATTTTTAGGAAATGTGTGTTTGCGTACGTGTGACAAAATTTTGTGGCAGCTCTAATTCAAGAACTAATGCACATAATTTCGTCTAAATTTAAATTGCACAATGACATAAATTAGTGCCTATCAACTTTAGTGCAAACCACCCCTTTACAAGTGGGGTTATCATTTCGTTTTTTCATAATTTTTAATATGGCAGTATAGGAAAAAAAAAACAGAAAATTTCGTATAAATGTACACAATAACAATTATTTTTAATCAATTACTGAGAAACTGAAAGGGGAAATTGTAATAGTAGTCAACCAGACAAAGAAAAAAGTAGATGTGGGCGCACTACAAATCGTCATCATTCATCTTTGAAAATAAATAAAGTACGACTGAAAACTGATATATAAATGTTCAAACATCGATTTTTATTGAACCGGGATAAATAAACGCAAATTAAAGAATATCTAAGGAACAAAAATAATTCTGAACATTTATGTAATAATTTTCAAAATTTAATCACGATACTTATTTCTTATTTCAATTCTGATTTACATTTTTTCCCCCCTAAAAAAATAATCAGCGACATAACCTAACAGTAATACTAATATACAAATTACTATATAACCACTATATTTACAGTGTTCAAAAGAAATTACAGTTTGAGTCATTATTGTTTTTCAACTTTAAAAATAAAATTTTTATATTAAAAGGAAGTTCAAAAAACAACAGCATTTATAATTTATTATTATTTTCAGTACTGTGACCATAGCTTGAAATAAAGTACAATAGCAACTGAAAAATATTTTAAAGGAACGAAATCCAAAAGAAAAATCATTGATTGTGGTGCGCTTTTACTTCTTTATTTTTTTCTTTTTGCAAGCAAAAGATTTTTTTATTTAATTTTCAACTAACTATACTGTTCGATTTATATTAAGGTGTTTAATAATATAATCGTTGCGGGAAACTCGCGATCATCATTTTGCCATCAACCATTATACTGTTACCTCTCTAATTTTATTTTATTAAAAAAAAGAGAGAGAGAGAGAGAATCTTACGTTATTAAGAATACACTTTTCCGAAATGCAATTAAAGAAATACAAAGGATTACTCAACAAAATTTGGTAAATGCCCCACTATATATATATATATATAATTACACAAATCACAGATTAAACGATTCCAACTCCAAGAGCTGTTCGTGTTCGAAATTTTAGTCACAATAAACGCAGTTAAAATGCAGCACTTGCGTCCCCATTTCAAACGTGCCCCCATACAAAATTACTTTCAGTCCCTCTATACCCCTCGCTCTCTCATGGAATGCTTCCGAACACCCTCCTTCCCTCTTCCCCTTAGGGGAATGAAAAGGATCTATTCCCCTATTTCCCATGCATACCAAAAAATCGAAAATCAAGCGGCACAACGCATGCCCGTAGTTGAAACCAGAAATCGATCCATGAAAGGGGAGTACCACGAATGTCTCATTGCTCTTGGCATACAACCTGCCACAATGGTATATGGTAAACGATGGATACGAGACCTATATCTTGTTGAAGATTTGCAATCTTACTTTTAAAATAGAGATGCCAAATCATTACGTTTTTTTCTGATAATTAATGACTGAGTACTTAACCAGGCACACAATTTGCGTATATTCCAAAAATTGCAAGTTTATTAATTAGTATCAAGCTAATAATGCTTCATTAAAACAGCTATATATGAAGCCATTTGATATAACATTGAAAGCATGATTCGGACACGGGAATGTTTTATTAAGGTATAAATCCTTTTTATAAAACAAAATTTTGTAAATGGATCATTTTTACGAAATTGAGTTTTGTGAAAAGGTCAACAACCGTGCTCAATTTTATAAGGTTGGTCCATTGGAAGCATTTCCCTTTTTTACTTAAAGAATTAAAATTAAATTTTTAAAAAGAAAAAATCTTTAGGCCACACTACTTACAGTTATTCTTTCAGAGCGAATTCATTTTTAGATTTGTATGCACGAAAATTTTTTGATAAAATACATCGTTTTCTACAGTTTTAATTCACAAAAGTTTTCAACCTTCTGTCAGCATTTCTTCTTCTTTCTGATGTTATTATCATTATTTTTATTTGTTCATTGTTTTTGGGGAAAGGGGCCGAAATCAAACTTAATTTCATTCATAATGCAGTATTTATTAATACGCACAATTAACCTTTCAGCTGATTAATAAAGTTTTTTTTTATGTTTAACGTATGTAATGCATGTTATACTGTTTCTGAAGACTATGTATTCATCCAGAGCTTAATCCAGAACAAATTTAGTGCCACATTGAGGCACTTTCACAAAGTCAATTTTGGCAAAGAGGCGCCTTCACAAAATCAACTTTCAGCAAAGAGGCATCTTCACAAAGTTAATTCTCAGCAATATAGCTGCACACTAAAAAATTCTATTACTTTTGTTGCATCAAACACATAATAAATGATCCCCATTGGGATATTTCCTGCAGACAAGGGTAAATATCTAAGTAATAAACACCACACCACATACCACCTTACACATGAGAAATTACCCGTCCTGCATATATATTTATTTAAGAACTGTTCCATTTCATTTTTTAAATGCATTTTAAAATTAAATAAACTGCTTTCTGCATTTCAATTAATTGTTCGAAAGCCTTATTATTTTTCACAAACTTACTTAATTTTTGACAAATTAATTTTTATAAATTCACAGATGGGGCAACATTTTAAAAAGCTTGGATTAAATCCTGATAACTTAAATCTAAGCAATCAGTTAATGTATGCAATTCTGATGTCGCACCCCACCTATCCTTTATGAAAAGATAAACTAACAACTGTCTTAAAGAGCTTTATAATCATTACTTATATATATATATATATATATATTGTTAAATTCATGAGAGTCTAAGTAATTTTTACTTTCCGAACATGCATATGTAAGGAAAGTATTGTTATAATGTCAAAAATCTGTATTTGAGATTTTGATATTTCTACACGTTTTGAGGTTCCTTTTCACTATTTTTACAATCGCACGGACTTCGGACAGGTACCGTCGGACGGAGAATTTATCGCAGATGTACGTTATCTAATTTGTTAAACGATGTGACCCTAATTAGCGGAGATATTAATTAAAACGTCGACCCATGTCTAATGAAAAAACTATTCAAAATGGCAGGCGACCGTCATTTTCATCCGGAACCGCGTACCTCAAAAGAAAAAGCAAAGAGAGAAAATTCCGTGGGTTTTTGTAAAGCGATCCTACATAAACGGTTCGAGATATGGAAAATACACCTGTACCACGAGAGAGAGCATTTATTACCGATTCCTACGGTACTTTTTTTTTTTTTTTTTTTTTTAAATACGAATTTTTTATATTTTTTAAAAAAGTTTTAAGAAGGGTCGAAAATATCTCTTTCTCTCGATCGTCATCTTTGAATCGCCCTGTACGAAAGAATAACAGACCCATTTCTTAACAACTTGTATACTTGGAGAGGCCATTTAATCCTCTTTCGAACCATATAAACATTTTAACAAAATACAGATTAGCGATCCATATTTTTAGATTTTACGAAACATCGATTTTTTCACAAAACATTTTATAACTCGAAATCGTTTAGAGATAAATCTTTTTTTTTTTTTTTTTAAGGTTGAGTGATTTTTTCAAAAACTGAATGAGTTATAATTTTAATTTTAGGCATTAAACCACTGAATACGGCGACCTTCATTCCGTAATGAAATTCTGCAGGCAAGTCCTTTGCGTTCGTTGCCGTTACCATGACAACCCATTCACAGAGGAAACGATGTCTGGTGGGGAAGAAACAAATCTTTTACCAATTGACATCACGTGGTTTTTCTATTAGGAATAAAAATTGCAAATTTCAAAACGCTTCAATTTTCTTCTAAATTCTTTCAAACTTACTGTGCGCCATTACAGCACAAGGGATAGTTGCAGTTCAAGTTTCATAGATTTTGGAAAAAAATTACATTTTAATTGCATATTAAATTTTATTCTAATACGCGTATTTCAATTTCTAATTATGATTAAATTATTTTTAATACATCATTCGAAAGATATTTTTTAAGTTCTTTTATATTATCGAAAGTAGAACTCGAGATTTCACCCGATTTACACGTTTTGAGGTCTCCTGAATCGGTTTTCTTTTGTATCTCAGCTACTAATTAAAATAATTTCATAAGTAATACATCATTAGAAAGCTTTGTTGATTTGGAATCAAATAGTAGATTACACAAATTTATACCGCCAGATGGCGCTGTAATATTTTAGAATTTCAATTTCTAATTATGATTAAATTATTTTTAATACATCATTCAAAAGATATTTTAAAGTTCTTTTATATAATCGAAAGTTTTCACCAGATTTACACGTTTTGGGGCATCTCAGCTAATTGAGTTAGACCGTTCAAAATTGGTATATGTAGGGTTAATTAGAAGGGGCTGAAAGGGTGGGGAGAAATAGGCGTGCACCGCGCGCGTATACCCTAAACTGTGCGCGCGCGTGGGGACCCGATGAGAAATGATTTTTTTTTCCCTTAAGAATAAAAATATGATTTGAGATGGAATATGTGTGCGCAGCGCACGTATGTCTTCACACGTACGCGCCGCTGCCGAAGGCAGTGGGGACCCGGTGTGAGTTTTTACCCGATCAGAAATGTTTTTTTTTTTTAGGGGGCACGAAAGGTCAGGGAAGAAATACGCGCGCGTAGCGCGTGTATCCCTTAACTTGTGCGCGCGCGCACGTGACTACGCTGCCGAAGGCAGTGGGGACCCGGGGCGACTTTTCACCCCATCAGACATGATTTTTTTTTTTTTTCTTTTCTTAAGACTAAAAGTTACTGTTAGTGATTCATTTGAAAATACTGACCCGCTAGTTTGTTATTATTAACTGACTATATTTGTTCACTTCTTGAACAACGTGTGTAAAAAAGTGAAATGAAACAGTAACAGTTGAAGTGAAATCTTCAAGCGCATTTCACACATTTCTTCCTTCAAAGTGAAAACCTATGATCCTATGATAAAATAGTTTTATCTGTTTTAGCGTCAAGCGTATTTATGCAATAAAACCATCAGCTGAATCGTTTTCAAATAAACAAATATGATATTCAAAAGGTCAACAATCTATAAAATAATATTTTGTCCGCAGGGCAGGTCTACAGAAAAGAATTCAGATGTATTACTGGGTATCAGTGAAAACGCTTAAAATTATTGCATTATCTGTGTGCTTATGGTGCATATGTAATATACACAATATACAGAGCTACTTAAAAAAAGTCGAATTCAATTGCTTTTATTTGATGTATTTGATAGGAATGCTTTCGTAAATTATGCTATTTGTATCACTTTTTCACTTCGGTCGTGCGGTTTTAAAAACATACTTTAGGGGGGGGGGGGGGAAGAAAAATGTACTTATCAAATTCAGCTCAGAATTTTCAGCAGCAGACTTCTTTAACGGAATGCATTCCTCCACTCCCCCCCCCCCCCCAATATACGCATACAAATAAATAATTAGTAATTTAAAATCTAGCTAATTTGAAGAACTAGTACTTAAAAATGCTTTTTAAAAACTACTTAGCGTTAATTAACGAATTCCGCTGCAGAAAGTATTTTACGCGTTCGACATAAATTAAGCTGAAGTGGTTGAAATATAGAAAGATCCCTTCTACCAACACCATCGTATTCAGTCGTATAAAAAAACAGAATCCTTACAAAGTGGTATAAAAAAAAAAAAAAAATAATAATGAAATAAATATTTATGCCTTTTCTAAAGTTGGCAACGAAGCGGATTTCACACATCTTGGAGAGCAGCCATACGATGCAAAGATCTGATGATGTCAGTCAGTCGAAGAGTGTAGACATTGTAACATCGTTCTAAACATTCATTTTATTATTAATAGTTAAATTCAGCGCGCGCGCGCGCGTGCACACATACACAAAAAATAAAATAAAATAAAATTGCAAAATTTAATTTTACAGCAACTTTGATACAGCAAAAGTTTTCATTTTAAGCCACTTTTAAATAGTAAATATATACATATATAAAGCTGATTGTTTGTCTGTCCGGATTTTTAATTCGTTATATAAATCTACACTGGTTTTTGACGTGACAAGTGTCAAAAACTGGTTTAAACCGTCAAAAACCATATCTGAAAATTGGAAACTGTAATATAAAATAATTTTATTAATATTTTTAAGTTGCAATGTACTAAATATATAAGTTAACAATGGTTTTATATATATATATATATATATTATATGTACATATTCAGAAAAAGAAAAATGTTTATGTTAGGAAGCGTATTTATTAGTGTATTATCTTAAGAGGAGAGTGAATGTTTATAAACCTTTTTTGTAATTTAACATAGAGCTAAGAAAAACTGCATATATAGATGGTAAATAATAGTATGTAATACAATTAAGCATATTAAAAATTCTTTAAAACTAACTAAATTAAAAATAATAATAATAATAATAATAATAATAATAATTAAATAAAAATTTTACATTAAAAAAAATTTTTTTGGGTGATTTCTGTTATTTATTTATTTTATTTAATTTTATTTCTTTTTTTCCTTTCCCACTTTAACATTATGATTTTAAAATATAAACTAAACTTATTACGTTATTACTTAGTTTGGGAATTCAAGGATAAGTTAACTTTTAAAATTATGTTGAATGCTGAAATTTCAATGAAAATTTTTAGCATTCAAATATAGTATTTAAAAAAAAAAAAATCATGTCAATGAATCCACAAAGTAATATCCAGATATTTTAGAATATATTGTTAAACTTATAAAAATGTAAAATCGAGATATAAAATTAAAAATTAATTAGATGCGGCATTTTTAATAAGTTAAGGAAACTTATTTATTTTTATTTACATACAGTTTGAGAAATTTTAATGTATTATTTAATATTCCATTTGAATGTATTTAATATTACATTTCAATGCATATAAATGCAAATTTCCATACCTTTAAGACAAGTTCACAAAAGAGCGATATACTGTCCATTATCCTCTTCATTTAAAATAATTAATTTAAAATTGCATTATGTAATTCATATTAAAAATTTAGTTCAACTAATGCAATACCTCAAAAATTTTTAATCATACAACATTAAAACATGCTATTGATATTGATTATAACCCAAAATGAAAAGGCATTATGCAATATTCCACAGTAATTTTATTCATTGGGATAAAATACTTATGGCACCTTTTAATTGTCAGTCAGTCAATCATTGGCATTCATAGGAAACAGATAATACTTTTCTAAAAATTATTTTTAACCATGAAAAACTTATAAACTAACTACTTTTTTTAATACTGTATTTTATTTCTCTAAATACGACTACTTCATTCTTAAAATATACTAAGAAATGAAAAATGTGATGTTTTTCACACAGGCAGAGATGCCAACTTCTAATGACAAAAAAGCAGGAGATTTTTTCAACAGAAATCACGAGACTTTTTTAACAGAAATCACGAGACTTTTTCCAACAAGAAAGTTTGTAAATGAGTAAAGAGAATGAGTAAAATAATGCAGATTTAATTTTAAGTAAAGCTTTATAAGCTTAGGAGGTATTTACAAAGCATCAGTATTAAAATTAAATGAATAATATATGTTTCTTGCAGCAAAACAAACTATCAAAAAAAAAAAAAAAAAAAAAAAAAACCTCAGACATACAGTTGTTTAAAATTTAAGTCAAAATAGACAGATTTGATCATTCTGCTCCTGATATAAAACAATAAGAATCTTAGTTATCTTTGTAAAAGAAAAGGTAATAAAGAAATGAAAATATCAGCTATATTTTAATGAAATTTGATTTCTTTAAGTTTTCAATAGTTATGGCATTTGAAAAAAAAAAAAAATCTTTTGATAATAAGACATTTTTCATTATGCAAAAATGAAAATTAAAAAATTAGTTTCAAAGCATTGTATAGTAATTCACATTCAAACTGAACTTGATAAATTGCAAGGCAAGATAAATTTCATTTTCTTTCAAATTTTTTTTTTACCCAATCCCACAAATTTTAAGCATAAATTATGCTAAGAGGGATAGATAAAAATTACATCAGAAAAGCAGGAGAAATGAGTGGAAAAGCAGGAGCATAGAAAAACAAGCAAAAAGCAGGAGACTCCTGCCAAAAGCAGGAGACTTGGCATGTCTGCACAGGGCTTTTGACGTGACAGTTTAAACTGTGGTTTAAACCGTCAAAAACCTGTCAACCCTGTTTTAATGGTTAGTACTTATAAATACTTGCGATTTTCACAAATATCACTTCAGTTTATATTATTCGGCGGTTTATTTTACTATAGTGGTGACTTTGAGAAAATATTTTGTCGAAATTCCTTGACTTTATACGAAATTTTCTGACTATTCCATGACTTTTCCCTGACTCACTTAAATTCCCAGACTAGTGGGCATCCCTGACATTCAGAAAACTCACAATCGTTAAATTCGTTCTTGTTTTTCAAAAAATTTGGTTAATGTTTATTTTGAAGTGATAAAGTGCAAAAAAGCACTCTGTTCAATTTGTTCTACTTCATAACTTCGAAATTAACTATCAAAAATTAAAGAAATAAATTTTAGAAAAACAAAGACGAATTTAATTATTCTGGATTTTTGATAAGAAAGCAGAATAAAAAAATAATCTATTTAAAAAAAACTTTTAAAACCCAAATTCTTAATGTATCGTATCATATAAATCTTTTCAAAGTTAGAATAAAATTTAATTTGAAAAAGAAAAAAAAAAAAAAATACATCATTAAATTCCTTTTTTTACTTATTTTTATTTCATATTGCTCGCGCACTTTTTATTTCCTCATTCAAAATTATTAAATAAACAAAAACATTAAATCATTAAATTCATTTTTTTACTTATTTTTATTTCATATTATTTCACGCGCACTTTTTATTTCCTAATTCAAAATTATTTAAAAAAAACTTCTTCGATATCGCATGTAACGATACTGATTATTATTAATTTCCTTTTCTTTTTGATTCAATAATAATAATAATAATAATAATAATAATAAAAGATTTTGATGAAATTCTGGCAAAAGCAGAATTTAGTTTAGGACGGAGGACTATTATTATTATTTTTTTTTTTTTCTTCCCAATTATAATATCGCTTTCAAATTATTCAATTATATTTTCGATAAATTTTAGATTTCGATAAATGTCCAACTATCGAAAACGACAACGCAAAAATCCCAGATTGAGACTAATAGGCCCTCAGTCCTAAAAATAATAAAATAAAGTAAGTAATTATTATGACAACGTTCCCTAAATAATAAAATGGGAATTCCGCTGCTGCAATGAAATGTGGAGTTTCCAAGAGCTACAGAACGCACACAGACACCTTATTTATACGGATTACCCAAACATGCATAACTTAACAGTCTTAAAAATTATTATAGTCTTTTAGTTTTGTACATGTTTAAAACCATTAATCTATATATTTCTATGTTTTGTTTTTTTAACCCGAGCAGGTTATCGTGTGTCATTGGATACCCGAACTATTTTTCTTTTGCCTCATTCCTCAGAAAATACCTATCCATCGTGTCCATGATTTTTTCTGTTAAAATAACATTCTTAAATTTTATTATGCAATTTGAATTTTTTAAATATCTTAATTTGTTCAAAAGTTATTAATTTTTCAAAAAATTGCTGCATTTTATGAAAATGCGTGTATTTCTGATGACAAATAATATATTTGTTTTAATTTTTCTGGAATATTCATTGCTTGCCCTTAAAATAGAAATATTCAAGAGTGTTCATGAATTTTATCGGATTCTTTTCATTAAAAATTATGTGTCCTAACATTGCTCGGGTCTTCATCGACCCATGATAAACTGACAAGATGCCGTAAAAAACTATAATCTGATCGGGTTAAATTCTTTTTGAATTGAGTAATTATTTATATTTTTCTTTGAATAGTTTTGTTAACTTATAGTCTTCAAATGTATTAATTTTATTTTACAAAACCTTCGTAATTTAGAGACTGAAATTTTTCCGGAAATTTTTTTCAGAAAACCCACAACCCTAGAATGTCAAAGTATTAACCCCTTAACGCGCGGTGTCCTCGCTGCAAGGACGCAAAACTTAAGATCCAGTTGCAAAAATTCATCCCGGAAATTTTTTAGCAAAAATTTACGTTTATAACATATCAGAAAAAGCCGTTTTTTTTAAACCTTAAAATTTAAAATTTCTTTTAGTTTAATTTAGTTCATGAATTCCGGTGGCAGTATAATTTAAATGATCCGAATTGTCTTGCGCCGCAAAGGGTTAAAGTTAAAGCGTAATCAGTCCAAAATTAACTTTCAATTTTCTTATAAAGCCTTTATTTTTCTTAGAATGAGAAAATAAGCTTTTCATAAAATTTCCTATATTTACTTCCTATATTTCATACACAGCAATTTCATTAAGATTTCTTACTTTCTTTATCTCATTATTTTCATTTGCATTACATCTTTTAATGATTTCCTTTAATTGGCAGAATTATTCCAAGCATGAATATCAAACAGAATAAATACTATTTAACACTAGAATTACGGCAATCTTCGTACACCTAGAAATACGGCGGGGGTCATTTTGACCCCTGGGAAAAAGATCTGCATATTTTCCTATATAATATTATATATATTTTTGTAAATCCAATAAAAATAGACTAAAGTACAATAATTAAAGTATATTTTAAAGGATATGGACATTTCCAACATATATAATATAGTATATATAGTACTAGTTCCTGCTTTGGCATTCTTAATTATGTCAGAATTTGAATTATTGGGAGCTAATTCATTTTCACTTTCACATGAGCTAGAAGATGATATCATATGATTTCTCGTTATAAAAAATCTGAATCACTAGAGGTTCCATTTCCATCTCTATTTGAAGAATTGTTATCCATTTCAGAACCAGAATCGTAATTAGATAAATCTTGCATCAATTTAACTATTTCTTCTTGCGTTAGTTCTCTTCTACGAGCCATTAGTATATAATAAACTCACATAAGTATAACAAAATAATTTATCAAAAATTGTTATTATAAGTAACAAACAAAATGCCTAGCAAAATCTACATATGTTTTCTCAAACATAAGCTCTTTTATCTGTTCTCATTTCGCAAGTAAATGCATTCCGAAAAATTCAAATCACATGACTGACAAATAAATGAGAGATTACACAAACACATCATTTCCTTTTCTTTTATTTATTTTTAATTTTTATTTATTTATTTTGTTTAGCAGGTGGAAACAAAAATAGTTTACCACAGAAAAAGTATTCAGATATCTTTCTTTCTCACAGTGGTCAAAATGATACCTGCCCATATTTCTAGATATAAGTCTTTGTTAAGACAAAAAGTTAAATAGGATTTTCTTGGAAACTTTATTTATTTATTTTTTTTTTTAAGCACAATGATTTAGGAAAAGTCAAGAAATGATTAAGATATTTGTGAAAAAAAAATAGAATAACCATTGAAGAAAAAAGTTTGCTTGGGGTCAAAATGACACTTTCCGTAATTCTAGTAGGATGAATTGTGTATTTCGAACTATTTTTCTAAACTTAACTGCAGTGCCCTATATAACAGGAGGGGGGGGGGGGCACATACTTTACCCAATTTCTTAACTCTTTACTGGAAGTTGGAAGAATGAAAGGGAGGTAACGCAAGTGATTTACATAAGAGAATTGATCTTTCCCTAAGAGAAGAAAATGAAAGAATTCACACATGAATGAAAAGAAAATATATACCACCTAATCGTAATCAATTCATGTTTTCTTCAAATTTAATCCTATTTACTTTCAAAACTTAAACTATTGACAACTTATAGTCTAATTAACGTTAAATGACAACACTCCTCCAATCAAAAAGTTTACTAAATCACATTTGATAGATCTGTTGGTTACCATAAAAAATAAAAATACAACAATATAAATTTATTTAAAAAAAATCGTAAGCATCTAGAAAAATTATTATAAAAACATCAAAGAATAAAGTTGATATTGTATTTTTTTTTTTTTTTTCGATTATAGCTACAGCTTCGGAATGAACCATTTTTCAAAGCACAGAAAAGAATTAGAGATTGGGGGAGGGGGGGAGGCAGGAATAATAACACATGGTCCGCTGAATAAAGATTCTTTTCCAATGGTTATACAATGGATGCAGTTCAGACAAAACAATTGTCATGTGCAATGAAAAGCAATCCTAAAACCGGTTACACAGTAGGGGAGTTAGCCCCCGTTTCGGGTCGGTAGTATCCGGACGGAAAAAAGCTGAAAAACCACTCCATGCATATATCATTGTATATAAGAACTACAACTACCCTCTTTCACATTTTCCTGATCTCAGAGTCGCAACACTGCAAAGTACAAACAGAAAAGGATAGATGTATGCTGTTTCTATACTTAGAACTCTTTTCTCGACATATTTCAACCGCAACGAAGTTATAAACAGGATTACATAAAAACAGAAAAGAAAAATGCTGGATTACGAGTAACGACACATTTTCTAGAAAAACTAGTTGTATCAAAAAAGTTCTTTTATAAAATATAACAGTATACGTGACAACAAAATGTAAATATATTTACATTTAATATACATATTTACACTTTATTACAGTTACGTATGAAAAAGCGCAAATAAGATACATTTTTTTTTTTTTTTTCTCGTTTTATTTAGTCTGAATGGTGAGGTGTAAAAATAAAGTATACATAACGCCTAGTTAGAAAATAAAATATGATTAAAAATACTATGATTCTGCTCTGAATAGCTTTTAATTATAATTCAAATAACATATGAATATATCTGTACTGATAAGTATAAAGGATTTAAGTCCATATTCTTGATTTTTCAGGAGACGAAAAATAAAGTTAAACTAACTAAAAACAAATCAGAAGAATCGATTAGGAAAAACGTATTTCGTTGATTTATACCCTTTATACCATTCAGTGGTTGTCAACCTTCATTTAATAACGGGAAAAATTGAATTAAATATTTTATACCATACATGAATGGTAAATTTCTGAATTGGTCCTTTTTTTACCAATGGATTTTCTCAAAGACTAAATGACATAGAATTAAATCATTCATACCAATCGATAGAGAATATTTTTCTGAGTCTGACTATGTACTTAACTCAAAATCGACATTTTTGGACTTAAATCCTTTATACTTATCAGTACAGATATACAGTCGAACGAACCTCGTTAACGTGAATCTCAAGGGGGATAAAAAGAATTTGTTCATGTTATCAGTAGTTCATGCTATCAGTAACTAATCTCCATATAACTAAACTAATCTTCATTCTGACGGGGATTGTGGAAACAATTCATGTTAAAAGTAATTCACGTTAACCCTTTCAGGGGCACTAAGTAAAAATGATTGTATTTCCTTTTAAATATATATATATCATAAAGTAAACATCCCCTACAAGTCATATTTGATGAAGAAAAAAATTCAGCATGTGGGGATTTTGTTGTGGGTGGTGGCTAGGCGTTCTAGCCACTGTGTCTATAAACCTAAAAGATGCTCCTAAAAATCAAACTAAAATTAATGATCTAAGATAATATGTAAATCTGTTGTATTTAAAAGGTGCATTACAGTATATTTACACTACCAAATACTTTTGAATAAAAAAATATTTTTCATAAAAATATGTAAAAGAAACTTCAAAAAATTTTTCCGCAACTTGTCCATTTAAAAAAGTCACAGGCACATCCTGCTTAAAGTTACTGTAGTTCTGCCATCTCTATTTCAATTTTAGAAGTACACATTAACTTTTCATAAAAGTGGATAAAAAAAATAGCCACTGCACACTTAGAAAAAAATTTCTAAAGTAGGTGGATAGACCCTCTAGCCACCGCCCCTGAAAGGGTTAACAGTGTTCACATTAACGAGGTTCGACTGTATATACAAATCGTGATACATACATAAAACATTGATTTCATATAATTTTAATCGTTTATTCTCATAATTCAAACTTAAAATACTGTATGAATTATGAATAGTAATCACGAAGTGTATATATAATGTTGATTAAGTGCTAAAAAGATCCATGTATGTAGTAAAAATTTTCTTATTCGAAGGAAATCGTCAGACATCTGGATGAAATGTTGCCTTTTAGGCCTTAATTAATATTTTTTTTCTGGAATTTTCTACTTCTTAATCACAATAAAACTTGAATTACTTAAAATATATCAAGGAACCAGCACACGTTTTCGTAAATTACTAACGACCAAAATTAAATATTACATTTGTGAAAGATATTTCATTCTCCAAAAATAAACGATATATCGGGGTTGGCAAAAGTGGTTTGGGTTTTCTCGTTTTTTTTTTTTTTTTTTTCTTTTTAATAAAACCCGAAAACACAGAGCTTTATTTTGGGATTTTTCGAGAAAATGTGGAGTTTTTCAGATTTTTCAAAAAAAAAAAAAAAAAAATCTTCTTTTGAAAGTAATTAATGAATAAGGGCATTATTAAAAGAAATTTAAAAATCAAACATTTTATTTATTTTTCTTCTGCCTATATTTTCATGTAATTTTTGGCTAAATTTAACTTTTAGGAGATATTGAAATTTTTTTTAATTTTTTTCTTTATGTTCTAATTATCACAGTTTGTTTTATCCTTATGGTGATGTTTGTTAACTGAAATTCATGACATGCAGTTAATACAAAAGTATTCCTTAACTTTTTTTTTTTTTTTTTTTTTTTTTTTTCTTTTAAGAAAAAACAAAGAAAATCACGGAAAAACAAAATTCAAGAACTGCTGTTCTCTAAATTTATTTCATGCTCATGTTCTACAATTCTCTTATTCAGGGCTAACTGATACTATCTTAAAAATTTTGAAATTACATGAAGAGAAAAAATCAAAGTGCAATTTTCTTTCTTTCTTATATATATATATTTAACCAATAAAATACACGTATTAAAGTTTTGTAATTAAGTAAAATATATATTGATTATTATTATAAAAGAATTTTCTAAATTCCCATTACGCAGTTATCTTAATTGCCGAAAAGTTGAAAGAAAATATTATAGTTTTAAAAAATTAAAGAACACGTTTTTATAGAAATGTGAACTAAAAAGCATAAAATATCTATCTTAGTATGAAAATGCAAGCTAAGAGAAAATCGTGCGAGTGACACACCATAATATTTACATACATTTAAATCTTTAATTAAAATAATTTAGAATTAAACAAAAACCATTTTTAATCTCCCCTGACTGGGATCGAACGCTAGACCTTTAGGTTCGTAGCGCGGAGCTGTACCTCCGAGCCACGCCGTTCACGTAGGGAATGTCTTTTTTTACAATATAGATTTCTTGTTTGCTTCCAGAGCGATTACAAACATACATACATACATGTGAAGCTAATAAAAGCGTGTTAAAAAAAATCCTTAAATCAAAATATATTAAACGAAAATTCCTGAAATCCGATGAGCAGTTTTCATTTTTTACATATTATGATTTATGGACATGCAACCTACATCTTTACATACAAAATCTTTATGAAAAGATCTACAAATCTTTTTACATTTATTTAAAGATCTAGAAATCTTTAAATAAACTGTGTAATATAACAAATGTTAAAACAATTTTTGACTCTTGAGAAAAAAATCATTTTTAGTTTCTGTTGTATTATAAGCATGGAAAACTTTGGTATTCATGAAAATTTTCAACCTCAAATTTTTGACATTTTTATAAATTTTGCAGTACTAGGAATCAACAACAACTAAAAAAAAATGTTATGTCCGTATTTAAGTTAGTTTATAAATGAATGATGTAAAAAATTCAGACCAGTTTTAAAATAGTATCCCTTATGAACTGGCCACAACCCTCATTTTAATTTTCTAATTTGCAATCTTTGTAAATTTATACAAAATATAAAATTTACATAACATAGCTAAATAAGGCAAAATTTCATATAAATGTGCATTATGAAAATTACTGCATGACCAATTGAATGCAAAATTGATATCTATAAGATTAAGTGGCAAACCAATAAAGGTAAATGTGTCAATGCAAGTGAAGGTAGCCTAGTTGGTGAGACATTTCAATCTGTGGCTGGAAAATGGCTACCAGCAAAGTTCATTGCTCTAATCTTGAATATAATATGTTCTATAGTAAATACTTGTGAGAACAAATATATGGAGAATTGAGCAGATATTACTTATGGTAGCTATTTTCTAGTTGTTGCACTACTGAAGTAAGCACCTAAATGTAAATGTAATGCTAAATCTTCTGTTTGTAAAAGTTATAACTCAAAATAACTTTTTATGTAAACTGTTTTGTTAAAAAATTAATGAAAAAATTGAGCTTAAGTAGCATAGCATTTTTCTTTTTTTATCGAAGAAAGTCTTATAAAATTGAAAAAACCCAAAATGGGGTAAAATTGTAGAGTTTTTCATTTTTTTTTTTTTTTTTTTTTTTTTTTTTTTTTAAGAAAAAACCCATTGGGTCCGACCCAATTGGGTTTAACCCAGCCAACCCTGTAATATATAATATTTGATTTTTTTTTTTTTTTTGAAAGGAAGATGTGGAAATAAAAGTCAAATTTATTTAACTTCGACAGCACTAAAAAATAAAGAGTAGAAAATATGTGCAGAAATTACTAGTAAGCACCACAACTAATATAAAGTTGCCATGATTACATTAACGTTATAACTTTTCATACGCAACTGTTTATAAAAAAAAAAAAAAAGAAAATTTCCGAGTTTTTCTGATTATTTTTAAGAAAATATTAGTAACTAGTGGCAGAATTTAGGCGACACAGCCACATTTGTCGCAGAGAAGAAATTGCCACTTTCGGAAAGATCTGCTCATAAAAATTAAAGATATTCCTAGATTTCGGTGGAAAAGAGAAACTCATATCTTATATTTAAGGATTCTTTTACAATATATTAATAATATTGATATATTTATAATTAAATATACATACTATGATACTATAAATATGTAAATTAGAAAATATGTTATTAAATAACATCTTGCGGAAAACATTTGCACAAACAACAAAGCTTGTCGCAGAGAGTACAAAAATATTCTGTCAGGGCAACATATTACTCAATTGTACAAATGCAGTATTCGCTGCCCTAAGGCTCCCTTCAGACACTGGCAACATACAGCGCGTCAAAACTCATAAATTATCTATTGTCCGAAAGTGACCCTTGAAATTTTGCACACATTTACAATGAAGGACATTACTTTTTATTGCTCTTTTACAAAAGAGACCCCCTTCTCATGCAATTATCGCACTAGGAGGTTTGGGAGCTTCGATTGCAGCGAGCGTCGATCTCCTAAAACCAGATCAAAGAAATATCAATAGAGCCGACTTGCAAATTTCTTAAGTTGCCAGTCTCTGAAGGGTCCTTAACAGTTTAGTAATGGTCAGGGTTTAAACTGTCATTAGTTTTTTTTAGCATTTTGCTAAAAGGTATCATATTTTGCTAAAACAATTTCGCTAAAAAGCTAAAACTGGATAACGGTATAAGATATCTCTATATAATAATACAGATTTTTTTTTTTTTTTTTTTTTTTTTTTGTAATATTTGCAGGCAAAAACTACGAAAGGACTGAAATTTTTGGGAATCCTTATTTATATAGTAATTTGGATTTATTTTTAATTTTCAATGATTGAATTTAAATACAAAAATATTTTAAAGTATGTTAGAATTCAGAATTTGCTTCACAGAAGCATTTTTAGCACTAGTAGTTCACGATTATGTACCACAACAATTTACTTGATTTTTAAATTGCTTTTTCATTTTACACATATGATATGAATACCTCTTTTTCTATTGATAAAATCAAAACATAGTTTCCCTGATTCATATTTTTAAAGTCACAAATATGGATGCTTGGTTAAAATCATCAATGAACAAAAGGAATAGAAAACAAAACTGAGGATAACAAAGCTAAGTAAAAGAAATCAACGGTATCCAAAGAATTAACTTTCGAAAAAGCTAAAATAGTGGTTGCCTATTTTCGCTAAAATGCTAAAGTAATTTTTTTTTTTTTTTGCCAGGTAAAACCCTGGTAATGGTTTAATCTGATATTAACTTTCTAAGCTTTATTTCCTTTTAAATGACACAATTATTTATTTATTTATTTATTTTTATATGGTGCTGTGTTACTATCCTTCATAGTAACGGAAATTATTGCATATTTTCACATTACTTTATTATTTGAATCGAGATAAACATGAAAATTTTAAGATTAGAGAAGAGAAATTTCATTTTTTTTCCCCAGAAAATATATATATATGTATATATTATTTATTAATTAAAATCAAAAATTAAAAAAATTTAATTTTAAAATTTCTGAAGTCTTTATGATTAAGTTACAAAGAAATTTTAAAAATTAAATAATTGTACTTTAAATATTCTAAGATTCTTTTTATCTGCTCTTTACACCAAAAAATTGGATTTTAATAATCATTTCATGTTGCTTTATTAAACTTTTTGTAGTCAATAGATTTTCATAAAATATTTTTAATTATTGTTCCTCTACGTCACATAACGTGTTGCAATGTTAAAGTTTTCAGACATTTTTTAAAATTTGATCTTTATTTATATTTTACATTCTTTGAGTCCTATAGTTTTCTTTATATTGACAAACAACTTCGTTTTCTTTCTTTCTTTTATTTTTTAATATAATTTTTTATTCTGTTTTAAATAAGATAATTATACATTTTTTTCATGGGAAATTTTTCAGGATTTTTTTCTGTAGAGCAGTTTGAGTATCTCCAATATTTCTGAAAATTCTTTGTTCATATTCTAATAATGTATATAACATTTATATGTTTATTGTAATTTAGCCAAAAGTACAATTTTAAACAAGGATTTTGAAAAAATCCACTTGAGCTTTTTTAAATAGTTTTTATTGAAAAAACCCACCCGGGTGTGGGTTTTTTCGGGTCGGGCAAAATCTAGCCAACCCTGCAAAACACCTGTATATACGAAATGTTTGTGTCTTTACTAACATTTTTCATATCCCATTAAAAACATTCATGCATTTTGGAAAAGTGATAAAATATCTCCACGGTGCTACAAAAGTTACTCCATAAAATATTAAGACATGATAATTAGCGATAAGTGCAATGAAATAATCTAAAATGGCTTATATAAAATAAAGTATCTTATTATTTTCGCCCCAGTACTTTTTTTTTTCCCCGAGCCCTTAAAAAAGTTGTTTTTGAAGCCTCTGGAAAAATTCTAGACTAGTTTATCGCAAACATCTTTGAAGCGATCCAACCAAACTAGAAACGATCTCAACTTTCTTCCATTTTTGCCTAGAAGCTAAATTTAGCTTTGATATGGCGGATTATAATAGATGCTTCCGGAAACACATCGCAATTTCCACGAAGATGAATCCAAGCATTTGACTGGAGGTCATCATTTGTCCTGTTAGGTCACAGAACAGCATACACGCAAAATAAATAATAATAATAAAAATTGCCTACAACTTTTAAAAATTTTCTCCTTAATTGACAAATTAGATAAAATGATAAACTTTCTGCGAACGTAATTAATATATATATAAAGATGTATGCTATGCAAAAGAAGCATAACAAGTAAAAATTTAAACAATTCGTAAAGTAATAAATACAGTGAAACCTCTCAAGTTGTACACCCCTCTAAGTTGGACGCTTTTTCTCGGAACGGAATGTATCCATTAATATTATGTCTAACCCCTATAAGTTGGACACCTCTGTAAGTTGGACACTTTTTCTTGGAACCGTAGGTGTCCAACTTAGAGAGGTTTTACTGTATATATAAAATAATAATAATAATAACAATTGAAAATAATAAGATGTCATCATTTCTATAGCTTAAAAAAAAAAAAAAAAAAAACTAGCAATTAAGAAATACATATTTAGTCCAGAAATTAAGATTAATCATAGTTTTTTAATGTAAATAAAATCAATAATGATAGTTCCTAGGTCATATTGAAATATTCAACTGAACTCCATGTTTCCCTGGATATTTCATACTGCTTGCGATTAGTGTGGCTTTCAACATGTGTTTTATGAATTTATTTCACAAGCTTGTAAAGTTCTGTTTATTCTAACTACACGTTATAATGTATCTTTTTTTTTTTTTTTTTCATTGAAAATAGTATTTTAATTGGAAGGTTGAGTCACCTTTTGTGTATTTTGCGTTGCATCGCTTGCCAACAAAACGACATTTTGCATTTTTTTAGCTCAATGTGTGGGTGGTGACTCCTGATGAATTACTTCTACATTTAGAGCCATTTATTTTATTATTTATTCAATTATTTCTGTCCTGTTCCGTAAATTTAGTCTCTCTCTATCTCTCTCTTTTTTGTTCGTTTTTGTTATTGTCAGTTCGAATAGAAAACTTTTGATTAGAATCATTAAAAAGCTCCTTGTTATGTTTCTATATGTTTTGTATTCTTATTGGAATTCTTCTTCTTTTTTCAAATATAAATTAAAAAATTAATTACGTTAACTTGCTACCAAATTGGCTTTTATTGGTTTGTTGCGGCGAATAATTTATCTGTTTATTTTTCGTCCTTGTTCTTATTGTTATCATAATATATATATATATATATATATATATATATATATATATATATATTATGAGTAATGCTGAATTTTTTTTTTCTATATTATGCATATCTGTTAAGCAGTTATTAAAATTTCAATATAATATTGTTGATTTGGGTAAACAGAATACTTTATATCTCGGAAATTGTGTTTAATTAGAAAACAAATAATTACACCAATTAAAACTTATCTTTACAAGCCTTCTCATACAGCCACTGACATAAATTAGGCATCTACGAGTAAATTACATCCAATGATCCATAAAAGATATAAAATATCTAAAGAATAATGTCCATTAAAAGTCCTGGATAGCCTGTACTAATTATAGATATCTATTAGATGTTTAAATATAGACGAAATTTAGACGTGCCTTTTTCGACGTCTAATAGATGTAACATGTTAGATCAAAACAAGATTTAGATATTTTCAATATATATTAGACCTAACAAGTTCAATTAGTGGATATTTGGAGAATTGTTGGATATGTAACAGACATATAATGGATGTAAAAAAAAGAGTGACATTTTTCGTGCTAAAAGATATTTGTAGGATATTTATACAAGTTTAATTGGTCATTTTTTAACTTTTATACGTGTTTATAGATATCTTATTGATGTAAGTGGCTGTGTGTGTTACTTTAAACCTGTCTTTAATAGCCTTGTTTTTAATGTGCTCTTTAGTAGCATAATTACTTTATTTATTTATTTTTTACTCCCTTCCGTGAAAATTCCAAAACTATCATGATCTCAACTTAAAAGTTTGGCGATTGATCACATAGTGAAATTCCATACGAATCGCGCAGTATCATTTCTACGTAACCAAGTGAATTTAGTGTTAAAAAAAATCTAAAATAAAATTACAAAAAATCAACAATACTGCAGGTTCGAAATTTTATAAGCCAATTTTAACTCAAGACAAACTTAAAATTACGAATGTTTATATATTTGTAAGAAAAATAACATTTTTATATAATTTATAACATTATTTATAATGAATTATGTTATTTTGAACAATTTATTATATATTACATAATTAAGTATATTCAAATTGAACTAATTGCATATTTTAAGGCTAAATTTAATAAAAAGAAATTTTCAATTACATAAATTTTAGAAAAACTTTATATAACTGAAAACCGTGGTATGGTTATTCAGATAAAAATGATGTTAAGGTATGTAAAGATATGTAAAGACCACGTGTAAAAATATCTATTTCATAGAATTACGTTGAATTTTATACAAAAATTTTAACAAAATACAATGAAATTTAAAAATCATGTAAATGTAAAGTACATCAGAATTAATGACATTAAATATAACTTAACCACAAGTGCGAAATCAGCAGTTGGCGGAATGCCAAAGAGTGATTCCATTCGCATTGTATGAGATGTATCAACGGAAAACGAAAAGAAATCCTAACTCTGTACTGATGTTTTATAAAACAGTTTAAACTTGAATAATATAATACAATTTATCAAGGGTACAGAATATGTCTGAACGCCCGAATGAGAAATTTCAGCTGCCAGGGGAAATTTTGAATATTTTCTTAGGAGAAAATCTAAGTCTAAATAAATAATCTGCTTTAAAAAAAAAAAAAAAAAAAAAAAACTAATACTTAAAATATAAAATAACACCTGTATCTTTATGTTATGTTATAGTATATGTTTATTACCTTAACAATACTCATACTCATCACACAGAAGATAGAGAAAATTGGCTTTCTAGCATTATGTTGAACACAAAATTGACAGATAATTATAAAGTATGTAATAATAATTAAAGTTTTTGGTCATAATATATTACACAATTTTTTTCATTGGATTTTATTCTTTAAAACTAGATGACAATTTTTAATTATTAAAAATAAATTTGCTAACCTTCATTTACATTTTTTATAAGTTAAGATGACGAAAATCCGTTAACCTTTCAGTTCCATTCAAAAAAAAAAAAAAAAAAATCTTAAATTATAATGATAATATATCTAAAATGCTTCCATAAAGGCCGCCGACTAAAGGGCGAAAATAAAGATAAACTTTGTTCTAAAAAAAAAAAAAAAAATCAATTGAGGTAGTGAATCAACGAATGCTTTGCCAGCTTCGCTGGTCACTATATTTTAAAGGGGGCTAATGTGCAAGTTGTACCTGACGGGACTAATGTGCAAGTTGCACCTGACGGGACTAATATGCAAGTTGTACCTGACGGGACTAATGAGCAAGTTGCACCGAACGAACAAGCTATTTATTTCAACGAAAATGCCTACTAACCCTGGACGATAGGTCTAAAATATCGTATCATATTATATATCGTATTTATCGTAATATAACTCAATACTTATTTCGCTTCCTTCTTCGACTCGTTTTAATACGCATTTTTTATATGCATGAGCAGCCCCCGAAAAACAAAAACATTAAATCATTCAATTCATTTTTTTTACTTATTTTTATTTCATATTATTTCACGCGCACTTTTTACAGTAGAACCCCGCTAATTCGGACCCCGTTACTCAGGATCTCCGGATAATCCGGATCAGTCTGGTCGATTTTTTTTTTTTTTTTTTTTTTTTTTTCCAAGTTTGAGAAGCGATCAGCAAATTTCCATAACATTATTTTTTCATCCTCGTATTCTGAATAAAAAAGTCTTTTCTGAAATCTTTTCGGAAGAATATCTTACGCTTTCCTATTTAAACTCTTTGATGTTATCTTTCATAGAAACAACAATGTATCACTTTAAGTTTGGCAATTCAAATTTTCACAGTTTTCTATTTAATCCATTTAGAAATGTCATCAGAAGCTCCAGTCACGATAAGAAAACTCCCGAGTCACTGTTCGGATTCTACTAGACAGCGACTCCAGCCAGGTGTTTTCTTATCGGAGCCAGAGAATGTTGTGGTCCATCACGTGTCTGATTCTTTTCATTCCTTTGTGTGCAGTGTTTTTAAGCGTGCATTTTTAGCTATGGCGACGAAACGAAAACATAATTTTGTGACTATGCAAAAGAAATTGGAATCATTGAGTAGAATTGATAAAGGTGAATCTTTAAAAAAGATTGCTTGTGAATTAGGAGTAGGGACCTCGACAGTGTCCGATCGGAAAAAAAAATTGATAAACAATCGAGGATTTTTGCTCGAAATTAATTTCTAACGACGGTTTGGACAATTGGAGGAATGTTAAAAAAGCTAAACTTGAAACACTGGATGAAACGTTATTCGTTTGGTTTTGCACAGAAAGAGATCGTGGTTTACCTATATCAGGTCCTATAATCCAACAGAAAGCCTTAAAGTTAAATGCAAAGTTGCCTGATGGTGATCCAGATTTTACTGCCAGTCAAGGATGGTTAAATAGATGGAAAAACCGGCATGGTGTGCGCCAACTTACTGTGACGGGTGAGAGCTTGTCTAGTGACAAAATCGCAGCTGAAAAGTTCAAAAAGGAATTTGAAGAATTTGTTAAAACAGAAGAATTAACGGCAGATCAGATCTACAATGCCGATGAATCAGGACTATTCTACCGCATGTTGCCAAATAAAACTTTAGTCCCAAAATTAGAAGAATCAGCTAAAGGATAAAAAGAGCAAAGACCGCCTCACTATAATGGCTTGTAGCAATGCATCAGGAAAGCACAAATTTCCTCTTCTTATAATCGGAAAATCCAAAAATCCCCGTGCACTAAAAAACATAAATCATAAGACTTTACCTGTAGTTTACCGTTCCCAGAGGAGTTCTTGGATGGACTGCAAAATTTTTAAAGAGTGGTTCTTTGTCTATTTTGTTCCGGGTGTTACAAAATATTTAAAATCGTGCAACTTACCCATTAAAGCTGTCCTCTAATTGATAATGCTCCGTCACACCCCGAAGCAAGTGAACTGACAGAAGGAAACATAATGGTAAAGTTTTTTCCACCTAATGTGGCAGCTCTAGTACAGCCAATGGACCAAAGGGTTCTTCAGAACATTAAGAAAGTTTACAAACGACAAATGCTGAATGAACTTTTAGATAGAGAACAAGGAGTGGTAGAGATTCTCAAATCAATCAATATCAAGAAAGTAATCTATATGATTATTGAATCTTGGGATCAGGTTGCTGAGAGTGCACTCCGAAAGTCGTGGAAGAATTTATGGCCTACAAATTGTGATTTCTTGGATAATAAGCTTGAAACAGAAGGAGGAATAAGCGAGAATGAAAGAGAAATTCACCTAAAGATATTGTGAGCATGTTAAAAAAAAAATGATGGCTGCTCTGATGTTGACATCAGCGACATTAACAATTGGTTGGAAACAGAAAATAATGGAGGTTATGCCTCACTTACAGATGACGAAATAATCGCTGTGTGCACAACTGAAGAAAATGAAGATGATACAGACAAAAGTACCATTATCAATGATGATCAACAAAAAGTTATTAGCCATGATGAAGCAACGTCTCATTTAGAACAATTAACGGTTTATTTTGAACGTCAGGTGGAAACTACACCCAACGAACTACGAACTACGTATGCTCAAGCAGACGCGTGACCGTGCGGTCCGCAAAAGGTATACTACATTGGCACAGCAGAAGATTACTGACTTCATAATAACAAAGTAAACATTTTTACTGTCTGTAAATATTCTATATGTTTCATATAAAGGTGATTTTCTGTAAGTATGTTTTATTTTATTTCATTTTTTCTCATTCTCCGGCTAATCCGGATTTTCGATAATCCGGATTGGCTCTGGTCGTAATTAATCTGAATTATCGGGGTTCTACTGTATTTCCTAATTCAAAATTATTAAAAAACACTTTTTCGATATCGCTTGTAACGATACTGATTATTATTAACTTTCTTTTCTTTTTCTTTCAATAATAATAATAATAATAATAAAAGATTTTTATGAAATTCTGGCAAAAGCAGAATTTAGTTTAGGACGTCAGAAGGACTATTAGTTTTTTTTTTTTTTTTTTTTTTTTTCTTTTTTCAAATTATAACATCGCTTTCAAATTATTCAATTATATTTTCGATAAATTTTAGATTTCGACAAATGTCCAACTATCGAAATCGACAACGCAAAAATCCCAGAATGAGACTAATAGGCCCTCAGTCCTTAAAAAAAAAAAAAACTGGAAAAAAATGTAGATATACGCAGAATTTGGAAACTATTGAAATTGTTATTATTATTATTATTATGGAAGCAAAAGTACTTATTCAAGCCCCTCCCTTCCTTTAAAATCTAATAACATCATTAATAAGGAAATTTCCCTCTTCTATTAATCAAAAGATAATTAATGAAATAAATCCTTGCCCCCCCCCCCACCTCAATAATAATAATAAAATAATTTTATTGCATAAATTTTTCCCTAACGGAAATATTTTTAATACTAGGGTAGACTATCTCTGAATCGTGCATACTCTCCACGCCAACAGAAAATTACTTTTGAATATTAAGCAATTTCAACAGAATCGTAACAAGATCGTCATTGCAATCAAATATTATCATAGGGAAATTATGTTTTTCTTCAGAAGCTTGAGAGGGAGGGAGTTTCACAGTTAAATTCTCTTGAACTGCTCCAGACGAAACATGCCTGAAGCAAAGAGGAAGACAATGGAGGATTCAAGAGGACAGTGGTGCTGACTCATTGCAAAATCACTCAGTAGTTTCAAATGCGCAGATAAACGCAGAAGAGGCACGAATGATGTCATGGAGTTTATGAAAATAATTGATATTAAATAAATTACAATTAAATTCGAATATAAACAATTTTTTGTTAAAACTTGAAAGATTATTGCATCAAGTTTATTGTAACAAGATAAAACAAATTTCTTAAAATATTTTTTACATTTTAGCATATGAAAATTATGATATTGAAAAGAGTCTCTTAAAAGAGACGTTTTCATAATATAAATTCATATAACTAATTAACAACATAGATATTAAAATATATCCTATTAGAAAAAAAAAAAAAAAAAAAAGAAGAAGAAGAAGAAGAAGAAGAAGCTCCCTTTCGTTTTTTCTTTCAAACTGCCAGATTTAGTTAAATGATTCAACTGAAATGATTTAATCCATCTCTAACAACATACAGTAAAGAACTATTTATATGTCGCGCATTCGTCTGCTATGTTTATACGTCAGTTTAATGTATTCTTCAATCGTGTTAGACGTGAATAAAATGATTACTTTTGAAGCCATCTGTAGTTTTTGCTGTTTTATGCTCCCTCAAGGAAATTTCCGTAAACATTTATTTGTATTCATTCTATACTCTTATTCCACTGAAATTGCACAAATACAACACCCTGTATTTAGTAAGATAAGACTAATTGATTTTATTATTTAATTATTATTATATATGACCAAATTATTGAGTATTACTGTCTGTATTTAGAAAAAAATCATTATTTCTAATTTTGGCGGTTAATGGGTTAAGCAATTATAATTTGTAGAAGTATGTAATCAAGAAGCGATCCTTAGCACTTTGTTCATAAATGTTTTATATTCATTCATTATTTTCAACATAAATACTGCTATGAAATAATAAAGAAACAAAAAAAAAAAAAAAAAAAAAAAAAAAAAAAAACTTTAAAACTACTATAAAATTACATTCGTATAGAATTTTGTAAGAACATTAATTGTGTTTTAAAAGTCTTCTCAATTCTCATTTATACGTCGTTTTACATCAGTCACTTGAAAGAAGTACTACTGTATAAACGATTTTTTGCTGTATATTTTATATGTTGGATTTCCTAAAAGTTTAACCCTTTAACGTTCACTACTTAATTTATTTAAAAAATTACTAAACTAATTTTAAAAATGGCTTTTAGACACATAGCTGATCATAAATATTTAAAAAATAAAAAAATTAGCATTGTTCCTTTTCGAGAAATTTTCGGTTTGAAACATCTGTAAGTAAACCTTATTAAATTGAAATAATATTTAATTTAATAAATAAATCACTTTATGAGTAAACATTATCGACAACAAAAACTCGTAAAAGTTGCATAGATCCCAACATTTCAATTTATTCCGGAGTATTTTAACCCCTTTGTAGCGCAAGGTAATTCGGATCATTTAAATTACACTGCCACCGGAATTTACGAACATAATTAAAATGCAAGAAATTTTAAATTTTCACGTTAAAAAGAGGGCCTTTTCTGCTATGTTATAAATGTAAATTTTTGCTAAAAAATTTTCGGGATGAGTTTTTGCACTTGAGAATTAAAATTAGGTGTTCCATCAGCGGGAACACTGCGACTGAAAGGGTTAAAGCAAAGAATCATTAATCTTGAGTATACTTAACAACGCATTTAAATATTTGCCATACAAAAATTGCTATTATTATTAATACTACTTAGGTAATGTTAAAAGAAACCAGGAAACTGACAGCCAAAAGAAAAAAAAAAAAAAAAAAAAAAATTAATGAAATAGCTTTATTGTGAAAATTTATTTATATATATATAAAAAAAAAAAAAAAACCTCACTTTATTCTTAAACGATTAATGATTTAATTCTCCGAACAGCAGGAAATTCATCGCAAAAAGAATTTTCACATATTATATATTGAGTTTTAAACAATCTAAACATGAGGAAATTCATTGAAAATTTATTTCAACACTATTTATTAAGTTCGCTTGAAATAAATAGAAGAAAAAAAGAAAGAAAAAAGGAGGAAAAAGTATTAAAAAGAAAGGGGAAAAAAGTAAATATAAAGATAAACAGAAAACTGTGGTTTTCGAAGATATTAAATAACAGTATAAAAAATAAACTCATTACGTAAAACATTTTGCAAATCGTATCGTTGAAATATGCAAATAGAATAGCGTATGTGTAAATAGTGGGAAATTATATTCACCTACAATAAGAAAATTCACCCGAACAGTTTTCATATTATATTTTTATTTTATTTAAATTCCTATATAAGATTAAACTCCCACACATGAATACATGCGGGAACATATGACTATTTTAAAATCTTTAACACAAAAACTTTTCATTCTTTTTCGATTGTTGAGCACACTTAATACGATTCTTTAAAACACGTGTCTGCCATACGAGAAATCGTGTGCAAAGTTTTATTATTTAAATAATAGTAAATAAATAAATTTTGCGAATGTTATGCACTTCACCTGATGATCATTTAAATAATAATTAGCTATTCCCATAATTGTTATTTATTTATTTTACTCCACTTAAGAACACGTTGGAGATAAAATAGGTCATGCTGAATCAGCAAACCAGAACTTCGAAATAATGTGTTCGGCGATTGTTACTGGTTTAGAAAAAAATGAATCATGTAGGAAAAACCTGCTGATACTAATCCACATAAATTTTCTATCTCTTTTAGCACATTCGGTGATAAATTTATATTTACGTAAATATAGTAAAAAAAAAAAAAAAAATCATAATAACTTTATTCTTTTTATAAATATAACTATCCAAGATACACGGATTTTCACAATAAAAACTTCCAATTTATTTTTAACTTGATTTTAGATGCAACAAAATTTTATATTTTAGCGATTACAACATAAATATAATATAATATAAAAATGATATATTTTTATTGCTTTACCAATGAATTTTACAACTTACATAATTTATAAGCAGTGTTTTATGAATAAAATAAAACGGTATGTTTATAAAATTCGAAAAAAGATTCTATTTTTATTTCTCACACAACATCTATGATTTAAGTTAAAGAGCAAAAGTAGGAAATTTCATTAGTATCCAATGACCAGTAACAACCATCTCATTAATGCAGGGGTGATTGTGACTCAAAGGTAAAAACCCTGAAAATTAGAGCCTCAAACTAGAAAAAACCCAAAATATCAAATAATACTCAAACTATTTAGGCCAGAAGCCCTCATTCCTTTTACATTTCATTCACATATCACCTGGATAACAAATGAACAACCAATGAAAGCAAAAAATTACTTTATAGAAAATATAAAAATACAGATGGCTTAGTAAAAACCCTGAAATCAGGAATAAACCCCTGTTAATGGCCAATTTTTTCAAATAATATTTACTTTTTTTTTTCCTTTCAGTAAAAAATATTAATTTCTTTTAATATTGCCCGTAGGAAATTAAAATTAATATGTTAATGATACGCACAAAAAAAAAAAAAAAAAAAAAAAAAAAACTTACATTTAAACTAAAAATTATAGGAAATTGAGGTTGCATGGAGGGGGAGGAATTTGAGAATGTTTTAAGGATTGAAAAAGTCTGCCATTCAGATATATATTTAATCACCACTTTTTATTAGTGATTGACCCTGTGGCCGATGACTATTTCTAATTTTGCACTTTAATAATTGAGAGGATTAAAATCATCTATTTGAAAAAAAAAAAAGTAATCAGTTTTTGGAATTTGCATTTAAAATTATATGAAACATTTTCTCTTTAGATTAGAATTTTTGAAAGAGAATAAGAAATATTTAATATGAAAAAAAGGGGAAATCGCGAAACATTAGGCACTGAAAATCGAAAACAAAGAAAATACAGTTAGCAATAAATTGGCTTTCAGAAAACACCGAAGGTTGGAAGGAGACGAAGAATTAGGAATTCCTATTACTGAAGGTGGTGTATAAGAAACTACACGTACTCTCTCTCGGATCCCAAAAGCAAGCATAAATGATTGATGCGGGTTTTGAAACGATCAATATTTGGAAGCATCGATACAGATAGGTTGCTATGGTAACAGAATACAGGAACGGGGTCGTTTATTCCATCAACTCTACCCCCGCTATCTTCCCCTATCTCCAGCGTTCTGTTTCATTCGCTGATTCAAGAATTGCCTCCCATCGATGGCGCAATGGTGGCTGTTTTCGTCCATTGGGATATTTTGGGGGAAAAGGTTGCACAGAACGAGCACAATGTATCTCGGAAATGAAAATTTCCAGAACTGGAGTTTGAAAATATCCAGGTGACTTAGGGAAAAAAAAAAAAAAAAAAAAAAAGCAACATCTGATTTTTATCCCCCTCCCCCCCTTTTTTGAAAATCCAATTTCAAAATAGCATACATGCAAAACTTATTTTCAATAACATCTTTGTTTTAAGACACGTATATAGTTCACGCTGTATTACAAAAATATTATTTGATGAACAATTAAATTTCGATTTTAAATGTTAAAAAAAGGTAAGGAAAAGGGGATAATAATAGACACTTCTGAAAAGATATCTTTCAGGCCAATAATCCTTATTAAATCTCTCCAAAGCAATCGTTATATTAATTCATATATAAATCTAAAAGTAACGATAATTTATAATGTTACTATAAAATATTGAGAGAGTAAATTAAAATTCACTAATAACAATAAACTACAGAATTATACATATATAAGAACGGAAAACTATGTCAAACAAGGCAAAAATCCAAACATATATATACTATAATCTTTCAAGGCAGAGAGCTTTTTAAATAGCTCAAAAATGTTCCAGTTTTTAAAGTTGTCCTGTGCATAGAATGAAACCCTTTGTTGAAATAATTATAAATTGTATTAAAAAATTTACCGCCGACTCACCCCCCTTCCCTCACACACAAAAATATATTTATTTCACTTCTTATTATTTTTCTGAAAACCTTTTCAAACATTGTACACACAGGATAAAATGATAAATATCACATGAAGAAGTGGGTGGAAAAATGAATCAATACTTCATCAGAGACTTTGAATATTATGTGCAAAATAGGCGTATTTCTGTTACTCTGTTAGCATACTACCAAAATTCACAGTCCAAAGACCGATAAACACCTATATAAGGACATTAAAAACAAAAATCTAAAAGCAAGATTCAAAACAAAAATCATAAGAAGGTGAAATATCTATATATACCGTAATAAAATGTAATTATATAACATAGTAAAATGTAGCACACAAGAGAAACGTTACCAACGCCAGTTTCATCCAAAATGTTATACAAATATAGCCATGAATGAATAGTAAAAATAAAGATGAATTAAACCACATGAAGTAATGGATAATGAAACCCACTCACGCCGATAATATATATATATACTTGGGGATTGATTTTAAACATTACATTATTTTAAACATTACATTCATTTTACCCCACAGTTTAAAAATTCACATAATTTGGAAAAATAAACAAATGTTTCTAAAAATGGACTGGCATGTTTAAAATAGCTTACATTATTAAAATAAAATAAAATAGTAAAATATAATAACATTAAATTAATAATCTGAAATATAATAATCTGAAATTATATTAAAAAATTTCTTTTTACACATTTTAATGATAGAGTTCTTTAAACTAAAGCATTAGAAGGAAAAATATGTAAAAAACTAATTTAAATTACGCCCGGATCTGAATGCGGCGTGTAAAAGGTTAAATGTACTTTTTTTTATAAAGAATTATTGGTTAGTGCTCGGATACGTTTGCTGCCAACTGTATAAGTTTTAATTATCAAAACTTTTTATAAAAACTAATGAAAAATCTTCGAATAAATACTTCAATAATAGGTTAGATGTGCACGCAGCGTGGGGAGAGGGATCCCAAAGTCATTTATATTCTGTTTACTATAAATGGTATATTTTTTACACCAGCGCGTGTAGTTAACCCTTTTACGTTCATTGGTTTTGCAGCGAAACCAAACATTTGACATAATTTAAGAATTTTTATGCAGCAGTTTTTTTTTATTATTATTTTATTTTTTTTTAACATTTCCCCCCTTGTTTTAATCAGGTTTTTAACTTTTCTTCCTTTTCTGTTGGTAGATTCTGCAGCACTATTCCAAAATATAACAAATGCTTCTTCAAAGGAAACTAAATGCATAAGCCACTTGATATTTCTTAGTGTGCGCGAGTGCGAATTGCTGGTTTGATGATGCACTCATGTCTAGTTTTTTTCATTTAATGAAGGAGCTGGACTATTATTTTCACCTGAAACAACTTTTACGAGTTTTTGTAGTCGATAACGTTTACTTACAAAGTGTTTTACAAAAATACTTCTTTCTCAAATTTGTTTGAATGGAATTAGTAAAAACAATGAATAATGTTAAAAATAAAAATCAAATCTAAGGTGACATTTTTTAGGATTTAAAAATATATTTACGTAAAAATAACTTTCCACAGAGGGGGGAAAAAAACATTATTCCCAATTTTTCTATCGACAGGTAAAAAATAAAATTCCTTCAAAATTTTATTTATTTTTTAAATCGAATCGTAATAAAATGCAATAGTTAATTTTACCACCCTCTTAAATATACAATCAGAGGTGGAAATCTACATTGTTTTTAAGGCCTGCATTTGTGACATCATATAAAAACCTTAAAATTTTGTAAATCACTATACTTTATATTTAACTTAACACTAATTTAATATCACTAAAAACGAGATTCGTAATTTTTTTTTTTTTTTTTACTATCTTCTATATTCAATAGAAGAAAGTATTGGATTCGCAAAAATTTCCGACTTCCGGTTTTCAACGGATTTACACGTTTTGAGAGGTCTAGAACACGATTGATTCATTGATCATTTTCAGAAAATGTCTGTGTGTTTGTGTGTGTGTGTGTGAGAGAGAGGGACAAAAATTTTGTGGCGACTTTACCTCCGGAACTACTGCTCAGAATTGTACATAAATTTATATGTAGATGCACCCTCACCTAAATTAGTGCATATCAACTTTTGGTGTCAACCGTTCAACAGGTGGCGCTACAAAGCAGCGATTTCCGCATTTTAAGGGGAGGCTAATATCTCAGGTTCTATTATGTATAATCAAACAAAACTTGATATGTGAGGTGGTTATTATGAGACATTATGCTGATTCAATTTGAATGTTTATCGGCCAACGGGTGGCATTGCTATACAGCGATTTCCAAATTTTAAAGGAAGGCTATATCTCAGGAACTACTGCACAGAATTGCATATAAATTTATATGTAGATGCAACTGGACCTAAATTAGTGCCTATCAACTTTTGGTGTCAACCGATCTACAGGTGGCGCTGCTACACAGCGATTTCCGCAATTTAAGGGAAGGTTATATATATCTCAGGTTCTATTGTGTATCATCAAACAAAAGTTGATATGTGAGAAGACTATTAGAGACCTTCTTCTGATTCAATTTGAATGCTTATCAGCCAATAGGTGACGCTGCTATACTGAAATTTTCCTCGATAACGGGAATACTACATATCAACTTCTATGACATATTACTATACGAAACCTGATTTGTGAGATAATCATTATAAAAACGCATTTTTAAGATGTTATTTATAGACAATAAAACTGTCTTTCTTTGGATATTTAGTGTTAGTTTTCTTTAAGATGAAAATCGTTTGCATTCATTCTGTTAGATAACTTTAATAAATAATAGTTTTAATAAATTAGTTGCACTTAGTGAATTAATATAGGAAAATATAGAAGAAAGTCTTGTGGTGGCCCCAAAATACTAGTTTTTTTTTTTTTTTTTTAGGAATGGATTTCTTTTTATATATAAAAGACATTATATGAAAGGGACGTTTTAATATGGTTTTTACTTGGAATTTTATTAAAAAAAAAAAAAAAAAAACAGCTAAACGATCCCAATTTTAGCCTGAGTAGACTCTTGACAACTGTAAATCAACTAAATCAATGAAAAGAGACATTGCACGAAACTCAGTATTTTGAACACGCGTTATTTCTGTATATTTTTATTATTAATTTTGCTGAGCTGTACGAACAAAGATGATAACAAACGTGATGGTTACTGTTTCTACACAAAACAAACATTTTACTTAGCTACAGTGGTGGCAGACAAGTTTAATACAATTATCATAAACAAATATCTTTAAGTCAGCAATAGATAATTTCAAGAAAGGAAAGCTGATATTCTGAATTCCTTAGTAAGACACTAGATAAGTTAGATTGCGAAACATTTAAATTCAGATTTAGTAATCAGGGCAATAACGCATGCTTTAAAATGAAAAAATATTACTGAAATTAGGACTGCAATAATGAAGTTTAAAAAATGAATAAGGGTACTTTTGGTCGATACAAACTTTTGTAAATGCATTATATATTATAAGCAATATCTTAAAATTACAGGTATATATAAATATATTTTTTTTTTTTTAGTTATGCTTATGCGATGAGGTTTAGCAGAACAAATATCGAGTAAAACGCATTAAAAAAGAGAAAATAATTTGAAAAACATACATTTTTCATTAAATAAATCAAACGCTTAAACCAATTTAAATTAATGAACTTGTATTGTAAAGTTTAAAACTATGTTTACAGTTTCAATTTAAAGTGAAATTTTTATAAGTTTAATATTTTAATTTTCAGTTATAATAAAAAATATCAAGAGAGGTAACATTTAACCTAAAAAATTGTATTAGCAATGCCATTTAAACTTAACTCAAATTTAAGATAGAGTTTTAATGTTTCTGCATTGTCTTGTCACTGCATAAATTAGTTGATGTCTCAATTAGAAGCATTCATATTAATAAAAAATACATATAAATTACATAATACTTTAATTAAAAAGTTTCTTATTAGGCTGTAACATGTAGATTCTAGCAATATACAAAAATAGCATAGCACATTACTATACTGTTTAGATACAACCAAACCTACTAACCTTTCACATTTAAAAACTAGTAGATTTCGTCGGGAAAAAAAAAAAAAAAAAAAAAAAGAAAGAAAAAGAAGAAAAGAAAATTTTCCTTGAGTGAAGTTTATTTCAAAAATTTTCAACACATCTGCGAAATTTCGGAGTTTAAACCCCCCTCCTCTCCCCTCGGCTACGGTCTTGATCTTATTGCTCTCCAATTTTAAAACATTCAGATATTTCCTATGAATATATCAGTAGAGAAAAGAAGTGTTTAATAAGATTTATAGTCTTTAATGTGCATAATATAGGTGAAATTCAGACTTGGAAGAATGTATTATGTGTGCCACCAATATTCAAGTAATTTGAATAGCTTTTAAGAGAGCAATGTTGAATTTAAGTGGCAAAATTAAAATATTAAACATAATTTAGATTTAAAATTACAAGCTAAACATATTATTTTTATCAATAGCTTTCGGTGGGCTTAATAAAGGCCCCTTATTCATTCAGAAATGATGTCAATTGATCAATTTGATCTAGGATATAAAAGAATTCTTAGAAAGAAAATTACTGCAAAAAAGCATTTAAAATTGAAACTAATATTAATGACTTAAACAGTATAGACAAATAATAATGTAAATTTGAATAATTGAATTCATTTCATTCATAATGATTTTCTGGACGGCTTCTAGTAAAAGACGACCTTTTTAAAGGACCATTTTTTTACAGCATCGTGAATGGCTTTCTTAACTCTCTCCAACAAAGTTCATGACTTCAGTTTGTCTGTCCGCGCTCAGGACCCTGGCAACTTAGAAAGCTGCAAGTCGGCTCTATTGATATTTCTTTGGTGTGGTTTAGGAGATCGGCGCTGGCTGCAATCGAAGCTCACAAACCTCCTAGTGCGATAATTGCATGAGAAGGGGGTCTCTTTTGTAAAAGAGCAATGTCCTTCATTGTAAATGTGTGCAAAATTTCAAGGGTCGCTTTCGGACAATAGATAATTTATGAGTTTTGAAGCTCTGTATATTGCCGTGAATATTCATAGAATTACTTGAAACTGATAATGTTGTTCAAGTTCATTAGAAATGTTCCCTATTGAAAATAGGATAAATACTGCCAATTGCTTCTCTACAGGGCCACCAGAAAGAATTTCAAAGCATTGCGTCCTATGAGAGGTATTTCTATAAATCACATTTTAACACTTTTATTTCGCGCAAATCATAATGAAATTGGCATTAACAAAACATATATATATATATATATATATATATATATATATATATATATATATATATGTGCAAGAAAATTCTTTCTAAAGAATATAGTATGATTAGCATTAAGATTTACATATACAATATATTCAGTTACATTAATGGCTATAACTGGAAATTGCATTTTCGTTTGCATTAATCTATTTTAACACTTTCTAACATCCGTAAATATTCACGGAATTTTTTGAAACTGATATACATTATTGAAATTCCGTATGGGATGTTCCCGATTTAAAATAGGGTAAATACAACCATTGTTTATGTACAGGGACACCCAAAAAACTTCCAAAACATTACGTTCTATGAGAGTTACCTCTATAAATCACATTTTAAAACTTTCATTTTGTATAAATCATGATGACTTCAGATTATAACTACGTGCACATTTTTTTGAGTAATCACTCTTATGCGTGTATATTACATGGGATTGTCTTTTTTTTTTTTTTTTTTAATGATTATCATCCTCTTCCCCCATAGACATCTTAAATACATTTTATGTTTTTAATTGCAGTTCCCGTTAATGTATTGCATGAACGCATGTATTATTCAAAAATTTTTGATAAATCTTTCAAAATTTCTCCATATAGTAATTATAAATAAATTATTGCAACAATTTAACGTTGTCTAATGTACCTACGGAATGTATAGCATACTAATAATACGATTGCAAATTTTTTATTGGTCTGGAATAGCATCTTGAAAAATCTTAGCCCCCTTCCCCCCCCCCCAAAAAAAAAAAAAAATAAAAAAAAAAAATGTTCCTGATCCGCCTCTGCTACTGGGAAGAGAAAATAAAATTTACTTTGAGAAATGCTCACAATTTAAGAAATAAAATCTGACATAAAATGCTTAATGCATCACAACTCAATATTAATAAAATAAAATGTAATATCATTACTAATATTAATGAATATATTGGTAATACACTACATACAATATATCAAGATTTTAAAAATATTAAAATTTGGTGCGCCGTGTACATTCAAGATTTCCGCACAAAAATTTTTATTCACCAACCTTAAGAATTATTTCCGGGCTCTTGCTATGGAGCAACCGAGCGTCAAACTTCACTCTCATTGTTTCTCGCGTACAAAGACTATTTTTAAATAAGTCCCATGCAAAATAAATCGGGTCACGTGCTTCTTCTAGTCCGTAAAGTTTCCGGGGCAACAAATGCACTGAACTTATGAAAGATGATTAAAATGCCTATTACAAAATCGATAAAAACGCAAAAAGAAATACGATAACAAAGATACACAACTAAAGTCGTTTCGTAAATGAGGAAACACAGAAAAAAAAAAAAAAAAAAAAAAAATTCTGCAATTCTTTAAACATGCATCCAATGATAATATTTTGAAAAGAATAACCATATTTTTTTAAAAACTGAAATGGCTCCGTAAACAAAACGATTGTAAATAAGGATTTGCCTTAGCAAATCTATATTCTATTCTATAGTATAATTTAAAGCGTTTGGTGCATTATATTTTACTGAAAATCATCAATCTGTTTACAGTTATACAGCTGGATGGATTATAAATCACTGTAAATGCTACATCTGGTAAAAGAAGGGAAGGAAGATTGAAATTAATCCTTCTGTCGTTGGAGTACGGCAATGATTACGAAATATTCGACCTTGGTACACAGCTCGAACGCAGATGAGTCATCATCAGCCATAGGCCTGCAAACAAAAGACGAGAAAAGGGTTCAGCAGCAAAATGTCGTACGGGTAGAAATGCATTTTATTTGGCCAGAACACGGCATTATCACGCGTTTGCCGCAGATGACTGCAAAAAGGACGTAAGAGATGATAGCATCTGCAGATGTAAATGGCTATGCTGTTTATAATCTGCAGATTCACATGGATGATCATTCCGCAATATGCGATACGAATTCTGAGAGATAACAGTTTCACTGGGCATTCATGATTCAAGAAATAACGTCGCATTATCCGGGTAAAAAACAGTCTGCATTATATAGAAATGGGCATAGGATTTAATGAATAGAACTTATATATTTCGCTGACTGACACAAAAGCGAAAAGCTTAATTTTAATGGTAAGTATTACGGATACACAGATATGAAAAAGTTATTTCCACTGATTTTTTTTTTTTTTTTTACGAATGCATTATTTATCAATGTGAAGAATAAAGTGAAATCTAAAATATACGTCTTTGCATTACATATATTTGTACAGAAAACGAGGAAAATGCTTTAAATAAATTTTGATTATATTTAGAAATGTAAAAATATCAACTGAATAATAATAAGTACAAGAAAGATTGAATTCAACAAAAATATGGCTTGTAGTGAACACAAGAAATATATTTTCCTAAACAAATTCACATAATTTTCATTTTGCATTCACTTCTTATACATTTTTATATCACTATGAAACAGTCCCCTTACCGAGCTATTCCAATGAAAACGGCACATTTCCAGAGTTGTTTTCCAGAACATTATGAGCGTTAGTTCTTGATCTAGAGATATCCCAAAATTTTTGTCACATACGGACGAACCGACATCATTCCAAAATTTGGTAAAAATGCTTCCAGGATCTCTCAAAACGTATTAAATTATATAATAATAATAATAATAATAAAACAAAAGTACAGAGTTGCCACTCGAATAGCAGAATGAAATTCCCTGACTTTTCCCGGTTTTCCAGCCGTGTTATAAGAAAATTCCAGTCTAGCCATATATCGTGCATTGGTTGTATTGAGGGCAAAATAATTATGGTACGACTTGAAAACACAAAAGTTACATATTACTTTGACCTAAGGACAGATTGCCCTCCATGCGGGAGTCTTTCTAAGAGGTCTTGTTTTTTAAAAATACAAGAAAAATAAACTCTACGTTGGGGAAAAATTCGTTTTTTTTTTTTTTTTTTTTTGGGGGGGGGGGGCAATCATTGAATGAAATTCCCTGAGTTTTCCAGATTCTGGCTGGCTAAAATATTCAAATTTCTTGACTTTCATGGTCACTTTTCAAATTCCCTGACTATTCCAGTTGTTCCAGGAAGTAGAAAAATTATGAATCCAATATTTTCTTCTTAGAGGAGTGTGATAAAATAAATAAATAAATAAATAAATACAACGTTACACTGAATTTCTGCTATTAAATTTTCACGTTGAGAAGTATTTAATGTTAGTCTTTAATATTACTGCCGTTTTCTCAATAGCTATTGGTTTCCAAAATCTAAAACAACCATGGTAAAACACGATTTTTCGATTTCTGTGATTTTCCCCTTAAAATTATGCAAAACCTGAAGTTTGAAAAGAATATATGAAATCTATTGCGCATATTACTCATTACCTATAATAAAAAATTACGTTTTCACATTTAAACTAGTATGCTATGGCCACCACATGACTTTCTTCTATATTTTCCTATACAAATTCACTCATCAGTAAAAGAAATTTATTAAAATTATTATTTAATAAAATTATCTTCCATGATGAATGCAGACGATTTCCATTCTAGAGTAGTAGTATATACACTAAATATCCAAAGAAAGTGATATATGACCAAATTCATAACTGTTCAACTGACGGACCTTTTTCAAAAACATATATATATATATTTAATGTTTTATTTTGAAGCTGTAAAATACGAATTTTCAATATGTGAAATTTTTCATTTTGCAGTTTCAAAATAATAATAATAACTGTTTTTAAAAAAGGTCCGTCAATTTAACAGTTGTGAATTTTCTGAATGTGAAAACAGAATTTAAAAATCAGGGTTGTAGTGATTTAAATCGTTGATTTAAATAATGTTTTAAATCAATTGATTTTCTTTTTGAAAAAAAAAATCACTGATTTAAATCACTTTATTTTAAATATCAAAGTTTTTGGCTTTAATGGAATGAAATGGTTTATCTAGCTTTAAAAAAATGAGATTTTTAAATATTTCTTATGTAAATTTTAAAATACAATTTGTAAAATAACAACAAAATATTTCATTAAACGAGGTAATATTTCTCATATCTTGACTTTAGCTTCATCTCTACTAAGCAACATTAATAAACACAAAAATTATACCTTAATTTTCTTAATTATTTATACATTTTATTATATATTTTAATTATTTACTATATTTTCATTATTTATATACAAGCACAGCTTTATGACTGGGGTATGAATTATAAATATTTAGTTAGTGTACAATTATTTGATTAATATATATATATATATATATATATATATATATATATATATATATATATATATATATATATGCTAGTTCGCCTTTACCCACCTTGCAATTGATATTTAGAAAAGGAAATATTTTCTTGCTTACACAAAGAGAATATAACGGTATACGGTACCATAGCTCCCCATAAAATGTTTCGTTTCTCCCCCTCTCCCACTTTTTTTCCTTTCTCCATCCTAATAAAATGTTTTTCACTTACCAAAATATAATAGACGTTTTCAAATTAATTTTTTTACGTAAAAATCTCAATTTCTGATTTAGTGTAAGAAATACAATATCTTAAAGTATGAAAATAGTATTCTGCATATTTTATAGACATAAAAGTACATTTTTTTCGAATTTGAAAGCAGGAATCTCTGCCCCCCCCCCCCCTCTCTCTCTCTCTTTTTTTTTTTTGAGACAAACAAAATATTAAAACTTAAAAGCAGTATTTGATAGATAGACTGATATACTAATTACTGATACTGAAATAAAAATCATTTTTTAAATTATCGACACATCTTTGCATGAACTACAATTTAATAGGTAACCAAAATTTTAAATTTAGTATCGAGTTCCGAAAGTATCTTTTTTTTTTATTTATTTAAGTAATATTATTACATGTTAAATCCATACTGTCGCACGCAACATAACTTTGCTATATTTGGCACAGCCGCAGCAATTTATGAAAATTTCAAGAAAACACGCAAATTATGAAAAAAAGTTAATATGTTACGATTATTATACAGATAATGCATGTTATATTTCATATTGAAACTAAAAGATCACAATAGGTATGTTCATTATGTGATTCGTGCCAATTGCCGTAAACAGCAAACAAACATGACATACTGATAAAAGTATTTGAAATTTAAACGAGAGATATCGTTACAATACATTTTTGTGGTCAGTGTGGCTAATAACATTGTTTAAATAGTCATTTGGCAGACAAAATACATAGTTCAATTTTTTTTTTTTTTTTTTTTTTTTTTTTTTTGAATGTCGGAAAACATGATAGCTTAAATAATTTAACATGCATGGGCCGATGCAGTTTTTGACTTGTTTTTGAGAAAAATAACATTTTTGTGGAAAAAAAAATTATATATATATACATTACGTAACCTACTTTCGCATTACTCTATTTTGAGCTTAATGTCAAGTAAATACCAAGCATTAGCAAGTCATTTGAAATAATAATGAAAACATGTAATTTTTTTTTTTTTTTTATAAAAGGGTCATTTTTATAAAACGAAAACTTGTGAAGTTTTTATGAATTTGAAGGGCCCATTTTATGAAGTTGAATTTTGTGATGAAACAACTAGGGTCCCAATTTTTAACATATAAAATGTAGAATAACTGCGATTACTCATATGACTGAGTGATTGTGCATTGAGTGCTTAAGGAAATGTAATACACAAAAAAAACATAAAAGAACAAGAATAAATGTATATGTTTCATAACTTCATGAAAGTAGTTCTTTCTTCAGCATAAGATGAATAAAAATAAATAAGAGCGAGAAACAGCATCCAGCGACTTAAAAGATTGTTTTATTCGTTTGGCCATTTGATGTTTTTTTTTTTTTTTTTTTTTTTTTTTACATCGGTTTAATGCTTCTTATAAATTAAAATAAGTATTAAATTATGATCAGAAAAACTTGAAAGTTCCGACTAAATAGGAAAATATGTTTCCAACAGTTTCTAACATGACAACAACGGGATCCGGACATAATATCGCGGGAAAAATCTCGCCGGACAAAATATCGCGTCAAAAAAATAGTATGATCTATTTAAAAATTTGATTTTGTGTCACGTGTGATCTCTGGCGGGGGCCACAGGGCCTTAAAAATATTAAATTAATTAATTAAAATAAATAAATAATTAAATAAATAAATCATAGAGTTGAATTTCATTATTTTATCTATGATTATTTTTAAGTTATTCTATCTTTTTCTTTTCACTATTCAAAATATATTTTAGAAATCGTGTACATCACTGCAGACATTAAAGCTGAACACTGTTCACAAACTTGAATTAAAAATTTTAAAATTAATAAGCACTATTGTATTCATTATGACTAATTTTGACAAAAGTTAATAAATATAGTCTTTAAACTATTTTAAGTAAAATTTATAAAAAAAAAAAAAAAAAAAAAAAAAAAAAAAAAGATGTGGGTTTGTCAGAATGTCAGTGCTCTGACCTAGGTATGTGTTGTCATGAAATTTTATACAACATTACTAATAATTACGAACTGATTTTTGCTTTGTATTCATTTACGTCGGCGATATTTTGTCCCCAACCCTACAACAACGAATAACCAATGCTAAACTTTAGGTACTCGGGGCCGAATTTATGCATAAATTAAATAGTGCCTAATAATATATTCTACTAACCACTTATTTTTTAATTTGGTTCTTTAAAATACAGCCGTGAAACCACTTAACATACGAAAACCTAAAAACTGCTATATTCATGCATAATGAATGGCATGATTTATTAATGTTATATCATATGGCTATTATCAAATAGTATTTATTCAAACTTATAAAAAGAGTGACATTTGGGTAATTATTACTACATTATAAGGCAAATCAAACATTCAAAATGAGAAACTTCTACAAAAATAAAATAATTTAACACGAAGCCAGCAAAATTCTCAAAAACCCTAAATTCACGTGTAGCCTCTAAAAAGTGTTATTCCTGGGTCTTAAAATTAGAATAATAGTACTAAATACAGGGGTCGATCCAGGCAAAAATTGGGTCCCCCTTTGCTGCCCTTTCACAAAATTCCACATCATAAAAGGGGACCCTTCACAAAATTCAAAAATACATAAAAGAGGACCCTTCACAAAATTCAAATCCATAAAAGGGGACCTTTCAGAAAATTCAAATTTATGAAATGAGCCCTTCACAAGATTTTATTTTACAAAAGTAATGTTTTTATAAAATGTTTCCCTATTTTCAGTATTATTTTTAATTAATTGGTTCAATGAAACTATGTTAATTTGATATTAAACATTATTTAGAATGACTGTTAAAATGGAAGGTTTTATACACGATATGTATATATATATATTATTTATTTTTTCACAAAAATGGATCGACCCCTGAAATAGTATTAGATTAAAATAGTATTAGAATAAAAAATAGTATTAGAATAATACTAAAATATTATCGTTGTAATTTTCCGTTACAAATTTTTTGGGTGAGGCTTTTACAGCAAATCTCTATTTCCAAATATCTTTTAGGTGTCTGACCTCCAATTACACCAGGTGTTCACTGGAGGGAGATTGAACGCAATGTTAATCCATCAGGATAAATTCCCTACGCAGCATCGAATGTCTAACTTCTATGGCTTCGCCACGTTTTAGTTTTAATAGAACTTGGTATTAATAAGAACAATCGAAAGACTACTTATAAGGGTACTAGTACTTAAAAAATGCGTTCTCCAGACAACGATATCTAAAAATGCTGTGATAATGAATATATAATTTGTAAAAATAATCTACTTTCGGAATGCACAAAGATTAAGCGATTAATAAGTAATCAATTCTCATCTGAAGCAGAAAAATTTGGCATTAGATGATATTGAAATATTCATAATAATTAGAAATAAAGATTAAGGACAAATTACTTACAACACAAATAAAACGGTAAGCAAATTTAAAACAAAATTTAAGATAAGGAGGCAAGTCACACAAGATTTGTGGGGTTGAACTTGTTTTAACGATCGCAACACTCCCGCAGACCTGCCACAACCAGAAAAAACAACGAAATACAGTATATATATATATATATATATATATATATATATATATATATATGTGTGTGTGTGTGTGTGAAAAACCTTTTCAATTATTTCACAGAAAGAAAAATAAAAATCACATTAAGTATTAGAATTAGTTTCTTCTAATAATGCTAAAATACAGTTGCAACGAATTAAATCTCTTCCCTGCCTCAATTGAACTGCTGCAGTAAAAGTAGATTTACAGTCTAAGTGAAAATGAAAGAGTAGTCCATTCACTTCCCATAAAAAGGTCGGCCTTGACGACAAACTTGGCGAGTTGGGGACAAATTTGACGACCAAATTTAGCGAAAAATGGTGGTTTAGGGTTCCCAAAGCTCTACATTTTATTCTGGAGATATCCAGAATAGATGCCGAGTTCTGGAATGGGGGTTACACAATAACAGAATAAATCACTTCTATTTAAAAAAGAGATAGAGAGAGAGAAATATTCACTTTGAAGCAGAAATAAGAAATAAATTGGTTATTTCGAAATATTTAGAGAATAAAATACACTTAATAATAACAGGAGACTTGGCGTTGGAATATTAAAACTCGAATAAACGACTACGTCAGAAACGCCAAAGAAAAATATTGGAAATGCATACAGCTGTTTCGGCAGCTTTAAGCGTGCCGTCTTCAGTGCAAAAAGCAAGCTGCCGAAACAGCTGTATGCATTTCCAATATTTTTCTTTGGCGTTTCTGACGTAGTCGTTTATTCGAGTTTTAATAAAATACACTCTTTACATGTCGATCATTTATACCTCTTTTATGCATAGATTTTGTTTAGCACAAATTCATTTCTATTCATTTTACGAAAATGCTTTGCTTGTTCGATGCAAATATCAGTTTATATAGTGAAACCTCGTTAACGTAAATCTCAAGGGGGATAAAAAACTTGCTCATGTTATCAGTAACTAATCTTCATATAGCCAAACTAATCTTCATTTTGACGGGGATTGTGGAAAAAAGTAATTCACGTCAACGAGGTTCGACTGTATGACATTTTCCACCTTCCTAAAATTCACAAATTTGCTACTTCGGAATCCTTATTTATTCATTCTTCTGTTTAAATGAGAAAACAAAGAGGGAGGGATATCCAATGAACTTAATTCGATTTATAATGCTTTATTTAATACTTACAGCAGGCAATCAACACATCTAACGATTATTAAAAAAATTTATAATAAATGCTGCCCTGCATGAACATCAATAATAATTAATTCCTAAGCAATGTAATTTTATATTATTACTCAAGATTATATTATACTCATGTAAATAGTATTAGTATAGCGGAAAATTTACGGTCATATCGCAAAATGACTTTATACGTACATACTGATAGTACGCATTCTTATGCACTATCAAAAGTTAAAGTATATATACACATACTTTAAAGTTCAATTCGATTATTTACTTTAACGTCATAATGGAGCATGATCGGAAATTTTTATATGTAGAGTGAAATTCTGCGCTCACACGTTGGCACATTTTTATAGTTACAAGACAAGGCTACTATTTTTGACAAGCTTTCACAATCGTCTTAATATGTAATGTCTTAATAAGCTACAAACCAATTAGCCAAAATGTTTACAAAATACTCAAACCCAGAAGAAAAAAAAAATGTAACCAAAACTTTATTATTATTTTTTTTTTTTAAATTAAACTAACAATCGCAATCAATACTATTTTAAGTTCAAACACTCTATGAGAAGTAAAGTAATTTTACACAGAATGGTTAATTAATAAAACCAAAGCAAGTGAATAATTATAGTTCAAAAAATCGAGATTACAATTTCGGTAATAAAATTAAATAGCAGTAACATGAACGATTTTGTGACAATAACGTAAAGATCATGGTTATCAATACTAACGTATCAGTTACTCATGAAAACAAGTTTTGACTAATTTTGTTAATATATGATCACTTTTCACCTTAAGCATGCACCGAAAAGATAAGGGGGAAAAAAATTATCCAAAATATACAATTGATTTATTAATTCGTTAAAATTTGAAGATGATGACTCTCAATTTCTTTTAATAATAGTGCAATGGTAGTATTCATAAATTATTAAATAAACAAGAAAAAAAAAAAAAAAAAAGAAAAAAAAACATGCGTCATATAGGAAATTTATCAATTCAAATTTTTCTGATCCTAAAAAGGTCAATTTTGGGGAAATTATACAAAAAGCTACGTAACAATAACTTTTCAAAACTCCCATTAAAAATCAAAGAAATAACTGTAGACGTCATTTTTGAAAACAATGGAATTTTGCTATTTTGAGTGTTCAAAAAAAAAAAAAAAAAGAAGAAGAAGAAGAAGAGAAAGGCAATTTCATAATTTAAAGATGAAAATGACTACAGTAGCAAGGAAACTAACTAAATAAATAGATTTAATATATATATCTTTAGAGCTATAATGACGTCAATTTTACCCTGCAAGTTCAATTTTTCACAAAGTTTTATATCAATTTTAATATTTACGCGTGAATTTCTTTTCACTTCAAAAAAATTTTAAAATCAACTCGTAAACTTTTTGGCAACAATTAAAAATTAAAATAAATTATGTATTTTTGTCTAAAAAAGGGCTTCTTCAACTTTCTCGATACTGATTAATTTTCTTTTCTTAAAAAAAAAAAAAAAAAAAAAAAAACAGATTTTGATGAAATTCTGGCAAAAGCAGAATTTATTTTAGTACCGAGGACTATTATTATTATTTATTTATTTTCAAACTATAACATCGCTTTTAAATTATTCAATTATATTTTCGATTTCGATAAATGTCCAACCGTCGTAAAATTGGCGACAACGATTTATCCGTAGATCGAGAGACTAATAATCCTCCGTCCTAATATATAGCAGACACATAATCATATGTTCATTTTCATGGTTATGTCGCTATCTTCTTTGTAGATTTTGTGATTCTTAATCTTTTTTTTTTTTTTTTTTTTTTTTTTTTAACATACATATATTATAGTTTTAATGAAGGTCAGTTTATTAAGAGAAATATTTTTCATTAGGACATTAGGACGACTATTTCTTTGAAGTACGGAATTGCAAGTTAACTGAAATATAAAACTGGCTCTATAAAACTAAACAGATAATTAAGAAAAGATAAATGTATTGAAAATCAGGCAGGCAGCCTGGTATGTGACAGAGTCAAATGATCGTCCGAGTTCATTTCTCTTAATATGAATATAGCATGCCTTATAGTGAAAATTTATGAAACGAAATATATGATAAGGAACTGAGCAGAGTCCACTTTAGCCAATTAGTATAATTATTATGCACTGGTAATGGACAAAGATTTCTCAATTTTTACTTTAAAAACAAACATACATAATATAATTTCTAAGTTTCATAATTACATCCCCATATTTCGTAACATTTGCATCAACTAAAGAAAACACGTTTCATTCAACAGGGGGGAAAACCCAGTTTACAGAAATTTATCATTCGCATTCTCTATCCTATACAACATTCTCCGCAGCTTTTAATTTTTACCACCCTTTCATCACACTATTTTCGATTGTAGTCAACAAAAACCGTTTGTCAAACTATCATTTTCTTTCAAAGATAGTTCAGGTGCACTAGCATTCAAAGGACACCTGTATCATTGTTTGTTCCATCCATTTTTCAGACTGGACAATACATAAAAGAAGTGACGCACCCTTTATTCTTAAACAGGAATCTTGCCCGTTTCAATGCGGTTATAGTTAAATGCAAAAAAAACCTATAAAAAATTAATTAAAAAAAATAAAAAATAAAAATCAGAAAAGCTAGATTACACTTCAATGTCACTAAATGTAGAATTAATGCTCAATTTTGATGAAGAAGGGGAAAAAAATAATAATAATCTATTTCCAACGCAGGTATTTAACATTTTATAACTTTAAAGAAAAAAATTCGCACGGCCTATATCAGCGAATTTTAAGTACGGTTAAACCGAGGCAAACGAAAAAAATTTTCCTTAGCCTTGAATAAACTTTACAAAGACTTATTTTTTAAATGCTATGTAATTACTTCGTAAAAAAAAAAAAAAAAAAAAAAAAAGTAGCTATACCAAAAATTTCAAACGTAAAATAATAAGAACTCTGTAGAAGTTTAAATTAAAATAATTGTAAAAAGAAGGTGAGAAATTAGGAGTTTCCTTTAAGCCTTAGGAAAAAAAGACTCAATTTTCGCATTTTTACAACAAAACAGTGAAACAATGCGCCAAAAGTAAACTTTTTTAATTTAGTCATAGAATTAATAATTTACTAATTTAAATAATTAATATAAAATTGACTCATTTAAAATTTTATTCTAATATAAAACTAAATCAGTTTTATCATTGTTCAAGGTATGATAGTATAAAAAAAATTTAAGGCATTCATTGTGTATTAACTCTTTCTAAGATTGTTATTAATATTTTTTTTTTTTTTCAATTTGAATTTGAAACAGGGTTGACAGGTTTTTGACGGTTTAAACTGTCACGTCAAAAATCCTGTGTCAAAAACCTTAAATTTTACACTTCCTGAGATATTTTAACAATGAAGTAGTCACATTTAGAAAAAAAAAAAAAAGAAATGTAATTAAAAAAAAAGTTCTTTGTATGTCTCCCATGGTTAAAAATAATTCTTAGAAGCGTATTATTTGTTTCCTCTGAATACTAATGATTTCTATTTAAGTACAAAAAATTGATATTTATTATCGTTACAAAGAACAAAAATTCGAAATGGGGAATTTGTATATTCTAAGGTGAGCTACTTATTACATTTTAAGTTATAAAAATTTTGCAAATCCTTATTTAAAAAAAAATTTAAAAAATTATATATATTGATTAATAATTAAAAGGCGCCGTAAGTATTTTACCCCCTATGAATGAAATTACTGTTGCATAACGCCTTTTCATTTTGTGTTATAATCAATAGCATGTTTTAAACGTTGTATGAATAAAAATTTGAGGTATTGCATAACTAGTTGAACTAAATTTTAATATGAATTGCATAATGCAATTTTAAATTAACTGTTTTTAATTAAGGAGATGATGGACAGTATATATCTCTTTTGTAAATTACTGCCTTAAAGGTGTGAAAATTTGCACTTATACGCATTGAAATGTAATATTAAATATACATTCAGATTTCGAGAGTAGTCACTCCAGATTATTATTATTTTTTTTTTTTTAAATATGTTTGAATGCTAAAAATTTTCATTAAAATTTTAGCATTTAACATAATTTTAAAAATTATTCTACCATTGAATTCACAAAGTAATAACTTAATACACTTACTATATATTTTTAAACGATAATAGATAATAATAATGCTAAAATGAAGAGAAAAAAAATTAATAATAATTAGCAGAAAAAATGCTCAAAAAATTTAAAATTTTGACTTTTTTTTGTTTTATTATTTAGCTTCAAATATTTTTTTAATATATTAGGTGTACCGGAAAGTTATGTCGTTTTGAATTAATAAAATGAAACCCGAAATTTTTGTTTAACAGTGTTTACATGGTACTTTACAAATAACCATCCTATAAGTTACCTAAGAATATCTTAAATTTTATCCAGGATAAATTTCCGATGTCAGTATTTTAATTCAAAACGACAGAACTTTCCGGTACACCTAATACTTAATTGTATTACTATAATTTACCACCTATACTTATATGCAAGTTTTCATAGCTCTACCAAAAAAGATTAATATAATGTTCACTCTCCCATTAAAAGGATGCAATTGATATGTTTACTAACAAATTTCCTTTCCCCCCCCCCCCTGGAAAACAATTATGTATTTATTTATATATACAGTAAAACACCGTTTATACGTCCTTTTAGTGAAGTCCCGATTCATTCCTATTCATTTTAATGCAAACATTCTTCGTTTATACGCCGCTAATATCGGTTATACGTCTTTTCCACTTTACTAAAAATCGCAAAATTTCTCGACTTGTCATTATTTTCCATTCTAAATGAGACGGACTTTTCCTAGAAAGTATCTTACATGGAGAACACAGAAAAAATCGAAGAATTCTGATCAAAGAATCGAATTCACAGTAGAATTTTTAATACTCATAGACAAGCAGCAAATCAGACGAATATTAAAGATTTTTAATGTTATTAAATAACCATCTGTATGGACATGGACATAAATCGTATGCTTATTATTAAAGATACGCGATATATATATAATTAATATTCAAAATGTGTTCATATAGTTCTTAAGAAATGTAATATAATAATCAACGTATGATGTATGTAATTAGTACCCAGTCACGCATTAATAGTATGATTTTTCTCCCTTTATATATTTTTCTAAAATTAATTATTGTCTTAAAAATATATATAATATACATTTAGTAACTAAAGAAACTTTATTAATTAGTATTTTCATATAAATTTTGCTTAAGTGTCATTAAATTTGTATTAATCAAAGTGTTATTTTTAAAATTTCGATTATACGTCTTTTCATTTACGTCAGTCCCTTGAAAGACGTATAAACTGTATATATATGTATAATGAATATTAATTTATATACTTATTACATTGCAACTTAAAAACATATATAAAATCATTTAACATTATAGTTTTCATATTTCACATACGGTTTTCGACGGTTTAAACCAGTTTTTGATACATGTCACGTCAAAAAACTAATATTTAATTGAAAGACCTTGATTTATAGAAAACCCATGTTTTAAAACTAAATTCGAACTTTTACTCTAATTATAAGGTCACCCCACATATAAACCCTTTTTCTTTCATCATATATATGTGTATATAAAATATTTATTCGTATAGAAGATATTTTCCTTTCTCGTAGAATAATGAAATATTCCAAATTATTTTTTTAAGAATAAAGGCTGTAACATTAATGATTACGAGAGTTGCGGAATGCCTACAGGATTTTATCTGGCGAAACTCGTTTAAAACAAACAAGTTTCGGTAAACAACATTTCTTGCAACGAATGATTCAGTTAGTATACTTATCAGGTTTTTGTTGAGCACGAGCAATTTTAATCAAGAAAATCTATGGTTACAGTCACGGAAAAATTAAGAACTGCGTACAGGTTATTAATTTTTTACGTTATAAATCGATCAAAATAAAATTAACAAATGGAAATTTAATGAAATTAAGGTGATTATTAGACGATCATTATATTTATCTAAAATTCACGCAATAAAAGCAAAATACTCAGAAATAGCTCTATTGTAAATAAAATTTTAATTCGCTAATAAATAATATTCACACAACAGGTAATGTAGAAACAAATATTGGTTGCAGTTTCATTTTCAAACTTTAATAAACACTAGCGTGTAACATTAAACTCTCTTTTTCCCAAAATGCTTCACGTTGTACGCGTACATTGTATGTATTTATTCAAAAAAAAAAAAAATATTAATTTTCAGTGTCTTGAACATCATTTTCTTTAATAATTTGAGGATTTTAATGAATCGATTAAGATAAATGAATTTTAAAGGATTGTCGATTAACAAGTGCGTCAATTCTGAATACCAGTGTGAACGGCACAGCAATTGCCCAATGTCCAGTCTTGACTCTTGAGTGAGCGACCGCGAACCGAAGATAAACGTTCTGGGAAACCATGCACAAGCAGTATTTCGAAACGTCCGATAAGATAATAAAGTGGCGGGGCAGGATTCGAAATGGCCCCAATTCCATTGTTATGTTATCGAATGCATTATCATGATGGCGTTTCCTTGCAGAAACTGATATCAGAATAGAGAGGGAACGATAATCTGAATGCAGGGGAGGAAGGTTCATAAATTCAATATCTGAAAAACATACATTGTCTATATTTTTCAGAGAATGGAGTATTATGAAAAGTATACATCAAATGTGAATAATTCGCAATGAAAGAGGGGTGGGGATTTCACTAAAAAATCCTACCAACCAGCTATAGAGTTAAAAATTTATGATATAACAAAAATTATGCGTACATGTATCGCATTTTTTCTGTAACAATCTGCTGTAAACCGAATTTTATCTGCGACTCGATAATACCGGACCTATGTTACTTTTATAGTATGTAACAGCAACAGGATGTAGAAAAATTTTGTATTTACAAGGACAAATATAATTACCATAATCTAGGGACATAAAACTTTTTTTTTTTTTTTCTAATAAAAGCCCAGCATTTCTTTTACACACCACAGCTTATTATGTCCATTTATCGTATAATTGAATTTTTCACTAAAAGCAACATTAAAATAACATTTTGGATACTATGTGCAAAATATCTGAAAATAAATAAATTAATAAAATGTTACATATAAATCGCAATCTTTCACGTTGACGCTGAATAATGAAAATGTTATTTTTTCTCCTTTATTTTATTATTTTTTAAAAAGATATTTCACATAAGAAAAATCTATAAAAACTGAAAGAAACGCGATCAGTGTTGTGTTTACTTCATCGCATTTGAAATTTGGGAGGGAGGAAAAAAAAAAAAAAAAAAAAGATGAATGATCAAATATAATATTAAAGTTTTTAAACACAATTTCTTTTCCTTAAAAATCCATTTGTCACATTAAAAAAACTTGGAATCCTACAATTCTCCATCCCTACAATATATTGGGTTGTTCGATAAATAATGTCGTTTTTTTAAAACCTTCGCTTCTAAAAACCAAGGCTTCGAACGTGGAATTTTTCAACTTACCAAAAGATGGCAAAAGGACATCCAACAAATGGTCAATATATCATTGATTAATGTTTGTTGTTAATATAAATAAATTCACTTTGGAAAACATGAAAAAAAAAAAAAAAAAGACATTATTTATCGAACAACCCAATATATATATATATATATTTTTTTTTTTTTTTTTTTCAAAAACTACAGTATGAAATTAAAAGAGCTAATAGTGAAGTTAGTACAGAAATTTTTAGTAAAATATTTTAGATATAATTTAAAGTAGTCTACAAATATTAATTACACCAAATTTTTATTTAAATGGGTATCAATAAAATTATTGCAGCGCATACCCTGTAATAATTTTCAAATTACTTATCCATGTGTTTTTGAAATAGGTAATTATTGAACAATAAGTGCTTCGCCAATCTACATATTAGTTATAATACTTAGCAGCGATGATTTCGGTATGACGATAGTTTTTATATTTCCAGGGTTCATACTTAAATATGGGGAAAAAATTCCCCGAGTTTTCCCTGAGTTCCCAGATAATTTTCAAGAAAATATTAGCGACATATTACAAGAAACGCTCTTCTAGACAAGACAAAATACAGCTACTTCCACTGTATGATGTCATATTACTACCGATCGTAATAGAAATCATATTTACATGCATATTTTCACAATAATTCATTATTTAAATTTTGATACGAAGCTAAACAAGAAAAACATAACTTAGAGAGAAAAAAAATGTTTTTCCAGGTTTTATAACTGATTTTCCCTGAGTTTTAATGAAAATTTTTATTTTCCCTGAGTTTTCCCAGACTTTTTTTAACAAATTCAAAATTCCCTGAGTATTCCCTGTTTTCCAGGTTTTCCCCGAGGAGTATGAACCATGATTTCGTACATTATAAATAAACGACCTCCCCAAAAGGATTTTTTGATTTGACCACTTCCATAAATAAATTTCTATAAATGTAACAAAGACTTGTGCTTAATATAATGGTTAGAACGTAGTTAAAGGGTGAATTAAACTTAAAACAGCACACGAGTATTTAAAAATCAAAATAAACTACAAAACCGCGTTAAAACACAGCTACGCAACTTCCAAAAATAAAAAATTAAAAACAGATGTCATTTCTACGAAGCATTGCCACGACTTTACACACTGAAGTGAAATAAACCCTTTTTCCCTTGACTAAGTCTAACTACTTCTAGGTTTTTAACAGCTGAGCTAATTCCTGTCATGGAAATCACTGCTGCAATTTACATGTATTGTCGTCAGTAGTCAAATATTGAAAAATACGATGCATCATTTACATTGTACTTTTTATAAATAATTTTCTACAAAAAATTGTGCAAATAATTAATTTCGTTTTTCTATAAAAAATAAATTCAAAATGACTGTGCAGTTCTCGCATATTACATCTGAAAATTATTTAATTTAAAGACGAAATGCGAAAAAGTAACATTTTACTTTGGATAGCTATTATGAAAAATAACGCGGTATCATGGTTTAGGGTTCACTAAATAAAAAATTATTTATAGTTATTAACAAAGTTCTTAAAAAAATAAAATCGCACATAAATTTTTTCAAGTTGAATATATAGTTTATGTTAAAATGTACCAATTTATTTAGATCAAATAAACTTTTTTTTAAATACACTTATATTTCCTTTTCCGCATAAATGTGTGTTTCGTAATAATCCAGTCATTTCAAAATATATTGTGTGCTGAATTTGCAATTTTTGGATATTTATTGATAAGTGATAGATAATTTCAGAACTATGAACTTTCCATTTAAAAACCGTCAATGTACTTTTACATAATCACACAACAGCTAATTTATATATATATAAACATTTAAAAGAAGATTTTAAAATGCCTTGCAATAAAAATTCATATTCATGTACTGTGAAAATGCCTAAGTTTTAAGTATTTTATTATTATTATTAAATTCATTCAATAATAATAAATAAAATAAAAAAAATCTTAAAGACATAAATTTAAGTGACGTCACTTTTAAATAATATCAATGCTATTAATTAATCATAAAAAATAATAACTTATCATAAGGAATTTTTAAAATATTAAAATAATAATATAAGATGTAAAATATTTAAAAGTAAAATAAAATAAATGTTTATTTCTGAAATACTCGCACTCTAATGTAGCCAAGTACGATCTTTTATTCCTAAGATCAAACTGAAAATTAAATAAGCGAAAATTCTTAAAAATATGGTACGCGAGAAATAATTCGAACATAAAATAATATTCGACGAAAAAATAATACTAAATAAAGAAATATATTTAGACTTTCACTTTTAAATGATATTCAGTTTTTCACCAGAAGTTTAAAAAAGGCCGTAGAAATTATAGCAAAATATTTAATTATGTTTTATTTCTACACATTCTTTACACCGATTTAGTTAATAAAAGTTCGGATATTTTATTTGTAAAATAAAACTGAATAATTGGAAACTAAAATTATTACTGGGCAAAAACTACAGAAGTGGTTTAAATGTGGTAGGAAAATATCGAAAACCCTCGTCCAAATAAAATTAAGAAAAACTTGCAACGTGGAACCAACCATCCTAGAACTCTCTCTCTTTACCTCAACCATGATGCACTCTTTTAGTGAAACTAACAACGTGGCCTCCTAAAAGCCCGAAGAACAAGTTTGATCGAGAAGGAAAAGCAATGGCGTCTGAAACGCGTGTGGTTGTGTGAGGAAGAAATATTCTTTCTAGTAGCAGAGCGGCCATAATAATGATTTGAAAACAGCTTGCGGGTGCCGAAAAATGGCGGGATTTTAATAGTTTTGCAACGTTTTCTGCGTTGAATCAAATGAAAATTAACGCAAAAACATTATTTTTTTTAAATAAAATTTATGTTGATGCTTATTTAAAGAAGAAGTTATTCTGAAGGCTGAAAAATTTTAATATTAATATCAATATATATGGAAAAGTTTTTTTTTTAAAGAGAAATTTTGACATTTATTTTAAAAAATAAAGATAAAAACAAATTTTTCAATACAAAAAAATTTTGTGTAATTAATCCATATACTATAAGAAAAAAAAAAAAAAATGCAAAGTGTCCCCAAATTTTCAATTTATTTATTTTTAAAAAGAATACTACTTATTCGTTTAAATTCAATAAAATCTTAGTTATAGAATTATAAGAAATTATATTTAAATATAGGTATAATTTATTTAAATTTCAAAACGAGATCTTTTTTGCGATAAATGTATTTTTTTTAGCTAAAATCATTGTCAAACATTACAATAATAATAGACTATTTTATTAATGTATGGTATATTGTTTAAATTGTACTTCTCTCTCCACTCCTTTTCATGGTGTATTAATATAATTTTATTTTTACTGGTACAAATTTATTTTTAACAATTGTACCCGAGTCAATTTCTTTTAAGAGTTGCAAAATGATGAATTAAATAGGATTAAGTACAAAAAATACTTAATAAAGTATCTACATTATTAAATTTCGAAACATACGGTTACCTTTATTCATATTTCATGATGTAATTTTTAAACTTCCTTATTCTTTAACAGATGTACCAACGATTGCTTGATAATTTTCTATTGAGATATATTTCTAAGTATCGCAGAAAATTTTAATAATAAATATCTCGATCTAAGGGGAAAATTGCAAAAAAAGAAAAAAAAAAAAGCTATAAAAGTTATTAAACTCGTCTTATGATCTAAACTAAACAATGAAAGTGTAAATATTCACATCCATTTTAAACAAATAGAATTTTAGTTTGCTTTCTCCTGTTTATTTATCGAGGAAAAAAACACAAAATGAAATTATTTTCGATGTAATAGTAAAAGGGAATTATTTTCAAAAACAATAACATATATTTAGAAATAAATACATATTAAATCATTTACTCTTTAAATATAAATCGGCATAACACAAAAAAAGAAAAGAAAAGAAAAATGATTCGAATTTTCAATAAACAGTTAAAATAATTTATTATTGTTAATCTGTATAATTTATACTTTTTTTTTTTTTAATCAAATAAAAAATTTAGTATGATTCGAATACAAATACTTACAATTAATAAATACAAATTATACTTTGAAAAAAATTTAAGAAAAGATGAGATTGAAAGAAAATATATTTTTTATTAACAAATCTTTTCTGATCAGAAGAAAAACGATAACAAATATAAATACGTAAAAGAAATTATATGAAATAAATTAAACGTTTTCACAATATCAAAATGTTTATTTTAAAAATCCCCCCCCCTTTTTTTTTTTTTCTTTTTATGTAGCTTGTAAATCACGGGATTATCATTATATCATACTTAAATTGTTTAAATACTATTTGTTATATATATATATATAAATGTATTAGCAAACCTATTTTATTTTCTCTAAAATTAACAAAATATTTAAGTAAAATTAACGCACATTTTAAACGGAAACCGCGTGAAATTCGCTAGAGATAAAACAATACGTGGAGACGTCCAAATCTAGTGATATAACGTCTAATTTTAACAATTAATCCCCGGAATTTAATGAAAATTTTTTTTACACGATATCATATTAATTATCATTCGAAACAAAAAAGAAGTTAACTATAATTAGGAATTGTGTCCCTTTTTCAATTGATTTATTGTTTTGTTTAAATGAATCGCGCTTTTTATCAAAACGTATACAGATAATTTTAAAGAAATAACTCTTTATAGCGTTCACATTCATTCGTTTCTAGCATTCTCAATTATTGTAGTAAAATGAAATATATAATTAAACATGCTACATATTTTATTACTTATAACATATCTGAACACAGCGAAAATTTTAAATGTAATTAGCAGGGGTGCAGAATATGCCCGAACGAGGTTCGGGGAAAATTTTGAATATTTTTTTTAAGAGAAAATAAAAATGTAAATCAAAAATAACAATTTGCTACTTCGAAGTGCTTATACACTAACAGCGATATTTTTATGTTACACTGTATATTTATTCTCTTAAAGATTTATTACATAGAACAAATGACTTTGTATAGCAAAGTAGATTTTTGCATTATTGAGGGAAATTTATACTGTGTTTGGGGGAAATTTCCGAGGTTTGAACATTTTCTGCATCCCTGGTAATTAGTATCTAGATACTTTTTTTATCGCATCAAAGCAGATATTGATATAGCCCGTCACATGGTTTAAAAGGAAACAACGAGAAAATAAAATACAACGTTTTTTATATGTTTTAGCAATGGCAATTATATGTAACAGCGTATTTAGAAGATAAAATCTTTGATTAAGACTAAGCATTAAATAGATAAAAGTTTTTAAGTAACAGCTGAGCTGTTTAAATTTTCTTGATTTTAGTAAAAGACATAGTACCATGGTTTTAGAATTCGCTACTTATAAAATAAATGATAATAAAAAACAGTTATAAAATAAATAAAGTTAGACTAAGCCTCTGATTTTTTTTTCTTCACTACTTATATTGTCAACTCTCTGACTATTAAAAATTTTAACATTCTACAATACTGCTACACATTAAATTTCGTAATTTATACCAAATAAACTAAAATACCTTTTTTTTTTCTTTTCTGAAAATTATAGAAATTGCAGCAATCAAAGAGTGATTGGAATATTTTATTACGTTAAATAAATAAGGGCGATTAACAGATAAATTAACTAACAATAAAGTTAAGAAGCAGTTATTTTTGGTGTTATTTAGAAGATCCGAAGAAAAATCAACATAAAAATTAATTTGCCACCTGTGCAAAACAAATTAATTTATAAATAAATCACTTAAATAAAAGAATAAGTAATAAAATTTCAAAACTTTGAAACAAACATTCAATGATTGCTATATACTGCAAAGTAAAGTCAATATTAGAACATTTTGATAATAAGAAAATGAATAAATCAAAAAATTAACTGCAGCAAACCCAATTTTAACTGTTTATGCAGCAATCAAAGGGTATTTTCCCTGGGAAACCGCTTTTGATCGTCGCTACTTACTATACTACTCCAACGTGTAGCGGGTCAACACAAATGGTAATCCAAGCGCTTGCATGATTAAAAATCAACATAAAGATGATTTTATAAACAAAGAAGAATAAACCAATAAGGAAACGATGATCACACTACCACAAATATATCAGATATATCCAAGATAGCCTTGTGCAAATTTCGAAGTTATCACACGTACCGTTTAAAGTGATCCAGAATACGTTCCTCGCGGATGGTATGTGGTAAATTTCCGACCCAAAGGTGCCTAGTCTCTCTAACCATCTTGCACCAACGTCCACATCAGGGAAACATTTCTTGGATGCCACCATATAATAGCAACAAACATTATCCACACGCTGTTATTTTCATTAGGTCCACACGCTTCCACTTTAGAATTCTGTGCTTGGTATGACGTCATTCGACGGAACGCGAAAGCCGAGGGAAAAGCGCGCGCAAGGGTTACTGGATTGTCTCTTATCATTATCGCCAATGTTTGTAGCAACTACGCCAAGAAACTGACATTATTCTAAAATGACATTTTAGTTAGCCAAAGTTCGTGCCAAACATTGCCAATTTCGAAACGACTGGTGAAGAAACAGGAAAGTATAAAATGTTGCAGATATTTTAGAAGAATGTAAATTTTTATGTTTGTCTACCGTACAGCATGAGTCGTTCATCATTATTTTTTAATTCATACTTCATATCTCTTTTTAACGAAAAATAAATAAAATATGCATTTTATTCATCCACGTATGAAATTTTTAAAATTAAAATATAATATTTGCTATGACAAAATTGAAGTAAACAGCATAATAATCAACCATGAAAAAAGAAAAAAGTTTTCATAGCTTTATTTGAAAGTCTTTGGAAAATACAAATATCCTCGCTTTTTCTTTTTTGAATCAGAATATTTCTGTATAATATAATACCGTTACATATGAAATATTTTCTTTCTCTTTCAGTTTAAAGCTTTTCATTAAAAAATGCTTTATTATTATTATTATTAATCTGTAAAATTAGTTATTTTTTCATTTCTACAATATACATACAAAGAAGAGAATATTCTTCTATATGTATATAAGAAGAAAATATTCGATTCATGAAAATTTTATACTTCTGATTTTCCATAGATTTACCGTTTTAAGATTCCCTAAATATAATCTGATCATTTAAAAAAAAAAAAAAAAAAAGTGTATGTATTTGTTTGTTTGGCGTTTGGGTGTGTTACCTAAATTTTGTAGACACTGAACGGACTAATGAACCGAAATGAATATAGATTTATATATTTGTTTCGGCTTTGACTTAAGTTGGTACTGATTAGCGTTAGGTATATCACTCATCAGGTGGCGTTGTTGTTTCTTTTTTATTATTATTATTAATTTATTTATTTTCCAAAATTTTCACTATGTCAGCAGGGTTTGGTTTGATTACCGAAAATTCTTGAGAAGCACACTCTTTCCCTCTAAAACTTAAGAGAGTATCAAACTGACTGAAAACAGGGTCTCGAATTCCTAGATTAAAATTTTCACTCGGAAACTTAATTCTTTTCTAAAAAAGTTCACCTGAAGCAAGAGAAAGTACACACTATTTTGGGAAAGTTCTATCCTTTAGCCATAAAAATCTGAATATCTCAAATCAATAAACTGTTAACCAGTAATGAGCGTTCTTAATGTTGTGTGTAGAAACCACCCAGACGTATAAATGGAAAACAATTGAAAACACAGACACTGATTATACATGTATATATATTATATAACAATACATGGGGATTTTAATTGGAATTATAAGATATGCATAGGGACTGAATTTGTAACATTAAAATACTCCGGAATAAATTGAAATGTTGGGATCTATGCAACTTTTACGAGTTTTTGTTGTCGATAATGTTTACTTATAAAGTGATTTATTTATTAAATTAAATATTATTTGAATTTAATATGGTTTACTTACAAATGTTTCAAACCGAAAATTTCTCGAAAAGGAACAATGCTAATTTTTTATTTTTTAAATATTTATGATCAGCTATGTGTCTAAAAGCTATTTTAAAAATTAGTTTAGTAATTTTTTAAATAAATTAAGTAGTTAACGTTAAAGGGTTAATAAGTTTGTTTCTATGCGTGTAAAGATTAGAAAGCACTCCCCAAATGAAAGGAGCTACCCGAAATGCTACTTAGCTTTCCTAGCTTAATCAGGCCTGTACGTCAATATAGCACAAAATTTCGAAAAATGTACACAATGGATTATTTTTAACCAATTATTATGAAATTAAATAGATATACACGCATACAAGTGTGTGTTAGGATCTTTGGTTTTTGTAGGTGAGGAAGTATCCCCTCTGGGCGGTGAAAATTTCCTATATGAGTATTGTAGAAAATGACTCCTCAAAACCTTTCTAACCAGGGCCAGATTATGGCACGGGCACACGGGGCACTGGCCCAGGGCCTCCAAATTTAGGGGGCCTCATTTCCAAAAATTGAGAAGTAATAGTACAAATTTCTTCATTATATGTGTGTTAAAAACAAAAATTGATTACATTTTTCTTTCTATATTTTATTAGAGAGCTTAAACAATTATAAAATTTTGTGACTAATTTCCTACACATTGGCTGATTAATGTGCTACATTTTTTTCATTTGTCTTGAACATAAAACTAATGATTTTGTTATAGGTTGCTAAAAAAAAAAAAAAAAATGAGGAAATAGAAGGTATAATTGAAGGAAAAAATTAAAAAACGCACTATTTTTATTTATTTATTTTTGATTTTGAGAATGGGTCCTTTGGTGAGCTCTTTAAAGCAGGGTATGGGGGCCTCCGAATAGCATCAGTGCCCCGGGTCTTCAAAAAGCATAGTCGGGCCCTGTTTCTAACGAATGATTGAACCACAAATTCGCAAAAATTTAAAACAAAGTTTTTGCTTTAAAAAAAAAAGTGTTTTTAAGTTAAGTTTAAGGTTTATTATTATTATTATTATTATTATTATTATTATTATTATTTGAACTATAGTTGAGAAAGGGGAGATATTTGGAGAAAGGGGAATTATCGATTTTTTTTTTTTTTAAGAAAAAGAAAGAGAGAGGATGCGATCTTCCTTGTTTTCTTTTTCTTTTCTTTTTTCTTTTCTTTTTTTTTAAGATATTGCCTATATCTAAAAAAAATGTTGAGCTTACAGGATGCAGGACCAAAAATTACTTTCTTTCGAAATTTAGCGTTATGCTTTTCTGAAATGAAAATTGTCTGCTGTCACAATGGAAAACAAATTGGATAAATAATGATTTTAATAAATAATTTTCACTACAAGAGTTTGTATAAAGAAATATAGAAGGGAGTTTGGTGATGTCCACAAAATAATAGTTTTCTGTGAATTCCATAAGTATAGAATTTTAATATTAAGTATAAAATTTAATTTTACCTATGACTATAAGAAGCCTTGAATAAAATCGAAATGTTTTTAGTTTCACGCTTAAAGGCATGGTTTGTAAATTTGTTTACAGAAGTATGTACTTTTACATGTTCTTCTATGGTCAAAATCGTACGTTTGTGTTTTGTACATTGTCTTGGTACACAAGGTCAGCCGTTTTAAACGTTGATTTTCATTTTTCAGTATATTGTAAATTGTATTACTCCAAAAACACGTATTAATTTAAATGAAACACATATAAATTCTGGAGTTCACTGAAAACTAATGCAGACAAAATTTTACGAGTAATATACAAAATGATGGAAATATGCCTGGCGAAAATTGAAAGAGAGTTAAAGGGGACGTATATAAAAGGATTCACAGTATAATGCGTGTCCGGAAGCGCCGCGTGACAGTGATAAAGGGAGTTGTGTAAGAAGTTGAAGCAAAATGGCAATACAGGTATTTTTTATTTTTAATGACGTCAGATTTTTTTTTTTTAATGGTAATAGATGGATATTTGCTAATACAGTATTCGTGCGTGTTGTATGAAGTCGCAGCAGAGAATGCCAGCTTGTTTCGACTGCCCTACACAGCGTTTTCTACCACATTCGCTCGACATTTCCGAAGACGTATTGTATTACAAATCCTTTTATTTTCGTCACCTCTAATCCCCCTTTAAATTTTGACCAAACATTTTCCAATTACCTTGTATACACATGTTTCATAATATATATGTTACCGCTAAAGTGCAGAAATCAGTTAATCTGAAGATTAGCTAGGTAATTTGCACATTAACTATGGTGATCCGTTAAAAAGAGGAAAATTGTTTCATTTCTCAAATTACCTAGGCAATCTGCGAATTACCTGGCTAATCTGCACACTACCTACTAGACACACGTTAAAGTGAAAATAAGATCTCTGGTGTTGTAATTTTACAGCAACCTGTGTTTTATTTGTTTTTTTCATTCGGGAAAAAAAAGTTTAGTTTTCTTTTCTTTTTTTTTTTTTTTCTTTACTTTTTTAATCTGTATGTGTTTTAATTTTTATGTCTTTTAAAATTATATTTGTTTTAATTTTTTTTATTTATTTCATCTTTTTTATTCTGTCAATATAAGTTTGAAGATGTTATGCAATTTTAATATGAAATATAATAACTTTAATAGCTTTCAATAAATTCTATTTTATAAATGAATGTTAGAATTGTAATACAGTAGCGATTTCTTTTCAAAATAAAAATATTTAACCATTTAAATTTAAAAAAAAAAAAATGTTTTATTAACAACTTATATTGCTATTACTATTTTTTTAAAAAAAGTTATGCACCAATTTTTAATTCGCTATAGAAATATTAAATTAGACAAATCAGAAGATTATTTAAGAAGTACTTCAAATCATTAAAACTGCTTTAATAATTTTTAGAACGCATGAAAATTTAAAAGACAGTTTTCCAATGCTTTGTTAAAGTATATTTTGCAGCATACATATATCTGTGCAAGTTTAGCAAATATATTAATTTTACGAAAGGGGAAAAAAAAAAAACTTTATTGACATATTTTATGTGATAAATTACAACAAAATTATTTGAAAAAGCGAACAAAATTAAAAAAATAAAAATATAATATAATCATGATATATAAAATATATAAAGGAAACGCGAAATTGAAAGAAAAAAAAAAAAAAAAATTGCAATGAAATGAAATGCTAAAAAATGCATAAAAATTTCATGTTAAGTGTTTATTAAATAATGCCATAATATTGAATGCCATATTTTTCAGAGTTAAAAATTAATACATTTTTTTTTTTTTTTTCTGTAAGTAATAGTAATTTAAATCAATTTTAAAATAAATTAGTTTTAAAATGTTGTGGTTTAATAGTTTTATTTCGGGAGGAAATAATTACTGTGTTGTAAATTTAATATTCATAATTCAAAATGAAATTTCACGAGAGAGAGCTTTTACTTAAGATTAGATTTCATTAATAAAATGCAGACCCTTATCAAACTTATATTGACAGAATTAAAAAAGAGAAGAAATAAAATCAAAATTAAAACAATTATAAATTACTTGTTACTTTAAATTTTGTTTTGGTCATAATAAGAAACCTTTAATCATGGCTTCGATGTCCACGTTTTGCTTTTACGGTTATCATCATAGCAGAGCGGAAGGAATGAAAGTTTTAGTTTGTGTTTGAAGGTCATTCGCGTATCTGTATCACATGACTATTTGACGTCATAGTGAATGCAAAAATACTAAGGCTCAAAACAAACATTTTAACTTTAACGACACAGAAGCCGCTAATGTGCAGATTACCTAGTTAAAATGCGGAAAACTCTTGATTCCGCACTTTAACGGGTCATTTCAGGTAATCTGCACATTAACGGATTTCGAGCTTTAACGGTAACATATATATATATATATACATATATAGATGCAGAACTATAGTAAATTGAAAATATGGATATTTTGCTATGATTAGTTGAATAGAAATTTAATATTTTAGGACTTTTCTTCACATGCTTTTCTTTTTTTTCCTCCTAAATATACTCTATAACAAAAAAAGTGACGCACCAAGAAGGAGTAATGCAAACTAGACGCAAATTGACATACATACAGGTTTTGATGGAATCAAGCACCCATTCATCATTATCGTCGATCCTACGTGCAACTGGTACTTCAGTGACTTTAAATACCCTTAATAGTGGGGTTGAGCTCAGTCCCCAGATCTCTCTTCCACTGAGGACGTTTGGAGCATCATAAAAAGGGTCCTACAACCAGCTCGGGATTTTACCAATCTAACGCAACAATTGGACAGAATTTGGCACGATACTTCACAGGAGCACATCTGCCAACTCTGTCAATTAATAATAAGCCGAATAACTGCGTACATAAGGGCCAGAAGTGGACCAACGCGTTATTGACTTGTTTACTTTGTGAGGCCCTTTCTCTTGATTAAATCATTCAAATTTTCTGAAACTGTAATCAATTGTTTTTCTCCACATGTACATCACATCTACCAATTTTTGTCCCATTCGGACCACCCATTCCACCCCATCTACCAATTTTTGTCCCCACTTCTTCTTGGTGCGTCGTTTATTTATTTTTATTTTTATTTTATTTTTTATAGAGTATAATTGAGTGATGAGTGTACTATAGATTTGGACGGCCGTCGGTTATTGAAGTTTAATTTTAAAAAACAGTTTAAGAATTCTTGCGAAGTGTACCATCAATAACACAGTGATGACAGTGATGATTAATCAAGGCATTTTTGTAGATAATCCCGAAAAATTTTATTAAAAATTTTATTTGATATATTACTCTCGTATAGGTGACCATTTTATAAAGTTATTATTACTGAATAATTAGAATTGAAGTGATTTTAATAACATTGGAGTGGGAGCCCAAAACGTCGACTTCACATGTCAAATCATGGTGACGAAATGAAGCTTCGATTTCTTCATTACTTTCGCCAAAGCTCTAATCGGAGCCAAACTTAAAATAATAAAGAAAAATGGTTATAATTATGTTGTATTATAGATTTGGATGGCTGTCGGTTATTGAAGTTTAATTTTAAAAAACAGTTTCAGATTTCTTGCGAAGTGTACCGGGGCATTTTTGTAGATAATCACGAAAAACCTTATTAAACATTTTATTTGATATGCAGGGTGTTTATAAAGTCCCGGACCCATTTTGATGTTTAATAACTCATAAAATAATGAAGATATAAACAAACTTATGGCATTTATTGATGGAATAACTCATATATTTTCTTTTCAGGTTTGAATATCTTTACTTTTGTAAATATCGTCTGCGCGTGTGGTTAATTTCAGATAATTTCATTTTCCAGTCTAAATATCTGTACTTTTCTAAATATCGTCTGCTTATTAATTGCATTTTTCTCTCTTTTGTTTTGGCATTGTTAATCGCCATAATGTGCGCATATGGGGATCTGAAAACCCCCATGAATATCGTGAGGCATAAATGGATTCCCCAAAGATTAATGTGTGGTGTGGACTAATGCACGACCGAGTCATTGGGCCTTTCTTTTTTACAGAAAAGACGGTCTCATCAGTCGTATACTTGGACATGTTGGAAAACTTCGTATTTCCACAACTAGAAGAGCTTCAGCCACATGTCTTTTTGCAACAAGATGGTGCACCACCTCATTGGAGTACCATCGTTCGTAGTTTTTTGAATGACCATTTTCCAGGAAGATGGATTGGGCGAGGAGGTCCGATTCCTTGGCCACCCAGATCACCTGATATAACGCCGCTGGACTTTTTCCTTTGGGGATTTGTAAAGGACAATGTTTACAGGAGGAGAGTGTCGAACATTGATGACCTAAAAGTCAGAATTACAACCGCAATAGCCTCTGTGGATTCCGACATGCGTGCCGCTACCTGGCGTGAAATTGACTATCGACTTGATATTCTCCGTGCGACGAAGGGGGCACACGTGGAAGTTCATTGACAAGGGTCATGAAACTTTTTGAGTCTATCTAACCATTCATGTTATTAATTTTAATCTATCTTTATTATTTTATGAGTTATTAAACATCAAAATGGGTCCGGGACTTTATAAACACCCTGTATTACTCTCGTATAGGTGACTATTTTATAAAATTATTATTACTGAATAATTAGAATTGAAGTGATTTTAATAACATTGGAGTGGGAGCCCAAAACGTCGACTTCACAAGTCAAATAATGGTGACGAAATGATGCTCCGATTTCTTCATTACTTTCGCCAAAACTCTAATCGAAGCCAAATTTAAAATGATAGAGAAAAAATGGCTGTAATTATGTTACGTATAAACACATACAGTTTTTGAAAAGTTTACCAGATAATTATAATTCAAACGGTCCTCAATAAGAGTCAACCCTCGCCATGGGAAGACGGAAGTTTTAAGCAGAAATTAATGTACCATATTGTGAGACAAGGAATGCACACATGGCGCCTAACTGCATTTATTTTGCAAGATGAAAAGAACCCGAATTAGGAAAAGTCATAACATGCTATTGTAGATCTGCATTACGTTAAAGAAAGAATAATACGTGATCAAAGATTTCGATAGGGTTGCAATTAGCAAAAGATACATATGTGGGAAGAGGGAGGATGTAAAACTTTAAAGTTACAATTTAGAGGTCATAAAAATGTTTTCGTTATTTTACAATGTTTTTTTTTTTTTTTTTTTTTTTTTTTTTATGTGATAATATATTTTTTAGAATATGTGATAATCGACATCACAATGAGCGAACCGATTTATTTATTTATTTTGTTTTTAAGATTAATTTATTTAATTTAAAACAGAAAAACAGCTTCGTATATGGTCAAGTTGTATAATTATGACTATGGGGAGGATAATTGTGACCAACGCCGTTTATTTATTTATTTATTTATTTATTTATTTTTTTTTTTTTTTTGTAAAATTTAAAATTTTTTGAAAACTACTGATGTGAAAAGTATAAAGTACTCCATGATAGATAGCCTTCATCATTAACCTAAAGCATGTTAAAAATGTTGAAAGTATTATTTCAACTGTCTACTCACATTTTTGAAAAACGAATTTGACAACTCGGTGTTCAAAGTTATTTAGTTCAAAGGGAAAATATTTCAGGTCAGAAGATTCATATTTAAAAGCATGCTAGTAATGCATTTGCGTACCTCTGAATATTTTAAAATGTATAGTCATAATTACCCCCATTGTTTTTAAAAAGTAGGGGTAATTATGAACTCACTGTAAAAAAATAGTAATAGCTGAAATATTAAAGATATTTTTAATTACAGTAGAACTTGAATAATTCAAAGTTGAAGGGACCAGAGAAAAATTCGAAATATCCAAAAATTTGAATTACATATACTATTTTGTCGAAAAGAAGAGATAAATAAAAAAATAAACTCTACGATCAAATATTTAACACATAAACTTTATATTTAAGAATACTCCTACATTCACCCCCTCCCCCCCCCCACTCCATTAAATCAATTTTTTTTACGAGCTTAATTATTCAACACTTTTTAAAAAATAGTCAGATATTTTTTATTGCTTCTTTAAGTACAATCTTTGTGTCATAGCATATGACTTCAACCTATCAATTGATAGAAAAGCCGAATCTTCTACATTAGACATGACTTTTAATAATAATAATAAAAAAAACCTCGATGTTCATGTATATAGACTATATCTTCCTCTGATGCACTAGGTATTAAATGCTATTGCATTTACTTATCCTTCTTTTGAAAGGCTGTTAAAAAAAAATACTGCACTTTAGCTGAGAAAAATCTCGGGAGCAAATATTACTGTAATATTTTAAAGGTAATCGTATGAAAATTTCGAATTATCCAAAATAGAATTAGAATTATCCATGATTTTTTAACATTATTTTAATACAAAATTCAAGGGACCGAGTAAAAAATTCGAATTATCCAGAATTTCGAATTAAACAAGTTCGAATTATTCAAGTTTCACTGTATTTTGCTTCACAGTGCTTAGATCATGCTTAGATGAAGAAGATCCCATTTCCTTTTACTTTATTTATAACTTTCAGTAAGCAGTCAATATGGTGAAGAAAGAAATAAAAAAAAAAAAAAAAAAAAAAAAAGCTGGATCATTACAGAACCTCAAAATCCATAAGTAATAAGTCAGTATCAAAGTAGATCTTCTTTGTCAAAAACAAGTCACAGGTAGGGTGCCTAGTAATTTAGACACTCTAGTCACAGGTATTTTGGTTTTTGGAAACATATAGAGACGAGCCATAAATGTTAGGGGAAGAACAGGACATCTATGTATGATTTTTTAGGAAAAATTGCTGTTTCTGAACAGTCCTAGACATTTATTTTGACTTATTAAAGTAACTTGTAATACTTCTAGTGCAAGATGGCGTTTTGTTTTAATTGGTTTAATAAATAGAAATTATTCATTTTATAATATTTATTTATTTATAAGATAATTTTCCAAACGACAAATATTAGAATTATATGTGCAGTTATTAATACTTTAACACAAAATCGAAATAATAATGATCTCAATGCCCACAACAAAGATTCCTATGTTATTCAATATAAAGAGAAAACAAAGGGTTTTTAAATTTTCCTATTGGTGGTCACAACTGCCCCAACTTTTTTGTAATTCTGTGCTTTTTGTGGGGTAATTATAATTATCCCCATTAATCTCAAATAAAGAAGCCTAAGGAAGTGAAAATGCAATGGGGTGTTCTTGAAAGGTTAATGTTACCTCCTAATTATTTTAAATAAAATTATTTTCATTAGAAAAAGAATAAAAAATTTACAAAGTTGAAAAATGTAATAAATGGTCATGATTGTCCCACCTGAGTTTAGTAAGTCAATTTGACCAGTTCGACACTTATCGAACTTGACAGTTCAGTGTCCTACTCATATAAATCAAGATTAAAATGAAATCTATACTAATATATAAATGCGAAAGTTTGGATGGATGGATGTTTGTTACTCAATCACGCCACAACGGCTAAGCGGATCTGGATGAAATTTGGTACAGAGATAGAGAATAGTCTGGAATAGAACATAGGCTACTATTTATACCAGAAATTTGATTAGATTTTTTAAAATTAATTAAAATATGAAAATAATAAACTGGTAATTGACTTAATATAAGCCATTTAAATTTTTAATTGTTGCCAAAAAAAGTTTGCGAGATATTTTTATTTATTTATTTATTTGTTGTTTTCAACATAAATGAAATATGCTTTCACGAGAAAAATAAAAAATTACTAAATGTTAAATTGGTCGATGAGAAAATGACACTTTATAATTTTAAAATCTATATTAATAAAATCAGACTTTTGTCTGTAAATTTGTCGGAATCGAAAAATTTTGCGATATCTTCACGTTTCACACCCCATGGAAGCCGAAAATGACTTCAGAAAATTTTGCCTGTGTGTGTGTGTGTGTGTGTGTCATCGTGTCCGTCGCTTTTTTTGTCCGGGCATCACTCGAGAACGGCTGGATGGAATTCAACGGCGCTTGGCAGAAACTGAGGTCTTCACCCAACTTAAAATTATATCTATCAACTTTTCAGAAATTCCACCCCGTTCCCCCCTGGGAGGTAAAAGACTAAAACACGTTTGTCCGGGCATCACTCAAGAACGGCAGGACGGAATTCAACGGCGCTTGGCAGAAACTTAGGTCTTAACCCAACTTAAAATTATATCTATATAAATTTTCAAAATTATGATTAGTGATTAAATTGTGGGTAAAAAACGCCTGCGCATGCGCATAAATATTTTTTCACTAAAACGCTTTGAATGGAAAAATAAAATATAAAAATAAATTCTTAAGTTAAAGACTTTTTTATTCGCGTGATTCGCACTACAAATTATGAAAAGATTGAAATGAAGTGTTGCCATCTAAGTTTCCTACTTTAGTTAATTTTAAAAAATCTAATTGTCGTATCGAAAAACTGTTTGCACCCCAGGATTCAGAAAAATCACCCCTTTCATTTGGTACTAAATTTGTAACGATAGGTCTAATATTTCTAATTTATTTTTCCCCTTTTCCGTTTTTCCGTTGCCACTTAAATTCCATACTTTAGTTATTTTTTAAAAATCTAATTGTCGCATCGAAAATCTGTTTGCACCCCTGGATTCAGAAAAATCGGCCCTTTCATTTGGTATCAAATTTATAAATATAGGTCTGATATTTCTAATTTATTTTACCCTTTTTCCGTTTTCAACCCAGATTCGATGTGGAGCAGCTTTAGTATTGGATCCCTTTGGCAAAATTTGAAATTCGGCACCGAAATAGCTCGGACGTTTCTCGCCAAGATCTTTAATTGCACAATTGACATAGCCAATTCAGTTCATCGCAAAAATGGCTTAAAATATTTAAAGTCACCAAAGGGTTGCGATACTTAAGCTGTGCTTTTTGTATTTATTTATTTATAATACTGTCTATTAAAGACTTCTGTGGTCACGAAATTTGATGTGTAAATTGTTTGTATGCATCCGGCACTTATTGTAACTGCATTTCACGAAATTCGAATTCCCCCCCCCCCCCCTTCTCGGAGTCGGAGGGCAATAAACATGTGTAAAAACATGATTTTCCGTTTGAATTCGCTTTGAATTATCTTAGATTGGCGAATTTTGGTGTGTGGATATTGATACAGTGTACGCATTATGTACATTAGTGGGATTTTGCAAAACTTCGAACTCACCCGCTGAGGGTGGGGAAGTAAGAAGTGGGTAAGTTGTGCCGAAGACAGTGGGGACCCATATTCCTCACATTGGGAGCGAGAAAACCTCTACCAATCACAGCGAGAACTTATGTTATTAATAAAGATATGGCATTTTCACAACTCATTTAAGTTTAATGTCCAGCGAAGCGGGCAAAGCCTGCTAGTGTTCTATATTTTTTCAGTACCATCGAATTCTTTTTTTATAATCATATATTCTAGCTAGAGCCGTTTTCTGGAGCTCTCCTATATAAATGAGATTTCTGGTGTATATCTCACACATTATATCGAAAATGGTGATCTAAAAAAAAAAAAAAAGCCTTAATAAATAAAATATTTTTTTCCCTTGGCATTTAAGATATAACCCTTTCATGTAATAAAAAACAATGGCGGCTGCACCAAATATTGAATAACCATGTTAGAGGATTTTCTTTTAGACCATTAGTGTCTGCTAATTATGTTGACCACTGTATTTGGAAAAAACGGTTGTTGTCTTATAATTTTGTCCATTATGTTTTCCAGTTTTTTCATTAAATTTTATGAAAATATCATTATTATAAAGTAATTATATATGATAACAGAATAAATTTATGTTTTTGACGTATTTGATAAAACATTTTTAAGCTCTGAATGTTTTCTTTCACTATTTGTCAAATTAGATAGGTGTCTTATAATTATGTCCACCACTGTACATTACTATAGACATAGCATTAGTTTAAAATACAACATATTAGATACTGCATCTGAACATATCTAAGATACTCCATCAATAAATTCATATTATTTTATGTCGTATAAAATGTATATATTTATACAATAATGCTATCTTATAGCTTTTCAACAGCTTTGATGTAGTTCAGACAATAGTTGTATTTATCTACTAAAAGAAAACGATAAATTTCAATTGATAAGTAAATGACGACGTTACATACCGGTCGCAAAATTATCTTTATCTGTTTGAAAATTTATCTGTTAGAATACTATTGTCATACATTCCAAATGAATCGTTTGATTTTTAATAGAGCTTGGTTCTGTCGTACCAAAGAAATGCAACCTTCGACGTTTATTTCTGAATATCGCAAAACCCTCTTCCTTCTTCATTTCAATATTCTAAGCCTAATTTAATCGAACAGATTATTAAAATGATTAGTTATTCAAAACCGATAATGTTGTTATTTTATCAGTCTTAAGAATCAAGTAATGAATAACATAATATCCGGAATTATTATTGTGAGACTCCTTTTTTTTTTTTTTTTTCCATTATATTAATCAAATAAATAATTTCGTTGTCATCGGTTTCTGATATATAAAATAATATAGTCGTAAATTTTCTTTTGTTAGTATCGTAAAAACTTAACTACAAAAGAATATTTTTCGACGGACCTTTAAATATTATTTAATGTAAACTAAATAACAATATCTACATATATACATAATGAAATATTTAAGGAAGTTTTGGATTTCGACATAAGTTTACAGTTGTTATCCAATATTATGTGAGATATTGTGGATTTCTTTATAATATTAGTTATTATCCACATGTTATTTTAGATGGTTATATTTCTAGTTCTTTATAATGAGATACTTATTTTATTGTACAACCGGCATCTGAGTCTCGTCATTTCGCTACAGCCCTAAAAAGAAAGAGGGCATATTTATTTTTCTCTTGTGACATGAAACCATCGACGGGTGGCGCGCATGCGTCAACATCCCGCCCGGCCTTGCTATGTTCAACGTGCAAGAACTTAAAATTTTTTAAAGTATATTAAAACTTTAAATTTATAGTTTCACATAATATAAGTAGGTAAAAATAATAGCAAATTAAATGAATGGCACATAATATCAATACGTTGTACAAAACACACACACACACACATATATATATATATATATATATATATTCAAATTAATAAACAAATTAACTGATTATAATAAACACAAATATTCATAATTAGACAACAATTTTTGAGTAATATGAATAATATAGTAATATAATAAAATGATCACTATTCATTTTTACTCCTCGATAGGTAGCACAAACAATCTGGAGATAGATCTTTTGTAAATCCCTTTGGTAGTTTTTATATCTACTAATTTAACTTTATTATCCTGACCAGGCCAGGATATAGTTTTACCACACGTCACGTCCTAACAACCACTTACATGGTGGGAGATTTTCTTCCCTGACTAAAAACCATGTCTTTAATTTTTAAATTTTCCTTATCAATTATCCATTTCCTTCGCTGTTGTAAGTTATTTAAATAAGAAAGACTCCCTCCTTTCAGATTGTCTTAACTTACTTCGTTATATTTTGCCATAAACATAGGCGATTTTTCTCAACATTAGGAGAGTTCAACAACAGCCGTTATTGATCTTCCTATCAGAAAATAGGCTGGGATTAGAACTTACAAATCCTTGATACTTAACGAAAGTGGAATCAGGAGTCAAGAATTTAAAATTGCTTCTATCTGAGTAACGAGTGTAAGTATTTCCTCAAAGGTAAATTTGGAATTACCTGCTACGCGTTTAAAATGTTATTTAAATGTCTTTATGCTTACTTCCCATAGATCACCCCAATTTGGACTCCTTGGAGGAATAAAAACCAATTCTATGTTTTCCTCTGCAAAAAAGTGAATAGAGATTCTTCTTTATCTCTTACTAATTTATACAAGTGTTTAGTTCTCTGTTGGCTCCCACCATATTGGTTCCATTTTCTGAGAATATTTTATGGCATTTACCCCATCTCGAAATAAATCTTTTTATTAGAGCTTGTGAAGTTAAATCACTAATAAGCTCAAGGTGTAGGGGAGACCCGTGTACCTAGGGCCGCTTTTTTTCAATGCCCAAAAACAGAGCCCTTGACCTGTTTAAAATTATCAAACTGATATGTACATATCTTTAGGACTAATTACTTCCAATTGGGATTAATATAAATACCTAAAATAATAAATTCCGACAAATAAAAGGTTTAAAAAAAAAACTTCACACGTGGCCCTAAGTACAACAAATTCATTGTACCTGGGGCCAGACCTCATTGTATCTAGGGCCATTCTCTCAAATTTAGATTTCACTTTGTAATGAATAGAAAATAAGCAAATAAACATGTATTTTATGAAATAAACAATATCAAGTAATATATTTATTTACCATATAATAATTATGCTGTTGCCTTAATTTGAAACACGAAATTTTTCTCTTTTTTTTTTTTTTTTTTTTTTTGGGGGGGGGGGGGGATATTCTAACAGAATGTTTCTTTTTCTTCGATTTCTTTTCTTTTTTTTTTTTTTTTTTTTTTTTTTTTTGGAGCGGCTCTTGGATTTCTAGATCTCTCTCGTTTTTGGTCACATCTTTTCTTTGATGTGGGAGGTTTTGCTTTAGGTAAAGGTTTTGCTTAGGTTCGTACCTGTTAAAGCATGACACACGAAAATATGTTAGATGTTGAAGGTTTCGAAATTTCAACAGGACACGAAACAGAGACATCCAGTTCTATCATTATTAATTCACTTTCTTCCTGGAAAATCTTTTTTTTTTTTTTTTTTTTTTTTTTTTTTTTTTAATTTATGGAGGGATCTTGTCTTTCAGTCACATTTGAACTTAAATATTCATCCTCAGTGAATGTGTTTTGATTCATTGGCCATATACCGGATACACGAAAGCCTGATAGAATGTTTATAGGAGTAAAGGCCGACGGATAGAGCTTGCCAACATTATCAGCAACGTCATATATAGTGATTGGTTTACCAGGGTTTGCCAGCATCCAATTACTATAGGCTGTACTGCGTTTCTTAACACTTTCGCGACCGCTGACGTAAATTCACGTCATTTGAAAATATGAAACTCCACCAGTGGACGTTTCTTTTGCAATTTATATGTTATTTGTTTCTAAAAAATATACACAATATTCATATTTGTACAATCAGTATACTATGTATGCAAATACTTTGATTAGAGAGAGTATGATTATAATGCATATCCATTTGTAATATAAATGTGAATACGGAAAAATTTGTTTTGAAAATTTGTATCTTATGAGAAAAACGTCCTCAGGCGGACCTTACTCTCAAAAAGACAAAAACATGCGGTCGCAAAAGTGTTAAAAGGTCCAAACACACTGGCCCTAGGTACAAGGCAGCTATGTGGCCCTAGGTACTAGTTTTGGTAACTTCATTCAAAATGCCTTCCGCTGAAAAATCCACATGTAGAGAGGACTAATTAAATATCTCATTTATTACTCAATATAACAAGCAAAATTATACACTAAAAATGAAAGAAAAATATTAAACTTCCCTTTGTAAAATAGCAAAAGAGATGAGCTATAAAATTTTACTTCAAACCATGTAAATTCGTTTTCTGCATGTAACTTGTCAAAACTTTCTCATTAAAAGTTCCAAAGTAGTTGTAAAAGTAGCAATTGGTGTTGTTACTCGCCCATTTGAATATTAAAATTTAAAATTAAATATTATTCAAATAAAGTGGGGTGGCCCTAGGTACATGATGGCCCTAGGTACACGGGTCTCCCCTATAGCTTATGTTACTAGACAAATGAAAATATAAACATGAATTTTAACTTCTGGGTCATTCCTTTGATTTTTATTTTTGATTAAAAATGGCCCATATAAATCAACTCCAGCTGAACTAAAGATTTTATCTGGAGTTATTCTTTGTTAAATTGTCTATTTTTTGTAGACATTCTTCAGGATTCGCTTTGTCGGGAATCTCCCGTTCATTCTTCTGCTTTCAGAACAAATGCCTTTCCAGACAGACGGGCGCCTCTTTTTCGCGAAAGGTGCTTTTTTAGAATCAGAAGCAGAACAGAAAAGACCTCGAACGGAGATGGGGCTGCGTTAAGATCGTTGTGTTTACACAAGCCCCGGTCCTAAAGCAGAACTATTAAATTTAACAGAACAATTAAGACTTTTAAAGAATTAGAATTAATATTTAAGAACTAATGACAATTTAAGACTTTAATGTTAAGAAAGACTTTAATATTTAATTGTACATACTGTAGATAGTTTTTGTTCTGTTTTCGTTTTCATTTTAAGTGTATGCTAACAAAGCATTAAAATTCTGTTTTCATCTAAGAAGTGCTACATTCATCAAGTTTTTTGTTTCTTTAATGGATGATAGTTGCCCCATCCACACCCGGACTTTTGGATTAGAAGATTTCAGGTGAGACCCATCCATATCTTATTATTTTGAAGAATAAATATTTTATTAGAAAATTTAAGTAGTAACTGTAAGAAAAGAGTTAAGATTTGAAATATGCTGTATCGGGTCAGTAACAAGAATAAGTTTTAGATCAGAAATCTGGTACAGCCATATTTTTTGGCATCCCATACCCGGGATGTGGGCAGCTATTATTTATAATTATTTATAATTGAATCCATTATTTATAATTGAAAAGATAGATAATATTATAAAATTTTAAATTTTTGTATTTGTTATGGCTAATTTAGTAATAGCCAAAAAAGAGAGAGCTGTCATAAGAGACAGTATTAATAAATTTATAGAGAAATTAAAAACTTTATTTGATGATATAGATCCAGATGCCTTAGATTTAGAAGAGACTATTGAATTATTAAATGAAACTACTATAGATCTAAAAAGCAAAGATGTAGAGATAAAAACATTAACTCAAGAAAATCAATTAGAAGCCGAATTAGAAACAGCAAATGAATATCGTGAAAAAATAATTACTTGGCGATTTCGAGCCAACAGAAAATTAAAAGAACTAAAGAAAAGTGAAACAAGTATTTCATCAACAGAAATTGAAAGAAGAAATACTTCAAAAGAAGCAATACACATCAAATTACCACCGCTAGATCCAGTTAAATTTAACGGGAATGCAGCCGAATGGCTGACTTTTTGGTCGTCATTCGAAACGGCTATTCATAATAATGAAAATTTAGATCCTGTAGATAAATTTAATTATTTGAAATCATTTTTAGCACCTGACCCCTTAAAATGTATAGAAGGATTCTCTGTCACCGCGAGTAATTACATAAAAGTAGTAGATATTTTAAAAGAAAGATATGGCAAACAAGACCTATTAGTGAATGTACATTTGAATAAATTATTAAATATTGCCCCACTAAAACATTCAAGTAACATTAAATCGCTCAGAAAAATTTACGATGAAATCCAAACTAACATTAGAAGTTTAGAATCATTAGATGTTTCTTTGGATAGCTACGGCAGTTTATTGTCACCGATATTACTAAAAATATTACCTAAAGATTTAGCATTACAATTTAATATGGAATTTCACGGTGTTAATTATGGCGTGAAAGATATATTATCTTTCTTAAATAAACAACTTGTATCGCGCGAATGCTTAATAACTACCAGACAAGAGGATAGCGGCGCCAGTCATTTCTCCCCCCGAGCTCAAAGATTAGATAATCAAAATCGTAGAGATGTTTTTCCCCCCCGCGTTAATAAATTTGATACTCAGAACCGGAAATTGCCTACTGCTTGTGATTTATTAAATGAAGATAAAAGTGATAGGTGCAATTTTTGCTCAGAATCGCATTTAAGTAACAAATGTGTCAAAACTCGTAATTTACCATTTGATGAAAGAGTTAATCTATTGCGTAAGAAAGGATTGTGTTATTTATGCCTTCAACCATCGCATTTAGCTAGACATTGTGTATCAAAAACTTTATGCAAGTTATGTAATCGTAGACATTCAGACATAATGTGTAATGGAAATAAAGATTCGAAACAGGAAATAAGTAATTACGAAAGAAATGATCAATCTAAATTGGCGTTATCGAATCATAATTTACAAGCGAATGTTTATTTGCAGACGTTAATAGTAGCAATTTCTAACAGAGATGATAGTAAATCATCATATATTCGGTTAATTATTGACTCCGGATCTCATAATAGTTACATCAGTAAGTTTGCAGCTGATAAGTTAAAATTAAAAAGAATGAATAAAGAAACAATAAGACATGGACTTTTTGGGGGCATGGAAATGTCAGCTGAACATAATCGTTATGAATTTACGATCGGGAGTTTAGATAATAAGTTTAAGTGTAAAATACAAGCACTAGATCAAGAAAAAATATGCACAGGCGTGAATTTATGTCGCGATGATAAATTAGTAAAACTCTTAGAAAAGGAAGGTGTATATTTATCAGATATCCCTAGAAATAATAAATCCTGTTTATACCAGAAAAATCCAGACGAAGTACATATACTTTTGGGAGCCGATATGTCCGCTAAACTGTTCACAGACGACATAAAATATTTTCCAAAATTGGGATTAACTACATTTAGAACTAAATTGGGTTGGACCATTTTGGGCAAGACAGAGGGTCACAAAAGTGAGCAGGGCAATTCTTTGGCGGGTCTATCGTTGTCATTACACGTGTCAAACGCCAGTTTATCAGATTTATGGCGCCTTGATACTCTAGGAATTACTAATGAAGATAACAAATCGAAACAGGATTTAGAACAAGAAACCAAGAATTATTTTCTAGAAACTGTTAAACGAGATAAAAGCGGTCGATATGAAGTCAATTTACCATGGACAGTTGACCATTCGATTTTATCAGATAATTACTCGTTGGCAGAAAAGTGCCTGTACAAAACGGAAAATAAATTAATCAAATCTGATAGGAAAAAGGAATATGGGGAAATTTTTGATTTCTGGGAAAACAATCAGATTATAGAAGAGGTATTGGACCAGAAAAGGGACAAGGTACATTATTTAGCACACAGACCTGTGGTTAAAGAATCTAGTGAAACCACTAAAATTCGTCCAGTATTCAATGCCTCAGCACACACTAGAAACAGTCCCTCCCTTAATGATTGTTTAACAAAAGGACCAAATCTTGTAGAAATTATACCTAGCATTTTGAATAGATTTCGCAGATACAAGATAGGAATTTCGTCCGATATAGAGAAAGCATTCCTGCAAATTAAAATAACAGAGAAAGATCGCGACTTTTTGAGATTTTTTTGGTTTAATAGCGAAAATAAATTAAAAATTTATCGACATTGTCGTGTGGTTTTCGGCCTAACTTCAAGCCCTTTTTTGCTTATGGCAACATTAAATCACCTTTTAGAAAATGTTCCCGAACAATGGCGAGAGACAGCTAGGCTCTTAAGAGATTCCTTCTATTTAGATAATTCCCTCCTCAGCCTGAATTCAATTCAAGAAACAGAAAAATTCATATCAGAATCTCAAGGAATTTTGGCTTCGGCACATTTCAACTTGAGATGCTGGCGATCGAATTGGCCCCAGGCTATGATCGACAAAACTGAAGATGAACCGAGGTTTGCTCCCGTGTTAGGATTACTCTGGGATTTGAAAAATGACAGTTTAGTTTGTAAAATCGAAGAACCCCTAAAGATAAGTGAACCCCTTACAAAAAAAAAAACTTTTATCAGTTACCCAAAGAATTTTTGATCCTGTGGGATTCACAGCACCTGTCAGTTTAGTTCCCAGACTAATCCTTCAAGAAACGTGGATTCAGAAGGTGAAGTGGGACGAAGAGCTCCCTGAAACTTTAAAACAACAATCTTCTAATTGGCTGAAAGGAATAAACTTTTTATCCCAAATTAAAATACCTCGGTGGCTTAACATTTGCCCAGAGAAAGAAAAGAAAACATCATTACATGTTTTTTCTGACGCAAGCAAGCGAGCATATGCCACTTGCGTATTCATAAGAGTAGAGACCTCAGAAGGAATCAAAATCCAGTTAATCAATGCTAAGAGTCGAGTTGCACCTATTAAGGAATTGACCATACCCCGCCTTGAACTGTTATCTTGTCTTATTGGCGCTAGGTTGGCCAAAAATGTACAGAACGATTTAAACTTACATGTAAATACCATGTTTTGGTCGGATTCAACCACTGCTTTAGGTTGGATTAGAAGAAAACAAGAATGGGGTACATTTGTACATAACCGAGTGTTAGAAATACGAAATCTGACTGAAGTTTGCAATTGGAGACACGTACCCGGAAATTTGAATCCTGCGGACCTCCCGTCTAGAGGATGTTCCTTTGAACAACTACAGAAATCGAGATGGTGGGAGGGTCCGAGTTGGCTTTATTTACATGAAAATGAATGGCCTCAAATAGAAGAAGACCCAAACGAAGAAATCATAAACAGCGAAAAAAGGAAGACAATCCTAAATCTTTTAGATAAAAAAGAAGATAATTTCAATCGATTTTATCAGTATTTTTCCTCTTACAAGAAAACAGTTAGAACCATTGCCTGGATATATAGATTTTATCATAATTCGAAGACTACTGAGAAAATGTCCGAATTAGATATTTCAGTTGAAGAATTTTCAAAAGCAGAAAATGTACTTCTACGATTAGTACAACAAGAATCTTTTTCAGGGAAAACAGATCCAAAATTAAGAAATTTAAGGCCTGTCGAAGATAAAGCTGGTCTCTTAAGAGTAAAAACCAATATAATTCAAAGAAACGACAGTGAAAACTTCAGATATCCCCTGATCTTACCTTACAAGCATCCCGTCGTCCAAAGATTGGTATTCGAGAAGCATTTAGAAAATCAGCACGCTGGAGTCGGCACTCTAATGACACTACTCAGAGAAAATTTTTGGATACTGAAGTCTAGAAAATCCATTAGAAATTCAATAAGAAAATGCGTGATTTGCAGAAAACTTCAGACTTCCAAAATAGATGTTGAACCTGGAGTACCACCCGAAGACAGAGTACGAGAAGCAGCCATCTTTGAAGTGGTGGGCGTAGATCTAGCCGGTCCTCTTCATCTTTCTGATGGATCAAAAGCGTGGATAGCCTTATTTACTTGCGCTGTCTACCGAGCCATACATCTTGAAGCCATTACGTCTCTGTCTACAGAAAGTTTTATCCAGTCTCTGAGAAAGTTCATAGCAAGGCGAGGCAGACCCTACATCATCTATTCAGACAACGGGAAGAACTTCCTAGGAACCAGCAATGCTCTCTCGAGTGTAGATTGGGAAACCATCTGCAAGGTAGCTTCCACCCAGAAGATCAGATGGAAATTCAATCCTCCTGCAGCACCGTGGTGGGGAGGTTGGTGGGATAGGCTTGTTGGAATGGTTAAAGGAATCCTGAAAAGAAACTTAGGTCGTGCATCTTTGAATTACGAAGAACTTAACACCATACTCTGTGACTGTGAACAAGTGATTAATTCACGGCCCCTAACCTATGTTTCCGAAGATAACACAGATCCCTTACCTTTAACTCCAATGATGTTCCTAAGAGAACTACCAACATCAGGAGTACCTGACCTAGATGCTTTAGATTCTAAAGATCTTAACCGCAGAGCCAGATATAGGCAAATAATCAGAGAAAACCTAAGAAACAGATTCAGAGCTGAATATTTAGGACAATTACGTCAACATGCATCTAAGACCAAAAGATTCAAACAATTGAAAGTCGGCGATGTTGTCCTATTAGAAGATTTCAATAAGAAACGTGTTCACTGGCCTTTGGCAAGAGTGATGGAAATTTACCCAGGCAAAGATAATGTCATACGCCTAGCTAAGGTGAAGACCGAAAATGGATTTTTTCTGCGTCCATTGCAAAGATTGTTTCCTTTAGAAATTGACAGTACCGAACTTAAGAATCACCCCACTTTACATAAATCTGTTCAAGAAAATTTAAGTCCTTCGACTTCCGAAAACAAGAACCTCTCACAGAAACCGATACTCAACCCCAGAGAAAAGGAACCTGTGAAAGACCCTCCAGAACCTACCAGTTCCAGAACCCATGATCCCACTTCCAATCCCCCGGTGGTCTCCCGAACTGGCCGTGTGGTGAAACCCCCTCAACGACTTCAACTTGGATTGTTGAGTTCCTCCGATTAGTCGCAACTCAAGGTGGGAGGATGTCGGGAATCTCCCGTTCATTCTTCTGCTTTCAGAACAAATGCCTTTCCAGACAGACGGGCGCCTCTTTTTCGCGAAAGGTGCTTTTTTAGAATCAGAAGCAGAACAGAAAAGACCTCGAACGGAGATGGGGCTGCGTTAAGATCGTTGTGTTTACACAAGCCCCGGTCCTAAAGCAGAACTATTAAATTTAACAGAACAATTAAGACTTTTAAAGAATTAGAATTAATATTTAAGAACTAATGACAATTTAAGACTTTAATGTTAAGAAAGACTTTAATATTTAATTGTACATACTGTAGATAGTTTTTGTTCTGTTTTCGTTTTCATTTTAAGTGTATGCTAACAAAGCATTAAAATTCTGTTTTCATCTAAGAAGTGCTACATTCATCAAGTTTTTTGTTTCTTTAATGGATGATAGTTGCCCCATCCACACCCGGACTTTTGGATTAGAAGATTTCAGGTGAGACCCATCCATATCTTATTATTTTGAAGAATAAATATTTTATTAGAAAATTTAAGTAGTAACTGTAAGAAAAGAGTTAAGATTTGAAATATGCTGTATCGGGTCAGTAACAAGAATAAGTTTTAGATCAGAAATCTGGTACAGCCATACGCTTTAAAACAGATTAAACATCCGTGTACAATTTTTTTACATTAATTTTCCCCATAAATGGGCCAATATTTTTGCCTAACCTGATACAGGAGATGTTGGGACCACTATGAAAATACTTTTCCTGGTAGTATTTTACGATTAGTTCTGTTAATTTATTTTTTGAAGGTAGTAAAAGAGGGTGTTTTATTGAATAAGGTAATTGCGAATTTTGCAATCTTTATTATATCATTACTGTCCAGAAATGAGAATACATTAAAGATCTTACTTTTATGCGACACATTACCACCGCTTTTCAATGCATCTATTTTATTGGAAAATTCTTCTTTTTGTAGCTCACCTAGCAAAAAGTTTTCCGCCTTTGTCAGCTCTTTAGATGTCAGCAGACTTTTATCTAAGGGATGTCTATGACTGTACAGAAACCGGAAAAGAAAACTCCAAATTCGTAATATAGTTAAAAATCTATTACTACGACTTATTAAATAGTTAAAAACTGTTGAATCATTTTTCACTAACAAATTTGTATTACAGGTTTTTTTTTAAGTTCATGTAGATATTCTTCCTCCTTTGGTTCTTGATAGTCACACATAAGTTCTTTGTTTTCATCAGACATGAAAAAGAGAGGACCGTACCCAGTAACGCAGTCAGAAATTTTCTGTAGGGGGGTAAAAAAAAAAAAAAAAAAAAACTAAAAGGCACGAAGAGACATTTGAAAATATCCATGTGCTCTGTTTTATATATGTGCATGTGTCATACCTGCCATTATTAAAATTTTCAAAATAAGTGTTATTACAATTATTAATTCCCCATCATACTATAGGTAATCGTGGTAACTAGTGCTGGACGATATCAGAAATTAAATATCGCGATATATCACCAAGTTAATATTGATATTAGTGATATATTGCGATATTTCTTTCAAGATAGGAAAAAATAGACATTTGTTATTTTTTAAAGACATATGCACACGAATTTTAAAGTATACAAGTATAGAGTGTTTTCCATGTATTTTCTGTTATATTACTACCATAACTTTATCATAAAAAAAAAAAAAAAAAAAAAAAATGCATAAAAAGTGAATCAATATTTTGTGTTTCTTATAACTTATACTATTGCTTTTTAGTATACCTCTGTATAGTTTATCCTCTATTCTTCCCGTTTTAAGCTTTAATTATTTTAAAATCATATTTTAACACAGCTAATATGTGTTCTGTGTTTTATTTGTACCAAGTATATCAAAATTCATAATTCTACTAAAAGCAAAGCTTAAGAAAAATTGTCTTAAGATGTAGGTATTAAATAAAAAGGAAAATAATTTTAAAAAGTTAAGAAATGCCATTGGATACACCTTTTTTGGTCGTAGAGAGTAATATTTTTTACTTAAAACTCTTATATGCATCCTAAATGTCAGTTACTTGTCATATTTATTTTTGTATCTGCATACCAAATCATTGCAATATTTTAAAAATGTATATGTGTTCAATTCACATTCGTAATAGTTTCACAACAATTGAAAATTGAATTATATATATATTATATATATATATATATATATGTATACATTGTCAGTATAAAAATTATATTATTTAAACAAAATTATGTTAAAGTTTCATTTTGTTACTTAAAGTAATTCATTTTGCATTTAAACCAATTTTATTTAACATGTACGGCTTAAAAAAAAAAAAAAAAAAAAGAAAGAAAGAAAGAAAGAAAGAAAGAAGGAAAAGGAAAGAGAAAAAATAAATGCTACATAAAAAAAAGTAATAAACTATCCATTATTATATAATTCTATAAAGAAACTGTCACTGTAAAATTACTGAAGATAAAACTTTATTTTACATCAGTCAGATAGCACCCTTTCTCCCTTCCCATGTTATCCAATGGGATTTTTGTCGCGTCGTTCTATAAAAATATTTTATTAAAAAATGAACTTTTTCGAATTCTGTTTTTTGAATATTACTCTTTGAACAGGTCGTCTTTTAGCTTAAATTCTGTTTTTTGAATATTAGTCTTTGAACAGGTCGTCTTTTAGCTTAGTGAGCAATTTTTCGAAAAAATAAATTTAAATATTTTACTTAGAGGTCCACACTTAGAGTCCATAATTTACTTATTGAAATAAAATATTTAAATTAATTTTTTCGAAAAATTGTTCATCAAGCTAAAAGGCGACCCGTTCAAAGAGTAATATTCAAAAAACAGAATTCGAAAAACTTCATTTTTGAATGAGATATTTTTATAAAACGAAGCAACGAAAATCCCATTGGATAACATGGGAAAGGAGAAAGGGAGAGCTATCTGACTGAAGTACAGTCCAAAGCAGTGATGCCAGTTGGTCGAAAATTATTTCCCCAAACAGGTCTTCAAATTTCCCCAAATCAGGGTTATTTTTCGAAAAAATCCCCAACTTGATTTCTACTAAAAAGGGAAAATAATTTTACAAAAGAAAACATCAAACAGATTTAAGTGGATTCAAGCTCAGATTTTTCCCCAAATGAAGGTAATTTTTGAAAAAAATCCCCAAATAACAATAAAGCTATTGAAAATCCCTGGTCGTAGGGATAAATCATTACGTTGCCAACATTGACAGAAAGTTGAAGAACTCCCCAGATTTGTCCTCAAAAATTTTGGAATTCCCCCAAAAAGTCCCCAGAAGCCTCAAAAATCCGCAAAATGGGGACAAAATCCCCAATCTGGCATCACTGACCCTAAACACATGTTGAAGGTCGCATCTTATTAGCCAGAAGTTATCGATACTTTGAAATAAACCAATATCAATGAACCAATAGCAGGAAATGAGCTAAAACAAAAGATATTGTTTTCATTCGTCATAATAAGCGTTATTGCCTTGTCTGTGGTTTGGTTACTGTGGTATTACACCTATGATCCACGAAAAGTGATGTGCAATATAATCAAATACTAACGGTAGTATAAATTCTTTCATATTATCGTTTAGCGTCAGTAAATGCATGAATGTATCAATATACTGTGGTAAGTCAATATACTCAAGGTATGGAATATACTGTGGTAAAAGCAGATGGCTTTCAATAAATACTGTTTATTTTTATTTTATTTTTTTATGCGGTGGACTTATTAAAGCAGTGATATTTTAGATTTGAGGTTTCGCACGCAGGAAGGAAGAGGAAGTATTTGCATTGTGGGAGGGGAGTGATCGTTTGGGGTGGAGTTATATATATATATATTTTTTATCAGTGAGGGATGGGAGAAAAATAAGAGAATGGGTATTAGTATAAGATATAAGATTGCGCGCTCTTTTTGTTCGGGTTTCGGTTTCGTTCGCTGATCGTGGTTCCTTCGCTCGGGTTTCATTCGGGTTTCATTCGTGATGCGCGCTAGCGTGGAAGCATTATTCTGTTAATCCGTGGTTTACGTTTAACGGTATTTATCGGTATATCGTTGATCGCGCGGTAGGTGCGCATTTGGTAATATCGTTAAAGGGATATATTGGCTGAGCAAAATCTTAAATATTGTTATCGGGATATTTAAAAAATATCGATACTTGGGGATATATTGATAAATAATCCAGCCCTAGTGGTAACTTAGGTAATCGTGAAAATTTTCGACCGCGGTTTTTTGACTTTTTTACACGTTTTCAAGTGTGAGGATTCCGAAAATGACAAAATTTGTATGGTGGTGTGTTAGTATGTTAGTCTGTGTACACGATATCTCAAGAACAAATTGTCTCAGAGAAGTCAGATCAGTTTTAAAATATTACTTTAAACACTGGCAAGACACACTTAAAATATTACTTTAGACATTTCTTGTGAAAAGACTTTTACTCGGAAGTGGGACTTGAAACATGTTACTTCATAAAAGCAAAGATGAAGTATCTTCGATAAAGTGTCAACAGTGTGACTTAGTATTTACACGTTTGAACAATTTTGAAAGACATTTAAAATTTCATCAAAGTTCACGATATTCATGCAGTGACTGTGATAAAGTGTTTGAACTAAAATCTGAACTAATGTCTCACAAGCGTCAAGATCATGAACTTGTTAGCAGAAAACGGAAGATGAGTGCTTCTGATGTAAAACCTAAAAGGGTTAAAAAACAATCTAACACTTGTAATGTGATTAATACAGTGAAATTTTATCTCAACGAAAACAAGGAATGTGATTTAGAAGTATTTCAAACATATATACACCCTCAAGTATATGAAAAACTTAAGCATGAATTAAAAGAAAAGCATGCCATCAAATGTTATTTGGTTATGAAAATATCTTTACAACGTAAAAGACCTAATAATGACATGGAGGAAATTCAAACATATTTTAGAAGTTCCTGTTTTATAGAACTTACTGCAGATACAATTGAACATCGTATTCAGGAAGGGTATGCAAAAATCCTTAAGTCACTAGAAGAATTCATCCAGAGGGGGTCTGGGTGGATTTTTTAAAAAATTCACTATCTGGAACTCAAAATAGCTAAATACCATTCTCTAGCTGCTAGCAGCTATATTAAGTTACCTTCAAAACTTGGTGCAAAAAAAGCTGTGTTAAACATTCAAAATGAAGATCAAAAATGCCTCATTTGGTGCTTAATTGCGCATCGTTTAAATTTGCATTTTAGTGAGAAACCAGAACGTGTGTCTCATTACATATCCCAGGAAGATTCAATTAAACTAGGTAATATAACATGTCCTGTACCTCTAACAAAGATACCTACCATTGAAAAGATAAACGATTTAAGGATTAATGTCTTCGGGTATGAAGACAATGAAGTGTGTCCACTGTACATTTCTCCACGAGAACACCCTGATACAATCACCTTATTATTAATATTTGATAAAACAACATTATTGTCTCATCCGAAACTTTTCACGTCTTTTTGGTGATTTAACCAAACACAAGACTGCTGCGTATTACTGTTTTAGATGCCTACATCGTTTCTCTAGAGAAGATTTATTAAAATCACATATCCAGTACTGTCAAGAACATGAAGTGCAAGTTATTAAAATGCCCTCTGAGGAAAATAATATTTTAAAATTTTCAGGTACACTTACAACATCCTGTTGCCTATATAATATATATGCCGATTTAAAAGTCTTCTTGTACCTATTACTTCAGTTTCACCTCTTCAGATATTTCACATAGTGAAAAAATTGCATACCATGAGCCATGTGGATATGCTTATGTTATTATCGGTCCTGATGGACACTCTGTAAAACCAATTCAGGTGTATCGAGGAAAAGATGCTGTTGAGCACTTTTTAGATCGAATTATGCAAGAAAAAGAGATTCTTGGGCAAAAATTAATGAAAATAAAGCCAATGAAATTAACTCTAGAGGAGGAGAAAGCTTTTCAGGAAGCTAAACTTTGCACTTTGTGTAAAAAACCCTAATGATCGTGTCAGAGATCATTGCCATATTTCAGGAGCTTATAGAGGTGCATTACATGCTTCATGCAACCTTAACTTTAAACAGTAATGCATTCCTGTTATATTTCACAATTTGAAAAATTACGATGGTCATCATATTATGACAAAACTTGGAAAATATAGACTATCAAATAGAAGTTATTGCTACTACTTTAGAAAATTACATTACCTTTAGATTAAAGAAACCTGGATATCCTATTCAATTGATTTTCATAGATTCATTTCAATTTCTTCCAACTTCATTGGAAAAACTCGTGAAAAACCTTGACTCTTCACAGTTTACTATTTTGAAAGAGAATTTTTCGACCGATACATGTTTAGATTTGCTAACACAAAAGGTGTTTATCCATATGACTATTTTGATTCAAATCTAAAATTCGAAGAATCATATCACTTTCTCCTCCCTCTGCATTTTATAATTCTTTGACAGAAGAACCAATTTCTGAGGATGATTACGAATATGCTCCAAAAATTTGGAATACATTCAACATGAAAAATCTTGGTGAATATCATGATTTGTATGTAAAAACTGACGTTTTATTACTCGCCGATGTATTTCAGAATTTCAGAGAACTTTGTATGCGTTATTATGAAATTGATTGTGCACACCTGTTTACCACTCTTGGACTTGCATGGCAAGCTTGTCTAAAAATGACTGAGACACCCTTGGAACTGTTAACAGATATTAATATGTTGCTGTTAATAGAAAAAGAGATTCGAGGTGGAATTAGTATGATTAGTAGAAGATTGGCCAGAGCAAACAACCCTTATATGAATGATTATAATCCAGATGAACCAAATAGTTATATAATGTACTGGGATTCTAATAACTTTTACGGTTGGGCTATGTCCTAGTACTTACCCTACGGAAACTTTAAATGGTTTAATACAGATGATATAACTGAAGACTGGATTCTATCTCTTCAAGATGATTCTGATATTGGTTATATTTTTGAAGTTCATCTCGATTACACTCAGCACCACGATTACCCACTTGCACCTGAAAGATTAACCTTAACCGAAGAAATGCTGTCATCCTGTGCTCAAAGTCTACTTTACAATAGAAAATATGTTGGAACACCCAAGCTCATCCCTAACCTTCAAAACAAGAAAAATTATGTGGTGCATTATCGAAACTTAAAACTCTATCTTCAATTAAGACTGAAAGTTTCTGCAATTCATAAAGCTCTCCAATTTAATCAAACTCCTTGGTTGGAAAAATATATATTATTCAACACCGAAAAACGCAAACAAGCATCATCATCCTTTGAAAAGGACTTTTTTAAACTTTTAAACAATAGTGTGTATGGGAAAACCATGGAAAACTTGCGAAAAAGACGTAATATTGAACTTTGTAGCAACACTTCTAAAAGAGCGGTAAAATTAGTAGCATCTCCTTCCTTTAAATCTTTTAAAACTTATGACGAAGATCTAACTGCTGTCGAAAGACTTAAAACAAGTATTTTAATGAATCGTCCTATTTATGTTGGGTTTTGCATTCTTGAACTTTCTAAACTTCTAATGTATAATTTTCACTATTATTACATAAAGCCACTATATAACGACCGAGCAACGCTCTTGTTACTGATTCACTCACATATCACATTACTACAGATGACACCTAGCAAGACATGGAGAATAATTCATCTACCTTTGATTTTTCTGATTATCCTACAGATCATCCTCTTTATTCGAATGAAAACAAAAAGGTTATAGGAAAGTTTAAAGACGAGCTGAGTGGGGAATTAGTTTTAGAGTTTGTGGGATTGAAAGCTAAAATGTACTTTATAAAATCATGTAAAGATGAAAAAAAGAGAGCTAAAAGTGTATCCACCCAGGTTGTTCGATATAAAATTAGTCATGAAGACTATTTCGAGTGTTTACAACAATAAAAAACAAGTATTGAAAAACAAATAAAAATCGGACAAGAAAACCATAAACTGTATACAATCCACCAAAATAAAATAAGTCTAAGTCCCTTCGACGATAAACGGTATATTTTGATTAATGGAGTTAGCTCTTTTATTGGCATTATAAAATTGGTCAAGATTTAGAATTTTAAGCTAAAATATTGCAAAAATTGATGAAGATATTGTAAACTATATTGTAATTAACTCTACTGTAAAACTGTAAACTTCGTTATAACTGTTGAAATTACATGTTTATAATAATTATGATGTTAACTCAATACATGAAAACTTAGAAAAATATTTGTAAATATTGTAAAAATTGTTCAAAATTTTATATTGTAACCTTAGTTATATTTGACGAAATTGTATATACTAATTATTGTAATGTCAACTTACTAGATGGATACTTGTAAATATTGTAAAAAATGAATCAAGATTTTATACTGTAACCTTAGTTATATTTGATAAATTATATGTGTATACTAATTATTATGATGTAATGCAAGCATGTTTAACGAATTTTGGAAACAATATGTGAAAAATTGATGAAGATTTAATACTGTAACCTTAGTTATATTTAACGAAATTGTACGTATATGCAAATTATTGTGACATAATGTAAGCACATTAAATGAATATTGGAAACACTACTTGTAAATTTTGCAAAAATTGATGTAATAAAGTTTTCTTAATTAACTGTAAACCGTGTCTGTTTTATTACAAAGTTGTTATTTTTTAGAATGTTTGGGAATTTTACTAATATGTTAAAAGTAAAAAGGGGAAGAAGAAAAGAAAATGAAAATTGTTTTATTAAAAGGAAATATAATAGAACCACAGAAAGTAATTTTATGATTTAATTTAAACATTACTAAATACAAATTTTAAGAAAAGCATGATTATTACAAAAATTAATTTATTAAAAGGAAAAAAAATGAAATTTTTTTATAAATGTATGTTATTAAAAGACAAAGGGATGTATCTAAAGGGAAAATTGTTTTACAATTTTTTCTAAAGATTGCCTATTTAAGTATGAAAAGTAATTTCACGACTTAATTTTAATATTACAAACTTTACTAACTAACCTTAAATGTGGGTTTTGAGAAAAAATGATTATTTTGTATTATTCAAAAACATTTAATAAGATAATACAATACCTAAATCTCTAAATTTCTATGTTCAATACTACATAAGGTTAATTTCAAGCTTATATCTGTCGAAATGGTAGTAATGATTGGGATGATGCGTTCGATGTGCGCATCGTCTAACGCAAAGTGCATCAATGCATCACGCCTCTTACGCCTCTGTCGGTGAAACCCCATTATATCACTACTCCAGTGACACTATTTTAGTTTGTTGAGATGAATCTCCGTTGTATTTTATTTTTATTTGTTGCAGGCCCATAGCTAAAACTTTGTCCGCCTTTCTTCAACGAGAATAACATAATATTGTAAAATGTAATTTGTATTTTAACATGTTACAAATGTAGTGTGTTGCCGTAACGCAATATTTTTATTTTATTATTTAAAAAAAAAAATAAATAAATAAATAAACCTCCAAATTGAACTATTTAAAACTTTTTGTCACAATGAATACAAAAATAAAATTGAATTTGGATTGAACATTTTGTATTCAATGCTTTAATAACTGTAAGAGTTTCTAAAAAACGTGATCTTATGTAACTGAGTGCTTCACTTATTAAAATACTTTATCTTCGGAGAATAGCTATTTCAGTAAACTAGTGACTGTAAAAACAAAATTCGCACGAATGCGCAAAGATTATTTCACTGACAACATTCGCAATAGTACTTATTCTATCCCTTCGCATCATCCAAACCTCTGCCAGAAATAGCATCCAATGAAATTACATCTACTTTTCTGAGATGTATTTTATACATTAACAGAACGCTAGCAGGACGGATCGATCAACGCGACCCGTTTCTCAGCGCACCCTTATAGCATTATCGACGAAAAGGCATAGCCGAGGGCAATCAATGATTTTTCTTCAGCTTTTCTTTTGACAGAGAAGTAAATGTAATTTGATGAATCATATTCTTAGGTTAGTCAGCAGGCACCAAAATATCGAATTTATTTGAAATAGCTGTGATGATATCATATATAACTATTCTTATTATTTATGTTATTATTATTATTACTATTATTATTAGGATTATTATTACATTATAATAACTTGCTAAACGAATTTACGGAAAAAAAATCTCGTTAATCGAATAGGCTTGTAAACTTGATAAAGCATACATAAAATATAGATAATATAATAATAATAGCATATATAGATTTATTATTGTTATCCCTTCAAATATTTTGCTAGAGTATGTACACAAATAATAAATCAAATAAATAAAAATGCTTAAGTTAATGTGATAATATATATATTTTTTAATTATTAATTTAATTTAACAAAAATAAAACATTTTACCCTCCCCCCGTTTTTTTTTTTTTTTTTTTTTTTTTCAGTTTAAATAAAATAGTTTAAAAGTGAAATGTCTGATAATTTTTCTGCTCTTGAAAAGTCATTATTAAACAAAAATTAAACTTTAAGCTGAAATATTTTTTCTTTGTAAATTATTTATTTATTTAATTTCTCGTTGTTGAATATATATATATTATTTAACTTGCTAATTTGTTTCTACTTCATTATTCATTAAATTTAACTTTTTCGTTTTAATTAAAATAAAAAAATATTTTAAAAATGGGCGATTCAATTTTAAAATTGAAATGCTTACTTTTGAAATATTTATTTGAATTTATACTGAAACAAAAATTAAATTAATAATGAAGTAGAAAATAATTGCTAAATTAAAACTTACAGCTAGCAAATTATTTATTTTATTTTATTTTTATTTTTATTTATTTTTTAGATTTATATATGTACACACATATAATAAAAATAATTAAAAGAAAAAAATAACTGAAACAGAGTTAACGGGGATTGAACTCGGGTACTGTTAGTCTGAAACGGAATGCTGTGTGTCCAAGCCACTAGCAGACGTACGAAGCTCTTCTTAATTTATTTATTACACAGTCCTTAAATGAGCATTTTTACAATTATTTTATTGGGAACGATGAATTCACATGATTTAATTTAAAATTTATAGCACGGAGGACGTCAAAATTGATTATTTTCAAAAAGTTATTCTTTAGTCTTTAATTTAAGGGTTATTTTTGTTTTATTGTTTTAAGGTAAAACCAACAGACCTATTGTCACTCGTAAACTTTCTAATCAAATATCTTTAAAACTAATGATTAAATGTATATAGTATTCACACAGAAAATTAATAGTTTTGAAAGTTCTTTTCAAAAAGTATGACATATATACATATTTTTTATTTTTTAATTCATCAGTTTTTTGTGCTAAAAATGACTGACGTTTTCACTAGCTGTACTGTGGGTGAGATTTTCGAGGTAGATAACGAAGATAAATACCGATAGTGAGAAGCTTTCGATGAGTTCGTTGTAGCACTTTTTCGTGATTGTCGAAAAATGGCGTCACAGCACAGAATTCTCGGCAATGAAAAGGTTACGAAGTGTTCGTTGTAGGGCTTCCCATTGCCTACAGAAAAAGTCTTTCCCGGACACTTCAGTCTGGATATTTATGGACGACAGGTGGATCTGCTATTATTTAAGAACCACGATTTTAAAGATAACTGTATCTCAGCATCTATTAAATATTTTAGTTTTTGGAGCATGTATTTTACAGCTCTCACTGTCTACACTATTTTACCACATGATTACGACCAATATAACAAACAAAAGAAAAGGTAGATTTTGTTTTAAAAGGAATTAAATAAAAAGAAACAAATAAATTTTAATTAAACTTAAAGTTTAATAAGTTTAATCCTTTCTACTATACACTATCATTTTTCGGATAAATACTATATATAAATAAATAAAACGATTTCCCTTTCGAAGAATTGAAGAAATAAAAAAAATAAAAGTTGTTATACTATAAAAAATTATGCATGAACATAACTATGTTATAAATACTTTTTTAAATTTTAAATTTAATATACTTGATTTTTTCTACTTAATTACCATTTGATTTTCAATAAATATAATAAAGAAAAAAAAAATTTTTTTGCCTTCAAATGAAGGAATTAAATAAAATATAAATAGCGTAATAGCCGTTGCTAAGGTACGCAGACGATTGTAAGTTTTAGAAAATGAAACAGAAAAATCCATAGATATAGTAATTTATATAGATCTATCATCCCCATGTTAACGAGCAAAAATTTTTGATGCCGAAAAAGTTTTTGGCATCAGCCATTAGAGTTAAAACTCGAAAACAGTAATAGAATAGAATGTTAATGAATTTTGAAAATGCCGAAATATTGCGCGGCTTTTAAGTGTTCTAATAAATATACGAAAAGAAATGGGATAAGTTTTCATAAATAAGTTATATTCAAGTAATTTATGAAAAATATAAATTTTATAATTAGAGGCTTTGTTATTATTATGATATAATTACTGTCTTCATATTTAATGAAATACTTTTTTTAAATTTTATTTATTTATTTATTTATTTATTTATTTTTTAGATTTTTATATTAGTGTGTAATATGGAATTTTCAAAATTCTTTTAAATGTAGTTAGCAGCCGCGGAAGTTTTAATATATAACTAATAGTATGTTGCGGCCACTACAAGACTCTCTTCTATATATAATCCCATACAAATTTACACAATACAAATTATTTATTAAATTATAACTTATTAAAATTATTTTCCATGATGAATGCAGACGATTTTTATCTCAAAGAAGTGTAATAATAAATGCCAAAATAAAGTTAGTTTTATGCATATATGAGTATACTAGAGTATAGTAAAAAAAAAAGAAAAAAGAAAGGAAAGAAAGGAAAGAAAGAAAGGAAAATGGGTATCATTCTCTTTTAGTACATAAATTATTCATAAATTTTATTTGCTAAATTACCTATGGGTATTCCCAAGTATATTCATTCAGGAAAAAACATCCATACGAGAGTAAAATGGCCGTCTTTTCCCAAATGAAAAGGCATCACTTTTTCCCCGGCAATGGTCAATCTATGTCTTATTACTATATCTATGGAAAGATCAATGGATAAAATCTAAAATAATAATAATAACTTTTAAAATTTAAATTCGAAAATTCCAAAAATTATATATTGTATATAATCTCTTATATTATTAAAATCTGTACGCGCGTGTGTGTGTGTGTGTGTGTGTGTGAGAGAGAGAGAGAGAGAGAGAGAGAGAAAGAGAGAGAGAGAGAAACGGCTTGAAGCAGCTAAAGCTCGGCCGCTAATGATCGCACGGACTTCGGACAGGTACCGTCGGACGGAGAATTTATCGCAGATGTACGTTATCTAATTTGAATCAGCAAAATTGAATCAGCATAATGTCTCATAATAACCTTCTCAAATATCAAGTTTTGTTTGATTAAACGCAATAGAACCTGAGATATAGCCTCCCCTTAAATTGCGGAAATCGTTCTATAGCAGCGCCACCTGTTGAGCAGTCGACACCAAAAGCTGATAGGCACTAATTTAGGTCAAGGTGCATCTACATATAAGTGTATATGTAATTCTGAGCAGTAGTTCCGGAGATACAGTTGCCACAAAATTTTTGTCACACACAAACACACACACACACACAGACAGACATTTTCTAAAAATAGTCAAATCATGTTCTAGACCTCTCAAAACGTACAAATCCGTCAAAAACTGGAAATCGAAGATTTTCACGAATCTAGTACTTTTTTTCTACTGAATATAGAAGAAAGTAAAAAAAAAAAAAAAAAAAAAAAAAAAGATTTCCTTCAAATGAATGTATTAAATGAAAAATAAATTGCTTGATAGCCGTTGCTAAGATACGCAGACGATTACAGTAAAAGATAAATCAATGAAAAATGAAACAAAGAAGCCAGTATTTAAAATCGAAAAAACATTAATTTAAAACATTCAAATTCGAAATTCGAAAACAAAACAACAACAACAAAAAAAAAAAAAAAAACTCGATGAGGTGCACACATCTACAGGTTCCTAGGCACCTATATGCCAAATTTGGAAGCTCTGCGACCAGTAGTGTGAGCAACAGAGCGCAGACACATAGATACTTCTCTTTATTTATATAAGACTAACAGGCTTTGCCCGCTTCGCTGGTCACTCAACACCAAAATTTAAAAAATCGCCAAGGAGGATCTATTAATGAAAGTCATAAAATAAAAATTTGGTTCATAGAATTAAACTAGTATGTTGTGGCCACCACAAGACTTTCTTCTATATTTTCCTATACATATTCAATCAGTAACAAAAAAAAAAAAAAAAAAAATACGATTTTTTTCTAAGTTTTTTTTTTTTTTTTTTTTTTTTTTTTTTAAGTAATACATATTCCATCAGTAACAACAGAAATTTTTTCCTAGTTAACTATTACTATTATCAATAACTCATATTAATTTTACAATCACAAGTTTAAAATAACTCTCATTATGCCCATTTATACGAAATTTTGTCCTATACTGCCATGTTAAAAGTTTGCATAAAATGCGACCGCAGCGCCACCTGCTGAGCAATTGATCCCCAAATCTAATCAGCACCAGTTTATGTCAGGGTGCAACTAAATACCAAGTTTGGTTAAATTTCATTCATTGCATCGTGAGATACAGCGTCCACAAAAAAGTGATACAGACAGACAGACATTTTCTAAAAATTATCAATTCGTGTTCTGGACATCCCAAAACATATAAATCCATCAAAAAACGGCAGTCGAAAATTTTCACGAATCCAATACTTTCTCTATATTTTACTATTACATATAGAAGAAAGGAAAAAAAAAAACGCTAAGCAGTCGAATGTGACGTCATAGGCAGTTTTTTCTTTACTGACAACTTGATAGTAAAAATATAAAAAACAGTAGTTTAAAAATAAATAAATAAATAAATAAATAGAACAACATACATTATTATAAAATATATTAGCACTTTATCTCTGTGTGTAAAATTTTTAAAGCGGTAATGTTTTGTGTGATAAATGACTTGTCAAGTATATATAAAGTATTTCATGACTATCAGACAAATTATTCATTTTCTTTCCCCCTATTTTTACTTTCTCTTACCCATAAGGTAGAGAAAGTATTGTTTTTGGGTCAAATTTTCGAACGCGAGATTTTGTTATATTTACACGTTTTGAGGTCCCCTGAATACGAAAATCATGTTTTTAGCAAATGGTCTGTGTGTATGTCTGTGTATCTGTCTGTCTGTGTGTCTGTCTGTAAGTCTGTGTGTCTGTCTGTGTGTCTGTCTGTGTGTCTGTCTGTTATCAGCATATCTCAAAAACAAATTATGGCAGAAAGTTCAAACTTGGTATTCTAAATGTGTATCATATAGGGATGCTACAGTAAGCTTTTCGTTAAGATCAAGCTAATGGTTTGTGTACAGGGACAATCAAGAGAATTCTAATACATTACGTCTATGGGGGAAATTTCAGGAAAGTAGAGTTTAACGTCTATAGACTGCACTAAACCAAATGAAACGAATATATATATTTTGTAATAGAGATAGTTAACTGGGAAAATTTTTTTGTGTATGTAGGAGCCTCGCCTCCCCCCCTGGGGGGGAAGTCCCCCCTCGAGGGGGGTAAATTTTCATGATGGGTATCTTTCAAAAGAGCTCGCCAATACCTTTAAAACGAATGGTTGAACAATCGATCTGCGATAATTTAAAAAAAAGTTATCGATTTTTTTTTTACTTTTAACGAAAAAAAAACTTAGAAAAAAAAAATCGTACTTTTTTTTTTTTTTTTTTTTTTTTTTTTTACTTTTGATAATAAAATGGACTTTTTTTGGATATTTGGTGTTATACTACTTCTCTAATATGAAATCGTCTGCATTATCATGAAAGATAATTTTTTTAAATAATAATTTTAATAAATTATTTTTTAAAAACAGACTTATTTTTTAATGACGGAATTAAATTCTATATAAATGTAGGTGCATTAATGAAACGGGGGGTTGAGGGGGGCGGTAGCCCCCCTCACACAGAACTAATTATCATATAAAACTCTTCAGAAGCCTAATATGAATTGTTTAACATAGGTTTACATAACAGTACTCGTTATCTTACCTATTAATCTGCAACCTGTATTTATTGTATTAAATTTCAGATTAAGAGAAAGTCGTGTGAGTGACACACCAGATTATTTAATTAATTAATTGATTGACTTTTTTACTCGTTTTCTTTAGGTCCAGTTTCGGTTGTTGGAAATTTATTTAATGTGTTTAGGTCGATGAAATTGCATGGTAAGTTCGGATAGGATGAAATCCAAATCAGTACAAAACTCTAGACGCGTGACTTGCATTAAACGGTAGTTTTCACAAATCGATAGAACGATAATTATTAAGTATAGAGATGGAATGACATTCATTACTTAGAATATGCTCTAATTAACTCTGCAAGATAATCTGCAGATTAAATAAAAAGAGAATGTTGACATCGCGTTTTATATGTAGCGGTACAATTAAGAACTGTGATTGTATCATTTATTATTGTTTTTAAGTGACGCTGCTTCACCAAATCGTTGACGGAAAAATATGTAAGGTATTTAATAATACCATTATTTTAGATGAAAATTATAATTTAATGACTTATATAAATTTTAGTGTATATAAGTATAAATAAATTATTAGGAAATCTATTCAAAAAACCCCTAAAATTTGTAGCTTTAAAGTATATACTAAACGTTTGATTTTGTCAGAAATAGAAATAATCAAACGTTGAATAATACGACTAAAAGTTGACATAATCTCCTTATATTATTATCTTAATATTTCCCGTAAAAATTACACTGTGGAGCAATGTCCAATGGCGAGCGACTAATATAAAATCTGTCGATTTTCTTAATAAATATTATATAATTAATTAAGCTTGGAGCTTGTTTTATATAACAGATGCAGAAAAATAAACAAAATAAAAAAACAAAAGCAAGTTATTTTTATGCTTGTGCTCTACTTTTTCTCGCCTCATGTGCTTAAGGCCCTCTGTCAGTGAGCATCAAAGTCATCCAAACCCCATGCTAACCTAAATAGAAAATAATCCTTGTTATTATTCATTAAATAATGCAATTTTTTAAATTCGTTTTTACATTCGGAAAATTCACATGACTTTTGAACTCGTTTTCCAAAAATTGATTTTTAATTTTTACTTTCTTCTATATGTAATATAGAGAAAGTATTGGATTCGCGAAAATTTTCGACCTCCGTTTTTTGACGGATCTACACGTTTTGGGATGTCCTGAACACGAATTGATAGTTTTTAAAAAATGTCTGTCTGTCTGTCTGTCTGTGTGTCTGTCTGTCTGTCTGTCTGTCTGTCTGTGTGTCTGTATCATTTTTTTGTGGACGCTGTATCTCACGAACCAATGAATGAAATTTAACCAAACTTGGTATTTAGTTGCACCCTGACATGAACTGGTGCCCATTAGATTTGGGGATCAATAGCTCAACAGGTGGCGCTGTGATCGCATTTTATAGGACAAAATTCCGTATAAATGGGCATAATGAGAGTTATTTTAAACTTGTGATTGTAAAATTAATATGAATTATTGATAATAGTAGTAGTTAACTAGGAAAAAAAAAATTGTGCATGGGGGGGCATCGGTTCCCCCCCTGGGGGGGAAGTACCCCCCCAGGGGGGTTAAATTTTGAAGATGGGTATCATTCGAAAGATCTCGTCAATACCTTTAAAACGAATGGTTGAACCATAAATCTGTGATAATTTAAAACAAAGTTATCGATTTTTTTTACTTTTAACAAAAAAAAAACTTAGAAAAAAAAATCGTATTTTTTTTTTTTTTTTTTTTTTTTTTAATATTGTTACTGATTGAATATGTATAGGAAAATATAGAAGAAAGTCTTGTGGTGGCCACAACATACTAGTTCAAATTTATTTTGAAGTTGTACAATGCAAGAATTCACTTTGTGAAATTTCCCCCTTTTACAGTCTTAGAATAAAATATTAAAAGTTTAAAAACGAAACATAATTTATCAGCCATGGATTATCTGAATGAGTAATCAAGTATTTAAAAATTTGCATCCTTCAATATAAAATGCATTTCTCATTGTGTGTGTGTATATATATATATATATTATATTTATTTACACAGTACTTCCTTTCTAACATTCAACGCCTGTATTTCTGCACTCTTTATTTCAAATTACTCTGGTTTTCTAATTCTCCGTAACCAAGTTTAATGTTGCTCTTATTACTATAAAAAAGAACTAGCACTTCAGATGACTATTAAAGATTTTTTGCACTTAAATAATAATTAACATTCAATACAATGTATGTTATATTAATACTTAAGGTCATATATTCGTACTAAAATCCAAGCAATAATGATTTTATTAGACACAGTTTCGTATTTTAGATTACGTAAAATTCCAACAATCCAAGTTCATATGAAATATTGACCTATATAATTTAAAATTTTAATTCAAATAAGCAATGTCAAGCCACTGAAAATTTTAATTCAAATATTTACAGAAGCTGTTAAAGTAGAATTCTGGTAGTCATAATGTTCTTGCCATCTTACTAGCAATGTAAATGATATTTTAAAGCTGACGCGACATTTTCGTAAAAAAATGCTTATAATGCACGTTTACGTGAAAGTTTGGCCTATAATTCTATTCTGCCATGACAAGAAAATCTTGATATTTGAATAACTAACGAAGTTTCCAAATTAGAATATTAAATATCTCTCTCAATATGATTCTTGCCAGCATCATAAGTAATATTTTAAAATGGATTCAACCTCTTTACGATTATTTTTTAAGTATCTAATAGATAAATTAACTAACAAACGTCCAAATTGACTAATGTACAGGCGGGCATCACATAGATTTCGTGGTTTCCGGATTCCTTACACTTCAAAAGCGTTAAAACGTCAAAAAGCCGTGGTAAAAGTTTTCATGTTACCTACGTTAAACTTTGCGATACCTATAATGTGATGGAGAACTCAAAAAAAAAAAAAAAAAGAGAGAGAGAGAGAGAGAAAAGAAAAAAGAAAACTTTAAAATACATTTATTTTTGCTAATGTCCTAAATGAAGCTGCACCCAAAACAATTAATACAAAAGAATTAATTTGGTGATCGTAGTGAAATTTCATTACCAAAATGTTAGAGTTTTTTACCAGCAAATATCAATTTAAACAGTGTATGTTGTGATCATCTCAAAACTTTATATATCATAACGCCAAATTTCGATTAATATAAAAAAACATTTAACAACAGGTCCTTCCGTCTCATTCGGAAGGGTAGGTTGATTTCTTTTATCTTATCTTAGATAGCCGCCATTTTAAAACAAAATGGTGGCTACAAACTATTAATAGACTTGGTAGAAATATTGATTTGGGTTGTGTGCATATAGAAATTTTAGCAAATCGGTTCATAAATAGCTTTTATGTGAATTTGAAATTTTCAAATGGCTGGCACTAGGAAACAAGATAGCGGGTCAAGTTGGCAAACAAACATATCAAATGCATTTGAGAGATAAGTCTACGCTTAGTTCGAATTAGTTCAGAATTTCAAAAGTTATCGTGTTGACAAATTGAGTAGCCATCAAAATGGTGGAGCAAGTTGCTCAGTGAACTAATCCAATATATTTTCAAGATACGTCGACTGTCCAACTTTAGTTTGAATAAATTAAGTACTTCAAAAGTTATCGTGATAACAAATTCTCAAGTGGCTGCAAAGTTATTGTGTTGACAAATTAAGTGGCCACCATTTGGATCAAAATGTCGGAGCAAGTTGCTCGGTGAACTTACCCAAGATATTCGTTAGTATAAGTCCATTATCAAAATTTGGTTCGAATAAATTCAGTATTTCAAAAAATTTCGTGATAACAAATTCTCAAGTGGCAACGTTCAAGTGGCCGCAACGTGGGAACAAAATTGCGGAGAAACTTGCCCACCGAAATCATAGATATTTGAATGAAAAATCTATTGTTCGACCTTGGTTCGAAATGATTAAATATTTCAAAAGTTATCATATAACAAATTTTCAAGCGGCCGCCACTCGGAAACAATATGGCGAAGCAAGCTGCCCAGCAAACTTATCCAAGATATTTGAAGCATATATTCACTGTCCAACTTTGTTTCGAATCAGTGCAGTATTTCAAAATTTATTGTTGTGGCAAATTTTCAAGTGGCAATCTGATTTTAAGTGGAAGCAACTTAGAAACAAAATGGCGGAGCAAACTTGCCCAGCGAAATCATCCAAGGTATTCGTATGATAAGTTCAGTGTCCAATTTTGGGCAGAATTAATTCAATATTTCAAAAGTTATCGTGATAAGAAATTTTCAAATGGCCGCAACTCGGAAACAAAATTTCGAAGCAACTTCTCCGCGAAATCATCCGAGATAATTGTATGATAAATTCACTGTTTAACTTTGGTTCGAAATGGTTCAATATTTAAAAAATTATCGGGATATGAAATTTTCAAGCGGCACCGTTATTTCAAGTGGCCACTACTTGGAAACAAAAGAGCGGAGTGAGATGCAAATTCTCGATTTTGCCTTCTCGTACCCCCCCCCCCCCCCCCCGCCTCACAAAAAAAAAAAAAAAAAAAAAAAAAATGTGTTTTTGGAAATATCCTAAGGAAGTCGTATAGCTTTTTTCAATATCTTTGTCCCATTTTTAGTAAAGTTATCTACTCAAAAATTCAGAATTTGCGAAATTTTCCGCCAAAAATTGATTTTTCCCCTCCCTTCCCTTAAAAATCGAAAATTCCTAAAACGCAGATAACGTTTTATTTGCATTCATGTCTAGACTTCCCAATGTGCAATTTCTTTACTGCGAAGTAATTTGAAGCCGTGTTATGCTTATAAACGTGTTTTCATTTTTGCCCCCCCCCCCCCCCCGAGGAGGAGGGTTAATTTCGAAAAAGTTGATAGATATAATTTTAAGTTGGGTAAAGACCTAAATTCCTGCGAAGCGCCGTTGAATTCTGTCCAGCCATTCTCGCGTGATACCCGGACAAAAATAGCGTTACTGACATACAGACACGACACACACAGAGAGAGAGAGAGAGAGACAGACAAAATTTTCTGAAGTCAATTTTGGCTTTCATAGTGTTTGAAACGTGAAGATATCGCAAAATTTTTTGATTCTGACAAATTTACAGACAAAAGTCTGATTTTATTAATACAGACTAGCAGGCTTCGCCCGCGTCGCTGGTCACTATATTTAAATGAATTTTTTAAAAAAGAACGCAGAATCACTATTTTCACTTTATAAATAAAAACAAACAAACAAAAAAAAAATTCATTAAAATCGCTGAAAAGCTTGTTTCGGGAGTTCGCTACCATGTGCAGTGTTTTTTACGCACTCAGTATTTCGAGTCCTTGTCACTATTTTCAAGTCCTTGTAACACAAGAAATCGAAGCATAGTTTTTATATTTAAAAATCGCGATTACATTAAACAACAGTATACAGACTATGCATAATATTTACTCTCAAGTGTTTCTCATATTTTATTTTATTTACCCGGTTGACCATAAATGATAGCGATTTCACTCCAAATACAGTACTACAATATGTCACACAGTTTAATTTGATGTCGAAATGAGGAGGGGGGGGGGTTCATTAGCAAACGCAGTATTGTAATTTTAAAGGTTATTTTATAGCACCTTATAGCGCATTAAATGAACAAACAGCAGAATCTACAGTTTTTCACCTCGGAGGGTGAAAGGGAAGCCTCGCGTCAAGAAATTTCGCAGCTAATCACATTTTAATTAAAAATTATTAAAAAAAAAAGAGAGAGAGAGAGAATGTATACTCATGTAATGTTTGCATATTGTGTTGTAATTACTGATGAGGAAACCCGGACGGGTTTCGAAACGTCTAGATTTTAATTGTTTTTATATGCATTTTTTGTTTTTTAAATGTATTTTAACTTAAATTTTTGTCTCTTAAATAAAACAATTTTGCTTTTAATACGCTAGTATAGTTTAATTAATAACTTTCTTCCCAATTAACAACTGAAAAATCTAGCTTCGAAGTGCACACTGCACACAGAGATGTTACAAACTATCTGTGTGCCAAATTTCATGTCTATAAGTGCGGTGGATTTTTCTGTAGACAGCTGACAGACAGACAGAACCATATCGCTTTTATTAATAAGATATAAGAACTAATGTAACTATATGTAATGAGTGCGAAATTCAAATATATAAAACTGAAACAACATAACAAGATTGTTTTATATCAGTGTAATAAGATTTATAATTATTTTTAAAGATATATTTTTAACTTTTGTAAGCTGTGCACTTATTTTCCCATTAAAACGTTTAAGAAATTCCTACTAGAATTCATGACTCAGATTGAGGTTGCGTGGAAATGTCACCATGCCTAAAAACAATCCCTTTGTTAGAAACGAAATCAGTATGCCCCTGATTGACCTATAATACGATACATTGACATAAAAAAATATAGAATAAAAATAATAAAAACTGGGTGTGACTCTAAACCGAACTTCAAGTCTTGATATCTTTTAAAATCGCTATAAAGCTTGCGAAAATGAATTCCCATTATATCTGAAGGCCACTCACTCAATGGAAATCTAGGAAGGAAGTGTCATCTTCCGGTGCAGCGTAATAATCCTAGAATTTGCGACTTTAACAATTGGGAATATTTTTTTCAAAGTGAGACAAAGAAATATGAATCACCGAACTTCCGCTCAAATTAGTGACTCTATTATAAGATATAAATTAAAAATTTCTTTTTAATTCGCAAAAATCCATCTTTTTCGATTGTTCTTTCTTTTTTTAAATAAAATTAGTAATAAGGACATTTTCAGAATTAATCGATAGCCGCCATTATAAGCATGCACAATGAACGTTGCCAGATGCATTTATAGAAAATAGTTCGACTTAAAATAATAATAATAATAATAAAATGAAATGAAATGAAAGACCCGGTCGAACGTTTAGAGTTAAGGCAAAAAAAAAAAAGTGAATCTTTAAAATATACAAATTAAAACAAAAACAAATAAATAAGACGCTAAAAGATAAGATTATTGTATATAGTATATAACGTAATAAAATGCATAATTCAAGAGAAACAAATATCAATGCCAAATTCATCTAAAAGATTTATATAGATATAACCATGAAGAGTTAAAATAAAGATGAATTAAACCACAATACTCACTCTATAATGAAAAATAAAACCCACTCACGCCAGTAATGAAAGGGAATAGAATTATTAAGTTCAAGAATAAAGAATATTTACCAGACTGAAACTTTTAACAAGTAAGATGGATATTAACAAATTTAGTATCAAATGGGAAAACGATCAAAAATAGAAGAATTTCTCTTTAGGAAACGTACATTCTTCACAGAACAGAGAATCGCAAGATTTCGAAGACTGGAACTGGTAACCAAAAATCTATAATCGTACGTTCCGATCTTGCGACAAAACTTAACAATTAAAATAATCTGGTGTGTCACACACACGACTTTCTCTTACCCTGAAATTTAATACTATAAATACAGGTTGCAGATTAAAAGGTAAGATAACGAGTACTGTTACGTAAATCTGTGTTAAACAATTCATATTAGGCATCTGAAGAGTTTTATAGGATAATTAGTTCTGTGGGGGGGGGGGGGGAGGGGGGCTACCACCCCCTCAACCCCCCGTTTCATTAATGCACCTACATTTATATAGAATTTAATTCGGTTATTAAAAAATAATTCTGTTTTCAAAAATAATTTATTAAAATTATTATTTAAAAATATTATCTTTTATGATAATGCAGTCGATTTCCATATTAGAGAAATAGTATAACACTAAATATCCAAAAAAGTCCATTTTATTCTCAATATTTAAAAAAGAAAAAAAAAAAAAAAAAAAAAAACGATTTTTTTTCTAAGTTTTTTTTTTTTTTGTTGTTGTTGTTGTTAAAAGTAAAAAAAAATCGATAACTTTGTTTTAAATTATCGAAGATCGATGGTTCAACCATTCGTTTTAAAAGTATTGGCGAGCTCTTTTGAAAGATACCCATCATGAAAATTTACTTCCCTCGAAGGGGGACCCCCCCACCCAGGTGGGAGGCGAGTCTCCCACATACACAAAATTCTTTTTCCCAGTTAACTATCTCTATTACAAAAAATATATATTCGTTTCATTTGGTTTAGTGCAGTCTATAGACGTTAAACTCTACTTACCTGCAATTTCGCCCATAGACGTAATTTATTAGAATTCTCTTGATTATCCCTGTACACGAACCATTTGCTTGATCTTAACGAAAAGCTTACTGTAGCATCCCTATATGATACACATTTAGAATACCAAGTTTGAACTCTCTGCCATAATTTGTTTTTGAGATATGCTGATAACAGACAGACACACACACAGACACACTCACAGACATACACACAGACCATTTGCTAAAAACATGATTTTCGTATTCAGGGAACCTCAAAACGTGTAAATATAACAAAATCTCGCGTTCGGAAATTTGACCCCGAAACAATACTTTCTCTACCTTATGGGTAAGAGAAAGTAAAAATAAAGATAAATAAACAATATCCAAAGAGAAACAATTACAGTGTACTAATTATTCTTACACATGCTTAAAGACATTGAATTCAAATAATAAATTAAGTTTCTATTGCTATCAGCAATTTATACGAAGTTAAGAAGAACAAGATATTATGTATAAAGAGAACCTTTTGAAATATTTCACAGAAAAAAAAAAAAACACATATTTATTTACTTAAAATAAATTTAATTATTAAATTTTAAAATACTTTTCTGCTCAGAACTTTAGCAAAATTTGCATGTAAGTTTTTTTTTTTTTTTAGTACGGAGGACTATTATAGTCTCAATCTACGGATTTTTACGATACCAGTTTTACAATAGTTGGACATTTATCGAAATAAAAAATTTATCGAAAATATAATTGAATAATTTAAAAACGATGTTATAATTAAAAAAAAAAAAAAAAAACTAATAGTCCTCCATACTAAACTAAATTCTGCTTTTGCCAATCGTTTTTATTTTTATTTATTTATTTATTTATTGAAAAAAAAATTGTGTGTGTGTGGGGGGGGGGGGGGGGGATTTGTCACTGAAATTATGCATCACAAATGTTATATTTTTTTAACCTGTTATTAATGTTATTTTTTAAACTTTATATATATATATTGTTTTTAGGTGTTAAATTAATTATTTTTCATTCTTCAAATCAAATTCATGGTCATAAAATTACCAAACAGGGAAAGAAATTGACGGAGCGGTTGGTGTATCTAAAAAACGGTGGGTGACTGGGCAAAATGGGAGTCATATTCGGATTCAGGAGATCATTTTACATAAGAATAAGCAAGAATAGTTTTTTTTTTTTCAGAGCACTCTTATCAGTAGTTCATGATATCAGTAACTCAGAAACTGATATTCATTTTGACGGGGATTGTGGAATCAGTTCATGTTAAAAGCATTTCATGTTAAGCGTATTCACGTTAACGAGGTTATACGCATAATATTCTTAATTCATTCAAATAAAACATTTTTTTTTCTTATCAAGAAAAAATAAAAGCGATTTTCATTAAAGCAGAAAGATTCGAGATTCGAGATTCTCTCCTCAAAAGAGAAATGTTCACATGTTCGTTACCGGCGCGGCGCTCCCCGTTTGTAATAAAACTGCTGCCCGATTTCTGACGATTATACACGACAATAACCGCAGCTTTAAAAAAGTTGGCACGCCTCAGTTTTTGAAAATTGATTTTAGAAGAAAAAGAACTGCGCAGAAAATCTTCAAGGACACGGCGTGTTTTATTTAGAAACTGTGGCGTTGAAAATGCTCGGTCCTTGCCATTTTCAAGTTCCGTTTACTGTACAGGCTTGTGCGTCGGAGCGGATTATTTATGAATTTCACAGAAATATTTAGCTCACACACACATGCTGTAAAAGCATTTACTTCAATATACTATCTTATCAAGACAATATACACACACATATATATATACATATATATTGTGCGCGTGCGTGTTAGGCTTTTTATAAATATGAATTGTTGTAGACATGGAAATTTCTCTTCAAAAATAAGCAAAATATCATTCACTAAACATTGGTTTGGTTTGGTTTGTTGAGTACTGAGATTTATTGCTTGCCTCTAGGGCCGCTTATATCTCGAAAAGGCCACACCACAAGGGTTTACAAGTTTTTATCATAACAAGAACAGATACCCTAAACATTGGTTGGAAATACTTTAAACATTTTCTGAAAATTGCCACAACAACCCTGTCAAAATCTTTAAAAAATTCATCAAAATAAACTACATTAACGATGAATATGTTACATATTCGTTATTCACTAACGCCTGTAAAACAGTTTTTACAGCAGTAGACAAAAATGAAAGCAATTTTAATATTTTACAAACTACAGAATGCTACTTCCTCAGACAATATAAGGTAAAACCTGTTTTCTCGTTTTCTTCTTTTGCGCGTGATTTTGAAATAAATGAGCATATAAATATAAAATTTGGATGATATATTCGTTTTTAAATCATTATTCGAAATTTATATAACTTTAACATAAATAATAATTTTTAAACTAATGTAACTTCAATTTTTATCAAAAGTAAGCATTGGAAGAAGTGAAAAATTTATCCAAATGTTTAATAAAAATTAGAATTTTCTTCCTATATTCAATTTTCTGTTATTATTATTATTATTATTATTATTATTATTATTTTCGTGCATGAATAACTTTTAAAAATATGCATGCACATTCAAACATATAAATTGGGTGAGATGTTCGTCTTAAAAATTTTTATTGAAATTTTAAGTCAGGGCGCGAAATTTCCGCTCGCCAACTCGCCATTGGCGAGTGGAATTTTTACTGTGTCGAGTAAAAATTTGGTCTAGTTATAGACAGAATTCTTAACATGACATGGTGACAGAAAATATTCTTTTTATAGATTTAAATATGGCAAAATCTTGCCATCTTATAAACTCATATTTAGCTGGAAAAGAAAAATGCTTAGTGCATGCATAAAAGTTTTAATCTCTTCGGCAGTTTCGTTTCTCCCACTGTGATTTCTCCAAGCAGAGTGAGAATAGACGAGCAGAGAACCTCTTTGCCTGTCGCCCACTATCCGGCAGAAGATAAATGTGAAAGTTTGCCTATGTGATATTGGCGCATGAAAATTAACCCGAGCCCTTTTAAAGATACTGCCTATGTTTATTTTGCTGAATAGTCATCAAAAAACATTTCACATTTTCCAGTTTTTTACTGAAACTCAAAGGATTTGCGCTTGTGATGATTTGTAGGTATATAAGCAACGATTTTACCGAAAAATCCGAAATGGCTATTTCAAACGACAACAATGAACAAGTTATACACATCGACATTCCGTCTCATTACAAAAATAAAAAAGACAAAAAAGACATTTCTGATGCAAAAAGTTAAATAAATAGGTAAATAAGGAAGCTTAATTTTTCATAATAAAAAAATTTTCACAGGATATTGTTTAACAAAAATAGTTTTTTTTTTCTTTAATGACTCTTTGCATTTATGTTATTAGACATTTTAACTTTTTACAAATCTCAAATACAATACATTATAATGATTTTTAATTATAGATGATTATGAGACATGATGATAAACGACACACTTTTAATATATATAATTTTAAGTATATTTGTAAAAGCATTTCAAATAGTTAGGGGAAAAAAAAAAAAGTGTGCAAAAAAGAAAAAGAAAACCCTTTTTTGTGGCGAATAAAACTTTTTTTCGGCGAGTGTAATCTGAGTTGAAATTTCGGGCCCTGTTTTAAGTATTTTGACGAGGCTCAATGTTTATAAATTATTATTTTTTTCAAAAAGTATTTCATAGAGAAAAAAAAAATGCAGATACCGGAAGAAAAATACAATTTTAATTTAACATTTGGTGGCATACTAGGCGAGTCGTATTAATCCTGGACGACAGGACCCATGCCCCAGCCCGCCCGGTTCCCGCTGTTCAATGTGTTTTTCTAGTCAACTTTGTCCCCTTATTACTTCCGGTGTGAATTTTTTTTTTTTTTTTTTTTTTTTACACACTTGACATTGTGAGTTTTTTTGCTTTTCTTACCATGCTATTCCTATGGGGTTTTTAAGCTTTTTTCCCCCTCTTTTTGTACATTCTAAAGTGGCGGTGGTTCCCGTCCACCCACCCCCACCACCGCCAAGAGTTATACTAGGCGAGTCGTATTAATCCTGGACGATAGGACCCATGCCCCAGCCCGCCCGGTTCCTGCTGTTCAATGTTTTTTTCTAGTCAATTTTGTCCCCTTATTACTTCCGGTGTGATTTTTTTTTAACACACTTGACATTGTGAGTTTTTTTGCTTTTCTTCCCAGGCTATTCCTATGGGGTTTTTAGCCTTTTTTCCCCTCTTTTTCCACATTCTAAAGTGGCGGTGGTCCAGTGGCGGTGAAGGAACGAAGAATAACTTTTTTTAGGAAATATACACTTCAGTACACTAGTGATATTATTATTATAAAATTATTGAAAAAATAAATAAATAAATAATATAATATATCCAACTTTTTAGAAAAGTATTTCGGAAATATTAAAGTTCAACAATTTTTTCATTTGCGCTTTAAACTGTAATACTCTGTCTTTATAGTAATTCATGGTAAGAAAAAGAAATGCTTGTGCCACACCAGATTATTTTAAACATTGTTTGGAATTTCCGAATTCTTTCCCTTTTTTTTTTTTTTTTCAAATTATAGGGAAAGAAAAAGTAATATTGTGCATTTGTAAACAGTAGAACAATTGTATTTGTAAATTTAATATTTTTTAAAAAACACTTTATTTGTTTATTTATTTTCATCTGTAAGAATAGATTTTTGTATGTTGTAGTGTAACTGTTACATTACCTGATCTAAAAGGTATCCTTCACCTACCTGTAGCGCACCTTTGACGCTCGTTCTTATTCAGTTTATTTTTATTTATTTATTTATTTTTTGCTAAAATTGTTTAAATTTTTCGTTTCTTTCAACGCTTACTTTGAGGAGCATTTATGTTACATTAGTTTAAAAAATATTACTATTATGTTAAAGTTATGTAAAATTTGATTAATGGCTTTGTGTCGAATATGTCATCCAAATTTTATAGTCATGTGTTCATTTGTTACAAAATTATGCGGGAAAAAAAAAAAAAAAAAAAAAAAAAAAAACGAGAAAACAGACTGTACCTTAATTTTTGGCGGCCAGTGCATTAGATACATACAAAGTGTGGATATTAAGTAACAAATTAATAATATATATATATTAATTAATAATATATATATATACAAATATAATATATAATAATAAAATATATATATATATAATAATATAATAAATATAATATATATAATTAATAATATAATTAATAATATATATATATATATTGGAATAAAATTAAATTCAATAGTGTTTCCCTACCAAATCTTCCTTGTGAAGCCACTAAGCACTGTAGATTATTAAATACTAGCAAACCCTTGCGAAATTTTCGCAGTTCATTTATTTATTTTTATGTTTACTTTTATTTACTTTATAAATTTTTTAACTTATAAGTTTTTATCAATTTACAACCCAATATAAATTTCAGTTCATCAGAAGCCAAATTATTATTAGATTTTTAGGGGCGGGGAAGGGGGTGAAACACTAATGATAGGTAACTCAAAATCCTTCAAAAAAAAAAAAAAATAAATAATCAAAATAAAATCCATGTTTGGCGATCTAGTTTTCATATTTCTCCAAGCAGGACAGCTTTAGTACAGGACCTCTATGGAGACTTTTATATTTTTGCCGCCATGTTGGCGATGCCTTTTAAATTATTTTTTAATTTATTCATTTTGGCATTATTTTTTGTAAAAAAAAAAAAAAAACTTAGTATCTATTTTAATTATAATTCTTATTGTTACGTTTTTCAGTCAATTTATGACCCAAAAGTTCATATTTTGTTTATATCTTTAAAGTATTGCTAGGTTTAAAACGACGCTTGCAAAGATTGTAAAGATCTACATTTTAAAAATAATTTTTTCTATAAAATTGTCCCATCAGACAAATGTCATTTTTTTTTTTTTTAAATTATTATTATTTTATTTATTTTTTTATCATTGAACTGAGTCCGCGTGCTTAAATATTGCTTGTGTATTTTGTTTTAATCCTCGCGTATATTATTGTCACTATCGTATCGTTTCTACAAAATATAATCATAACTGGTCCACGTTAGAGAAATATTATATAGATTATAAGGAGACTTGGAGCTGTATTATTAAAACCAAGGAAATCTTTAACGTCTTGAAAGCCAAAGAGAAAAAACTGATAAGCAGACAGCTGTTTTGGTATCGTTTAGCATACCGTCTTCAGTGCATAAGGAAAGGAGAGAGAGAAGTGTTCGTATATATAGGAAAGAAATCGAAGTCTGATCAACTAACAGAATTACGTGGAATGCGGTGGGATTGGCCTATAGGAAATCAAGAAACTGTAAATGTGAAAAAATGTAGAAGAAATTAAGAAAATGTGGACTGAATGAAAAATTTTGAACAATCAGACAAATGAGGTAAAGCGAAATCACAATTAATAAGATTTTTTAAGATTTTTATGTAGTTGTAAAAGTTTTTAAAAAATATAGTATTTGAGTGGATTTAGGCCTGCAAATTATTTTAGCAGAATCAAATTTAAAAAAAAATGGCTTTTTTCCCAGCAAAATCATAAATAACATATTTTTTGTAAATTATACAATTCTGTAAATTCAAAACAACGCAATTTTTTGTAATTTATTTAATCTTAAACGTTATTTCTACATAAATGTAGATAGCACATTTAATTAAATAATAGCGATTAAAATATTTTCAATGGTTATGTATTAAATTTTGAAATATTTAAGTTATTTCCCTTAAATATAGTTGTATAAGTCTCAAACTCGGAGCAAAATAAGAGTAACTATCTTTTCCCACGCAGAACGTCTGTTTGATAGTACCTACATATCTAATATGATTTTCAGAAAAATTTCATAAATAAAATCACTCACTGGAAAATTTCAGTTTTTTTCACCTATTTCATTCTTTAATTACTTTTTACCCCAATAAAAGAGATTTAAATCTTTGATATTTGCATTTTAATTTCAATTTTAGAAAATAATATTTTTCGATTCTAAGTTAAAAAATTCTTAAATTTAAATTAATTTATTCTTAAAATTGTACCTTAATATGGTAATTTTTATTTCGATTAATAGATGGCACCACCACTGTCCTGCCGAATAGCCAATGGTGAAAATGCTGAAAGTCTTATTTTAAAACATATCACTATATTAAGATACTTTAGATTAGTTCATTTGCCCCACCAGTTCATTAAGATACCAAAAGTCTTAAATTAAGATAACTGTTATGTCTTAACTCTAATTAAGACATTTACGTCTCTTAAATATGCCTTTTAAGTCTTTTTTCTTTTAGTCTTACTTTAAGACGTCTGTATTTGCTCCGATTTTCATCAAAATTTCGCCAACTCATCTCTTCATTGGAAATAAACAATCACATACGAAAGTTAACATGACGAATTTGAAGAAAATCCAGAGAGACGTTTTATAAGATACTGAGTCCAAAGACCTAAAATTGATCTACTAAATCTGAAAGCTTATCAATTTTCCAGTAATAACCAACAAATACATACAACAGGACATCTAAAAGGAGGTTTATATAGAAAATTTGGAGAAAATCTTTAGAGCTGTTTTTGAGATACGGAAAATACAGTCCCACTTCTATAGTTTTCCAATTTTCACCAAAAGTTGGCAAACTCTACGCCGGACTTGTCATATGTGTAAAGTTTGATTGTTCAATCTTTTTTGTTTGTTTGTTTTGGAGATATGATAGTCGAAAAATTCTTCCGCCTAATCACTCATCACCCCCCCCCCCCCCAACACACACAAACTAATTCCCAAATAACACAATTTGGACTCTTGAAGTCTTAAAACCCGTAAATCAGGTGAAAACATGATTTCGAAATTTTCAAACGATTACGATACGAGTTACATGGAGTTATTCGGGTAATGGAAATAATAATAATAATAATAATAATAATAATAATAAAAACTGGTGATCATTTCTGGAAATTAAAATTTACAGGAACAACTGATAACAAGTTTGAAAATAAAATTCCTTTTCATTAGTATAATAGCTGCTTTCAAAAATTAATTTCCGCTCAAAAATTGCTTATTATAGGATGGCCCTTTAAATTGTGTACAGTAATTGATATAAATTTTTATTATTATATATATATATATGTATCATTAATAATAATGTGTTTTGCTGCATGTATCAAACTGTTTGATTTTAATAAGGTTTTCATAACTTTTCAGTTTTAATTTTCTCTTTTTTGGTGGTGTTATTGGGGGTAGCTTGTTGTAAATATTTAGCAATTTGCATACAACAAGACAGAAATAACACCTACTTTACATGCAACATTCATTCTGCTCCCTTGAAAACGTAATGAATTTGCATGTTTCCATTTATGGATGTTTTATAGTCGCAATCTCTTTTTTAAATTTTTCTGTTTTATCTTTTTCAATGTTTCTTGTTTTATCTATTCAATGTTTGAAAAGGTTTTCAATATATATATATATATATATATATATATATATATATATATTCCCCTCCCCCTAGTATATATGCTATTTTTAGGATTATATACACTTTTTGAAAAATAAACATACGTAATCAGGCAATTACAGCTTCAGTTAAAGTTCCTAATCAGTTTAAAATAACAAAAAATTTTATCGTAAAAATTGCATAAGTAATAACTTATAAAATATTATTTATAATAAAATAAATTAATAATGAATATAAATAATGAAATTATGAATTTTCATATTGTTGCAACTTACATCTAAGTTTTCTCCTGAGGAATGTAAAGTCAATGAACTATGGTATAAATAAATTTAATAATAACAATAAAATTCTCAGGAGTTATTCTTTTCCAGCTTAATTTATTTTTATTTTTCCTATTAAAAAAAAATATATGTTTTTATTTTTCTGAGAAAGAAATGAAAATGAAATATGATCATACTTATTTTCTTCGAACCACATATGAATTATTAAAGAAGATATTACTCTTTACTATAATAAAAATACAGAATATTCAAAATAAAAATCCGTAATCACTAAAAGAAAAAAAACTTTTTTTTTTTTTTTTTACAGTTTTCAGCTACAAATAGCAAGATCCTGAAATTTTTGTTTTTTATTTATTTAAAATTGCAATGTTATTTTTCGGAAATTTATGTATTTTTATTTTGTGAGATGGAAATATATAATGGATAAAATAACATTTAAGTCAATTAAATCATCAACGATAATATATAACGAGATTAGTTGTTAATTTTATTGAAGTTGCAAACATTTCCAGAGATGGAGTAGAAATTCCAATTCAGAATTTCAATTCTAGAACAAATATTGACACTTAAAAAAAAAAAAAAAAAAAAAAAAAAAACAAGAAAGAAAAATCATGCAGTACGCATTGATTAGTAACACACTTTCCAACTGTACGCAATTGTATCGAATAACTTTTAATATTCTCTGCCTTTTATCACACAACAGACAGAACGACTGAAAAACATGCAGATAGACTAATTGATTTTACAATTACTCTTAGGCATTTTGAAAAGTGTTAAAAAGGCTTAACGCAAAAGAAAACGCAGCCGTTAGATTATAATTACAAATTTTAATCTCTCTGAATATTTTAGTGTAAACCTGTAAATCTGAAAGATAATCATATCATGTTCTATACAAAACAATATTTTAGAATATTAATAATGCATGTCAATGTTTCTATGATTTTTATAGTAGAAATATTTTTAAATATAACATTTAAAAAATTCTGTCCTAAAACGTAATACATTTTTTTTTTTTTTTTTTTTTTTTTTTGTTGTCCCTGTAAACAAACTAGTTGTATAGGGCCTATTAATGGCATTTTAAATAGTTGAACATTCCATAGGGAACTTGAGTGTATCATTTTTTAAAAATTCTCAAAGTATTCACGGATGATAGGAGCCGTAGACAAACAGATAGAAAGGTAGACAATCGGATAGACAGATGCACAAATTTAAATCATATTCCCACTAAAATTATAAGAAAGTTTTAAAACGCTCATGTAATCAAAAGTGCAATTCCAGCAAAGTTTTATTTATAGCTCTTAATGTAACTGATTATTTTTGTGTAGCGCTGTAAATCTAATGCTAACCATACTATATTAAAGAGAAGGCACTCTTTTGTGCATACGAATAATATATTTCAATTGCGGAGAATAAAATTATTAAAATTTGGTTTTTAAAAGTAACTCTCATGCAACACAATGCTTTGGAATACTTTCAAGTGCCCCTGTACACAAACCAGCTAGAAATGGGCTCTATTTTACATAGGAAACATCCGATAGGAAATTGAATAATATATTAAAATTTCATTGAAGTTTCTATACATTAAAGGTATTAAAATATGGTTTATAGAAACTCCTCCCATAGAAAACAATGCTTTCGAATACTTTTGGGTGTCCCTGTACACAAACCAGAAGAGGTATTCACTCCATTTTCAATAGGGAACATCCGATAGTCAACTTGAATAAAATATATCGGTTTAAAGAAATTCCATAAATATTTACGGGAATTAGAGCGCAGTAAAACAGACAGAGAGACAGACAGACGGACAGAAGAACAGTCAGACAGATACAGAGATTGAAATTATATTCACACTAAAAAAATGATAGAAAGTTTCAAAAACGCATAAAGTAAACGAAAGTACAATTCTAGCATTTTTTTATTAATAGCTCTTAATATAACTGAATATTTTTGTGTCACCCTGTAAATCTAATGATAACCATGCTATATTCTATGCAAAGCATTCTTTTGTGCATATAAATAACATATTTCAATTTCCTAAAACTTCGTGAAAAGTAAAGATATTAAAATTTGATTTATAGAAATATTTCGCATGGAACGCAATGCTTTGGAATACTTTTAAGTGTCCCTGTACATAAATCAGTAGTGGTATTTGCTCCATTTTATACGGGAAATATCCAATAGGGAATCTGAATAACATATTTCAATTTAATTGAGATATCTCTACAGTAAAAGTAAGAAATTATGGTTTATCGAAATACCTCTCATAGAACATAATGATTTGAAATACTTTCGGGTGTACCTGTACACAAACCAGTAGAGGTACAAACTCCATTTTCAATAGGGAACATCCGATAGTGAACTTGAATAACATATATCTGTCTGAAAAAATTCCACAAATATTTACGGGAGTTAGAGCGCGGGCAGACAGACAGACGGACAGATACACAAATTCATATCATATTCACACTTTTAAAAAAATTAGAAAGTGTTAAAAACGCTGAATGTATATGAAAGTAGAATTCTAGCAATTTTTTATTAATAGCTTTTAATATAACAGAATATTTTTGTGTCACACTGTAAATCTAATGCTAATCATGCTATATTCTATGCAAAGCATTCTTTTGTGCATATAAATAACATATTTCAATTTCCAAAAACTTCGTGGAAAGTAAAGTTATTAAAATTTGATTTATAGAAATATCTCTCATAGAACGCAATGCTTTGGAATACTTTTGAGTATCCCTGTACATAAACTGATGGTGGTAATTCCTCCATTTTATACAGGAAACATCCAATAGTGAACTTGAATAACATATTTCAATTTCATTCAGATATGTCTACAGTAAAGGTATGAAAATATGGTTTATAGAAATACCTCTCATAGAACACAATGCTTTGAAATACTTTCGGGTGTCCCTGTACACAAACTAGTAAAGGTATAAACTCCATTTTCAATAGGGAACGTCCGATAGTGAACTTGAATAACATATATCAGTTTCAAGATTATTTTATAAATATTTACGGGAGTTAGAGCGCGGACAGACAGACAGACAAACCGAAGTCATAAATACTTTTCAACCTTGTTGGAAAGTGTTAAAAATGTTAGATAGTGTTAAAAACGCTTAACGTAAACGAAAGTACATATCTAGCAATTTTTTTTCTAATAGCTCTTAATTTATCTCGATATTTTTGTGCCACCCTGTAAATATAATGCTTATCATGCTATATTCTATGTAAAGCATTCTTTTGTGCATATAAATAACATATTTCTATTCCCTAAAATTTCGTGGAAACTAAAGTTATTAAAAGTTGATTTATAGAAATATCTCTCATAGTACGCAATGCTTTGGAAAACTTTTGAGTGTCCCTGTGTATAACCCGATGGTGGTATTCCCTCCATTTTATACAGGAAACATCGAATAGTGAACTTGAGTAACATATTTAAATTTCATTAAGATATGTCTACAATGAAGGTATTAAAATATCATTTATAGAAATACCTCTCATAGAACACAATGCTTTGAAATACTTTCGGGTGTCCCTGTACACAAACCAGTAGAGGTACAAACTCCATTTTCAATAGGGAATGTCCGATAGTGAACTGAAATAACATATTTGAATTTCATTAAGATATGTCTACACTAAAGGTATGAAAATATGGTTTATGGAAATACCTCTCATAGAACACAATGCTTTGAAATACTTTCGCGTGTCCCTGCACACAAACCAGTAGAGGTACAAACTCCTTTTTCAATAGGGAACGTCCTATAGTGAACTGGAATAACATATTTAAATTTCATTAAGATATGCCTACAATGAAGGTATTAAAATATCATTTATAGAAATACCTCTCATAGAACACAATGCTTTGAAATACTTTCGGGTGTCCCTGTACACAAACCAGTAGAGGTATAAACTCCATTTTCAATAGGGAACGTCCGATAGTGAACTTGAATAACATATTTCAATTTCATTAAGGTAAGTCTACAGTAAAGGTATGAAAATATGGTTTGTAGAAATACCTCTCATAGAACACAATGCTTTGAAATACTTTCGGGTGTCCCTGTACACAAACCAGTAGAGGTATAAACTCCATTTTCAATAGGGACCGTCCGATAGTGAAATTGAATAACATATATCAGTTTCAAGAAATTCCATAAATATTTACGGGAGTTAGAGCGCGGACAGACAGACAGACAGACGGACAGACAGACAGACGGACAGACAGACAGACAGACAGACAAACCGAAGTCATAAACACTTTTCAACCTTGTTGGAAAGTGTTAAAAAGATACTGTATACTGTATTGGTACTATGTTGGTACAATTTTACATTTTTAGACTGTACTAAACATAAAAATGTCATATATTTTATTATTATTGTTATTATTATTATTATTACATTTACAAAAGTATGTTTAACATAGAATATGAGATGGAACGTATTTATCCTTCATTTATAGGATCACACAAAAAAATTCTCATACGTTAGTGGTATGTTTGAAGTGGCTCGAAGGGCATTTTAAGTTTCAAGCAAAGAATTAATTTATAAAAAGTTAATTAAGGCTTTATTTAAAAATAAATACATATTATTTTATCTAAAACCACTTTATTCGTACTTTTTAAAAAGGTTTCGAAATAGGGATGTAATTAAAATAAATAAATAATAAAAACAACTAAGATTTCGTAATCTGCAAAAGTTTGCGGAGTTGACTTGGTATATTGTCGCCCTTGGCGACAATTGCAAAATAATAATAATAATAATAAAAGTAAAAATTCTCTGAAAGACAGAATTTAGTTTAGCACGGAGGACTATTAATTTCAATCGGTAAAATTTTTATTTTTATTGTTAATTTACTTTTTATCTCATTTTTTGACCGTAAAACTGGACCACGTTTTTTAAAATGACTGAAATGAATTAAAATGTAGTGTTTCCACCTAAATTTCTTATTTTAGTTAATTTTAAAAAATCTAATTGTCGTGTCGAAAAACTGTTTGCACCCCCTGGATTTAGACTAATCACCCCTTTCATTTGGTACCGAATTTGTAACGATAAGACTGATATTTCTAATTTATTTTGGTGTTACACAAAACTGGTCTAGAAAAACTGGCGACGAAGTTTTTACCCAGATTGAAACTATAGTGTAACCACGTTTCCTACGCCTAGCAGTGAGGACGAGTCGAAAATCTTGGAGGGTTTCCAAGTTGACCAACAGGTTTGAATTTAGTAAACATCCAGTCATTCGGTATTCCCTTATCGCTTATTTTCTCTCAACGAAAAGCTTGTCTCCCCTATTTTACTATAGTCCGTGTAAACTGAATTGGCCTGTCAAGGTCACTAGACCCTCGTCAAACTTCCTAGAAATGACCCATGTGATCCCGTTATCGCTCATTCTTTTCCCACCCCATTTTAGGAATTCTTTGACTAGGAGAATATTTCTTTCAGATACAATACAGTTTTTTTTAGACTTGTTCTTTGGATCCGTTAGCATTTATTTTTTCTCTTCGTTTAGTTTTTATATCATTTACTATTAGTGGTAGTCCTGATATACGGAAACAATCTAAAATAATTATTTATCATGTTTATAAGTATTGTAGAATTGATGAAATATAAGGGGGGGGGGGAATCGGTTCTATCACCAGGTTGAAGTAACAAAGGTCTAAAAATAAGTCTTTTTTTCAAAGGCTAAAAAAACCCTGCTAAGGGCTAAGCCATATCCAAGGCTAAAATAATAATAATAATAATAGATAAACAATACACTAAATTACGTTAAAAAAAAAAAAAAAAAAAAAAAAAAAAAAAAACTCTTCTCTAAAATAACTATTTTAGAGAAACGTCAATGGATCTACCCATTTGGTTTTGCTGTCCAAGCTGGCAGATGGGCGAGGTCGAGTTCGAATCCAAGTTGCGGTAATTGTCCTAGCTATTTGGAGTTTACCATGGTTTTCTCCGAAATTTACGTGAGTTTTAGCAAGGATTCCTAATAAATACCTCTTAAGGACATTCAAGATTTTGTAAAAACAATCGGGTTTAAACTTCACACAATCATCATCATTTATATTAGATTTTAATTTTCATATTCATGATATAGTTCTTAACTCTTGGTTTAAAAAAACTCACTTTTAATTTAAATTTCATATTCTTATAACCCAAAATGTAACTGGAGAAATTAACTCTGATAAATTAATTTGTCTCTATTGTTTGCTATTAACAGTTTTTTAAGACTAGAATAACGGGAATAGTCATTGTAACTGACTGCAAAGTTATTTTATAATAAGAATAAATAATTCTATAGCTAAAAATTATTTAAGTATGATTATTAAGAAAACAAAAATTATTTTACGCTGCTCTATAAACGAATTGCTGATGTTAGTCATATAGTTTTAGGTATTAAATAAAATCAAAGGTAATCCTAAAATTATATTAAAATTTCGTGGCCGCAGGCTTTTTTCAAACCTTAAAAGTGCAGTGAAGTGGCGGTGCATGGGTTAAGACCAAATTGTTCCTCATTTATTCAGATATTTCGCCAGTTTCGCAGAAAAACACAGAAAACTCCGAACGAATAGGACTACGAGCTCTTCTTCGGTTCGAACCCGGTCCTGTCTACCAGCTTTGAGTGCAGAATCTTTTGACCATTGATACCTCTTAGAATTGATAATCTATGTTAATTGCAGGATTTTTCATCCTTGATTTTGTCTTGTTTTAACTGATCCTGAAAACAATAACAATATCAGATAAATAACTGATACTATAATTTTTTCTATATATGATAATGCTACATTAAATTTAAATACTATATGTAGTCAAAGGATAAATATAGAAGAAACTAATCTTTATAATTGAGAATGTGTTTAACTGCTATATTCATTTTGCGTTTATCAGGTAAAACTGAGAATATTTCTTGGTTTTCATCTTGAAACACTTATTTTCTTATTTTTTACTTTTTATTGTTCTTATACATAAAGTAAAAAGTAAAATATAACTGTTATTCTTATATGTGATACATAATAATATGTGGTCTTGAAAATGCAGATATCACAATGCAGTTTTGGTTATGAGATTAATTATATTCAAACGTTTTCTACACATCTTTCCTGTCTGAACACAGGTATAAGTAACAAAATAAAGAACGTTTTGCAATTTCTTTGTTCCTAAATTAGAAATTTTGATGATTTTACTCATAAATAAATTAAAATAATTTTCAAAGTATATTAGAAAATTAAATTTGTTAAACTAATAAATGAAAAATTCATAATTATATATTATTTTCTTTTTTAAATAATGCGAAGAAATTCACACACGAGATAACCTTATATTTATATATGTATCCTTTACTAACATTAAAAAAAGTAATCTGCTCCCCATTTGCTTTTGCTAAGATAACAGAGTTATGTAGGAAAAAAGACCTGGGGAAGTTAGCGTCCCGTAATACCATGGTAACGGGTGAATGAAGAACCCTGAGAGGTGGCCTTCAGAGGTCTATTTTTCTTACACAGACTATAGTGGACTCGTTGAATCCGCACTTGCGCAGAGGCTTCTACGGTCGCAAGAAATGTAGTTAAAGAGTAATAGTCCTCCTAGTCCTAATAAATAAAAATAAATAAAAATTTAAGAAGTACACTATAATAGCACTAAAAAATATGACGTATAAGATATAAAGAGAATAGTTGTGTAAGATATCGAAAAAGTCAAAAAGAACTTTTACGATTATAGCTATTACGAGGGTTGCTATTTATATTTCTGGCCTTGGCAACAGTAAGTGTTGCTAGGCGACCGCAGACGATTTTAATCGAAAGTTTGATATTTTTAAACGTAAATTCAGCAGACGATTTACCATTATAGCTTTATTTGTGTTGTTGACAGTAAATTGAAAAGTTCTTCTCTTTCAAAAAATGGAATTGAATCGTGAAAATTTTCGTGCGATTATTTTTCATAACTTTCGACGTGGATTGTCAAGACAAGAGTGCTTCGACGAACTTAATTCTTTATACAGCGATAAAGCGCCATCCTACAGCACTGTAAAAAATTGGTATAACGAATTTAATCGTGGTCGATGTTCGATCCAGGACGAATCCCGTGCAGGTCGTCCAAAATCCGTTGTTGTGCCAGAAAAGATCGATGCTGTGCGTGAACTGATAAAGCAAGATCGTCATGTGACATACCGTGAGATTGAGGCGTCTTTGGACATTAGTATGACTAGCATCAATAAAATATTGCATGAACATTTGAGCGTAAAAAAAATTTGTTCGCGTTGGATCCCGCATAATCTGACAAACGCTCAAAAAAAGGCTCGTGTCGATTGGTGCAAGGAAATGTTGGAAAAATACGTTCAAGGTACATCAAAGGCTGTGTATAACATCTACACAGGTGACGAATCATGGATCTATGCATATGAGCCGGAAACAAAACAGCAATCAAATGTATGGGTCTTCCAAGGCGAGGCAAAACCAACAAAAGTTGTTCGAGGAAGAAGCACATCGAAACAAATGATTGCCTGTTTCTTCGGCATTAACGGTCATGTGGCAACAGTGGCGTTAGAGCAACGCAGGACGGTCAATTCTGAATGGTACACGACCATTTGTTTGCCAGAAGTTATCGGAGAAATTCGAAAAAAGCAGAAGAACAGGCGAATCATTCTTCATCATGACAATGCGAGCTCTCACACATCGACTCAAACAAATGCATTTCTGACTGAGCGAAAGATCGAACTGATGGGTCATCCGCCGTACAGCCTTGATTTGGCACCCAATGACTTCTTCTTATTCCCACACATCAAAAATAAATTACGTGGACAACGATTTTCGACCCCCGAAGAAGCGGTTGATGCATTGAAAACGCATGTTTTGGAGTTACCTCAATCGGACTGGAAAAAGTGCTTTGAAAATTGGTTCAAACGCATGCAAAAGTGTATTGATCATCATGGAGAATATTTTGAAAAACAATAAAACCAATTTCGATCCTACATATTTGTTTTTTCATTATTAGGCCAGAAATATAAATAGCAACCCTCGTATTAGCTGGCTGTTTAAAATTTTGTCCACTTCGATGATCACTATATTGAAATTATTTTTATTTATTTATTTATTTTTTTTTTTATAAAAATAAATCTCAGTTTTTTAATTCTTATATTTATGAATAAGCCTCGAAAACATGAACAGTTAACGTTTGCTACAAATTAGTTATTTTTTAAATAATGCAATTATATTAAATAGAGATGCAACGAACAACGGTTTGGCCGAATAACTGAATACCACTTAATCGTCCAAATTATAGCCGAATATTCGGCCTATTCGGCCGCCGAATAATGATGTCATTTTTGTCTAAAAACATAGTATAGTATGCACTATATGCACAATTCTTGTACCATTTCATAATTAAAATGCATTATTTTCTTTCTAAAAAGTTATTTTTATGCAAATTTTTAATTTTCAAAACCATTATTTGATTCTGAGAAAAAATATTTGGCTATGTTCGGCTTAAAAATTGCCTCAATAATAATAATTCTTTGCAAAAGTTTCTTATGAGGTACTGTCTAGTCTAGTCATATTTTAATAGATATTATGTATGTGGTTGTTACATTTTGAAATTGTACTAGATAACAAATTTCAACCTTCAAATGAAATAATTATATATATTTTCTATGTCAGCTTTATTAAGAAGTGTATAGTAAATATATTCAGATTCAGAGGAAATAAAGATCTGTAAGGAAAGGCAAAATAGACACATTTTAAAATATTGAATGTATAGTATTTTAGGTAGTAAGTACTGTACAGTTACATTTTAATGGATTTTATGCATATTGTTGCTGCTACTTTTAAAAATAATTGCAAAAATTAAAAAAATACTAAACAGTAGTTTCAAGTTTTAGATGAAAGAAAATTTAAATTAAAGCGCAAAAACCCAATGAAATGCACGTAAGTGATTCGGAAAAAAAGAAATTAAAAAAAAACAAAATTGCAATTTATCTTACTGCATGATACATAAATACAATATGTAAAATCCATTTCTTTTCTTCTTCTTTTGGTATGTTGAAATGCATTCAAGGTATGAAAGTTTGGGGGTGGGGGGATGTTAGTTAATTTCAAATAAAATTTTCACTATACATGACGAATATAAATTCTAAAATTAAAAAAAATTTATTGTGTAATATAATGTTTTTATTTGTAAATTTGTAAATATAAATAAAAACATTTCTTACAGTATTATTTGGCCTGGGCCGAATAGTGGACTTGATATTCGGCCGAAGCCAAATATTCGGCTGACAGGCCGGATAGGCCGAATAATCGTTCCATCTCTAGTATTAAATAATGCATTATTATGAATGGCAACACTCTTTAAGAGAGAGAGAGAGAATGTTATTTTACGAAAAGAGCTGGTTTTTGTTTGCAGACAAATAAAATATTTATCTGTAACATGGAAAAGCCTTCTGATAACATATTATAATTTGGAGTTATGATTACTATTTCTTACTACTTATTCTATCGCTGAAAGACCCACACAATCATAGTAAATTGCAACAATTTTCTATATGTAAATGCACGTTTTCCATCGAATGACTTTAAAAAAAAAAAACGTCATTTACAAAAAAGATAGTACTTCATTTGGGCGATTTTCTGTAAGTGACGTCATCAGGGTCTGATTGACGCTCGGACCGACTGGGCCGTGGCCCAACCCTTCACTTAAGGGGCTCGAAATTCCGTTTACAGTACAATTTTTTTTTTATTTAAAAAAAAAAAAAAATGCTCTTGAAAATAACCCTTCATGAAAATTTTACTGCTTAAAGCAAAATGAAAAGTTCTAAAAAGATAACATTTTATTCAAATATACATGTTTGTGTGAGAATGGGATTTTTTTTTTTTTTTTTTTTCCAAATAGTGGTAAAAATCATGAGAAGGGTGAAAGGGCACGAATTCGCATTGGGCCCTGGGCTTATTTTTGGCTTGCTTGATCGGGTACTAGGCATCATTTTAAAATGTTATAAAAATTATTTTCAGTTTAATCATGTTAAGGTAATATAAAGTTTCACCTTAATGGGCTATAAAACAATTTTTAATCCGTTGTAGTGATAGAAATAAAGCTGAATCACTTGTGTAACTGCAAAACTTGACCGAATACATTTTCTAGTAACATTTTGTTTCAGGAAGAACATGAATAATAGCAGAGGCTTTACGTTTTAAGACTTCCTTGTTTTGATAAGAAATTTTTTTCCTCATTAATCATTCGACCTTGTATTGTTTATAAAGGCAAACCGAAGGTCAATTATTATATTCGCTTAATAGAGTTGTAAAGAAATTTATTTTTAAAATGAAATACTTTTCGTCTTCACTTTCGGAGGGAGAAAAAAAAAAAAAAAAATGGAGAAAATATCTTACGTGAATGCAATTTTCTTTCTCGTAATATTTTACTTTTTTATTTACTATTTAGTGGATATTGGCAGTGCGATTAGTATTGTTAATGGAATAGCGTGGCTTGATAGTTTTCTAGAATTAAACGAAACGCAAGGCTGAAAGGAAGAGAGTCATTACACAAAGATTATATATAGAGAGAATTGTACACGCCGTATATTTGTCAAGGCCATTATAGAACTAGTATGTTGTGGCCATCATAAAATTTTTCTTCTATATCATTCTATCTAAGATGTAACGCAGCACCACTTACTGTTCAACATGCCCAGAATGTTTAGCCATAGCTTCTCATTTTAAAGATTTTACATAGAGTTTGGTGCAATTTTAATTAAAAGATGTTAAGATGTGGCCATGCGGAAAATGACAGAAGGTTACTAATTGTCCTCTATAATAGCAGTCGGTCGATATACACTCAAATTCAATTAGTATAGTATTTCATAATGGTCCTCTCATATACCAAGTTTTGTAGAATTATATGCAATAGAATCTAAGAAAAAGATCTATTCACGAAGGTAAATTGCCGCATAGCAGCGTCACCTGTTGGTCGATATATGCCAAAATCGAATCAGCATAGTGTTTCACAATGACCCTCTTATATACCAAATTTTGTGAAATTATATACAATGGAAGTTGAAATATAACCTGTCCGTTCATCGGGGAAATTACAGTATAGCAGTACCACCTATCGGCCGATATTCACCCAAATTGAATCAACATAATGTTTTATAATAGCCCTTTTACATATCAAGTTTTCTTCGATTATACACAATAGAACCTGAGATATAGCCTTCCCTTTAATGGGAGACTTCGCAGTATAAGAGTGCTACCTGTTGAGCAATTTCAATCAAAAGTTGATAGGCACTAAGTTATGTCAAGGTACAATTACATATAAATTTATATGAAATTATGTGCTGCAGTTTTAAGGAACAACTGCCACAAAATGTTTGTCACACAGACAAACACACATTTTCTAAAAATTTTTACGTGTCTAATACTTTCTTCTATTGAATATAGAAGAAAGTAAAAATCAAGAGTGGCTCCACTCGACTTCACAAACATTTAGTAATTTTCGGTTGTTTAAATAAATTTAAATCATTGATTAATTCAATAAATAATCAAAAGTGAAAAGCAGTTATCATAGGGTGTTGGAGTATATATCTTCAAGTTTGGATGTTTGCACAATGGACGGTAGTGTATTCGAATTTTTTTGTGTGTCCCTGTAAAATTACATAAATTTTGAGCAAGAAATTTCCAGTAACGGCCATTCTTGAGAAAATTTCCAAAACATATATCCCCTTTAGTCTTTATTTAAATAGTTTTTAATTTATGAAAACGAACTTAAATTAATCTGAGTCCATTAAACCAAAATTTATAAGAATTCTATTTCGTGTCAATGAAAAAAAAAATATATAAGACAGACATATACAAAAAATATATATATATAATGCAGCGACGATAGCCTAACATGCCTGCCCTATTTCATTACAACCGAAAGTAGAGTTATGTTTAGACACTACCGCATTTTAAATAATTTGAGTCCATAGACTGTAATAATTGTGTCCCTGTAAAAGGACTCGTAAATCCTAGAGTCATCAAAATCTATACAGAATACAGATCGTGCGACTGAAATCTGTAAATGCTTAGTACCAACTTTTAGCTCAATCTAATGAAACATGTACAGACGCAATCGTGTTCACTCACACACATACACATACATAGCGTAAAAACCAGCGTAATGGCAGCACTAATGTAATTTCGGTTCCGGAAAAAATTAAATTTCGCAGACTCGCCACACCCCTCCTTGAGAGCCGCACTTCGAAAAAGTAAACTAATACATAAAATTCCATAAAGTTACATAAAAAGAAGTATTATTTATAAATTCGTTACAACATTCATCTTTAATATCGGATATATTGGCAAGGTGCATTGCCACTTACTTTGTTTGCCTGATTAAGGGCTGTGTTTTCTTTCGATCCAAAATAATTGTTGCGAGTTCTCGCATTTTATGGTGTTTATTCAAAGTTTTGTAATTATTACTTTTTAACGCGAGTTCTGTGGTGCATTTTATTTATTTATTTATTATTATTTATTTATTTATTTTTCAATTTTTGTTGCTTCTTTGGACCAAGTAAGTACATTTGTGAGTCTTTCTGTATTCTTTTTATTGTTTTATTTGTTAAATCCTCTCTTTTTTCTTATTTATTGTGCCATTCATTTCCAGTTTTTATTTTACAGATTGTTTTTACTTGTTTAATCACACCTTTTTTGTATTTTTTCCCTCCCTTTTTTGGTTTTATCTCTGTCTACTTTTGGATTTTGGATTTTCTTTTTCATTTATTTTGTTCGAGATGCGTTGCCGCTTTGTTTGCAGTACTCGTGCCTAGTTTGTTCATCTGACGAAGGGTCATGTTTGCTTTCGACCCGAAATAATTGTTGCCTGTTCTTGCATTTCATGGTGTTTATTCGAAGTTTTGTACTAATTAAACTCATATTACGTAATCGATTCCAGATTCTTTGCGATGCACATCATTGCATACTCGTAGCTCAGGGTAGACGTTACCCGAGTAGGAGACAGTTGTTTACATTGTTATTTTTCATTCTCTTAATTTTTAACGTTTATCTGCCTCCCTTCCCCATGCACACACACACACACAAATAATAATTATTATATAAATTTTCTGCCACTGATTTTCAAAAACGGTGTTTTTATACCCATATTATATTATACCACCTGACCCTACTTAAATAATAGTTTACAGTTAAAGTTAAAATCGTAGTTGACATATTATTGCACAAAAGTACTTATAACGGCATTCAACTTAGAAGGAAAATGATGAACTTAAGTTAAACATAGGCTACGTTATGTAAGGTAAGTTGTCCATTGGCAGGAAAACATTTGAATAAACTTGTAGTACGAGCTATGGGAAACACAAGGTAGAATCTTGGAAGGTTAATAGGATGGTGCCGTAGAACTTATATCCACATAAGTATAGATGCTAAGCTATGGAGTAGAATACTTGAAGAGTGGAGACTTGTAACAGGAACTCTGGGAATTGAAAGGGTAAAATCTTGCAAGATCAACAAGGTGGTGTCGTAGATCTTATATTCAGTTGAACTTATAGGAATAAGATGCTGAGCTATGCAGTAGATTACTTGAAGCTGAACTATAGAGGATACATATGAGTCTATATTATATAGTGTTGTTATAGAGGTGACATTCTCAGGACTTGTATTTTACACATCGCAAAACTATAAGAAACTTGTACGAAAAGAAAAACATTAATTATCTAATGTAAAAGAAAATGCCATAATTTTGGCAAAATTGCTGCATCTTTAAAATTTATTACGTTTTGACATTTTATGATATTAATCGCTTCTGACATAGTTAATTCTTGTAAGTTATGTGGAGCTGAGATAATTTTAGCTTTTAGTCCATATAGGGGCTGCACCTTGGGTAGTATATACAAAATCGACTAATGCAGAACTTTTTTCTTCTTTGATGTTACAGATGTGTTCTTGAATTCGCTATCTAGCGATCTTTTTGTTTGACCAATATAATAAAAGAGTTCGCTATTTGCTTCTGTTAGGATTTTATATACACATCTAGTGTGTCCATTATAATCGTGGTCGTTAATAGTTAATTGTTTGACAGTCATAGGTGAACTAAATGAGATTAACATGTTAAATTTTCGCAACATATAAAGTTTAAAGCTAATGAATTCTTTACACTATGGAAGGCTATTAGTATACTGAATTTTTTAGTCAATTTAATATTATGATTATCTGGAATAGTTAAAAGTCGAGAAATCGATTTTTTATTTTATGAATCATTTTAACAATAGTAGCTTTATTATATTCTGCATCATTACCAATTTGTATAATTTTATTTAATTGATGATTTTTGCTAAATTAAAGGGAAGTATAATTTATAGCACGGGTAATATAAGAGTTTAAAAAATCCATTTTTATGTTCCGTAGGGTGAGCCGAATTTGCCGGAATAGGCAAATTTTACTTTTTTTTTTTTTTTTTTTTTGTTATATTGCCATCAGTACCGCCAATAAGGAATTTTTCCTGAATATTTTTGACTGTTTTATTGATGAAATATTGTATTAAAAAAATATTGTTTCAAAATTGGGGGGACATGACAATATAATAAAATTAGGATATAAAATTTTAGAAACGCTGCGAGACCTGGGTAAGGGGATAAAAGAATTTTTAAAATAAACGTCAAAATAGATAGTTGAGTAATCTTCATTATATTGTATATTAAGATTAAAAAAAAAAAAAAAAAATGTTGAGAACGATTAATTTCGGTTTCGTAAGTAAATTTTATAGAAGGGAATTGGCTATTGAGAATATCAATAAAATTGAAGAGTGCATTTTTTTAAATGGCCAAGAGATAAGAATATCGTCAACGTAAACACATAGAAGGTTTGAGTATAGATGAAGCAAAAGCACAGTCTTCTAGCTCTATAAGAAGCAAGTCAGCTAAAATAGGACTAAGAGGGGAACCCATAGGGACGCCAAAAGTTTACTTATATATAAACTTATTAAACAGAAAAAAATATTATCATTAATAAAATCAAACGCTTCTATTATAAATTTGGAAAAAGGGTAAGTGAAGGGATGGAGTTACATTTTTTAAGGATAATGTATTTTACGTCTAATAGGCGTATTTTAACCCACTCAACCCTACCCAACCCCCTCCCCCTTTCCCCAGTACGCACAGTATCGATAGACTTTGATATACAGTCGGCAGCAAAATTATTGAAGCACTAGCAATAATTCCTACTTAAAAGATGTGCATCTATTGTTAAGTAAATATTTGTCGAGTCATATTTAAAAAAATATAGTGATTTTTTGTTGCATATATATATATATACATTACAAATGTTGAGAATACGTTGCGTTTGAATTTTTGATTTAATATTTAAAAATAAATAAATAATAACGTTTTGAAATAGACTAAGTTTTATACCCACTTTACCCCATGACATGGGGTAAGCTGAACAGTCTGTGGGAGTAATGTGAGTAATTAGTAAAAAGGAAGCAAAATTGCAGGTAAATCTTTCGGAAATCCAACAAATCTCAAAAAGTACAATATATTAAAATCACACAATCAACTGATTGGGAAGAAAATCATATTTATTGAAATTTATTTTTCCGACTGAGTGAAAATAGTGCCTGGACCGAGAGTCGAACTCCAGATCATTGACTTACAAGGTCAAGGCTCAACCAACTGAGCTATCCAGGTCGACAACCGGTGGACATTACTCACTCAGACAACCTTTAGGCAGAAACATCTGGTCTATCATGTAGATAGCTCGACAGAAATAAGACTTATTAGTTCGGCTTATTTCTGTCGAGCTATCTACATATAATATTTTGATGAAATTCTGGCAAAAGCAGAATTTAGTTTAGAACGGAGGACTATTAGGGTTTTTTTTTTTTTTTTTTTTCAAATTTTAACATCGCTTTCAAATTATTCAATTATATTTTCGATAAATTTTAGATTTCGCTAAATGTCCAACTATCGAAAAATGACACCGCAAAAATCCCAGATTGAGACTAATAGTCCTCAGTCCTAAAAAAAAAAAAAAAAAAAACCTTCTTAGAAAAACTCTCCAAAAATTCTTATACTGTGTAGACAATGCAAAATTTTCTTTGATCAATTAACACCTTTTCTAATAATTATCTGCAAGGGGGAAAAAAAACGCATCGGCCCTTCGAGGATCGAACTCACGACCATCGCGTTATCAACATGACGCTCTAACCAACTATGCCAACGAGCGACAAAGAAACTTGTTTACATTTACTATTTAAAGTGGAGGCGCCTTGCCTTGTTTTTTAGCGTGACAAAAAGACGCGATGACAAAATCCAATTTCAATTAAAAAAAAAAAAACTTCTAGAAAGCTCCAAAAAAAAAACTTCTAAAACAATATGTATTTATTTCTTTTATTTACTTAAATTTTTATTTTGTGTTTTTTAATAACGAAAAAAAAAAAAAAAAAAAAAAAAAAAAACTTAAAAAAAAAAAAAAAAAAAAAAAAAAATTTCTTTTATCGATTCACACCTTTTTTATTAATTATCCACAAAAAAGCACTTTGGCCCTTCAAGGATGGAAGCCAGGACCATCACATTACGAACATGATGCTTTAACCATCTGAGCCAATGAGCGACCGAAGAAAGTGCTTATATTTACTTTAAAAATGAGGCGCCTTGTCTTTTAGCGTGACACGAAGACGCGATGACAAAATCCAATTTCAATAAAAAGCTTCTAAAAAAAGTTTTTAAAAGAATATTTATTTATTTTTTATTTACTTAAATCTTTATTTTGTGCTTTTTAATAACAAAAAAAAAAAAAAAAAAAAAAAAAAAAGAAAGAAAGAAAGAAAGAAAGCCTCTTCAAAAATTCTCAGGATATTGTCAGATAATGAAAATTTTTCTTTTATCTATTCACACTTTTTTTTATTAATTATCTACAAAAAAGCAACACATTGGCCCTTCAAGGATCGAACCCAGGACTTATCACGTTACGAACATGATGCTTTAACCATCTGAGCGAACGAGCGACCGAAGGATTTGCTTACATTTATTTCAAAGTGGAAACGCCTTGTTTTTTAGCGTGACGATGACAAAATCCAGTTTCAAAAAAAGCTTTTAAAAATGTAAAAAAAATAAAAATGACTGAGAAATCCTGCCTTATAGAAAATATTGAATTCTACCATAGTACAAATGATATTTAGAACATATCCTTGTTACATGTCATTGCTAACAATATATCCTCGCTTCCTTAACATTATTCGGAAGGTTTCAGAGATAAATGGAAACAAACATAAAAGAAAAATATTGCAATGAGCACGGATTATTAGTTTACGAATTTCTGCTTCATTTGTATATCGGATGCATCATTTAATGAGATTATATAAGAAAAAAAGGAAAGATTATAAAACTAATTAGTACCATGCAATATTCCTAACTTATATAATATTTTTTTTTTAGATGAATAACGTATTTTACGAAATATTCCAAAGTTTGTGAGAGGTATTACAAAATAAAAGCGTATATAATCAATGCGAATATAGAAAATAAGTTTGAAATCAGTATTCGTTGCAGTATAGTATGTTTTCTCGTGCTGCAGTAAAATAACGTAGATTTTGTATGATTGCATAATTCGGTCATTAAATACACGAGCGCGTAAAAATAAGTATATCAATAATCCGCGTTTGTAATGATCGATAGATGGCGCTTTTTCAGCTTTTGTTGTTAGTAAATATAATAGCCACGTGTATTTAGTATTGTTCTTTTTGTTATTCTACTTCATATTCGTACTATAACTTCTCCGCCATTACATCATGGAAAATTGATTGCTTTTGGAAAAAAATATTTCAGTTAATTCAGAGTTCGATCGGAAGTAGATTTTTAACTGAAGCTGAACAAATATTAGTTTCAAATCATCTGATTAATTCTTTACTTCCATTAGCCGAAGCAACTTAAATTTTAAATTTGTCATTTGGAAATAAATGGAAGCTTAATTCTGGATTTCTTGATCCTTTGGAGTTACACTGGGGCACACAACAGTATGTGTTATCTTTTTAACCGGATTTATTCATTTTTATTCAATAAATATATGTGAAACTAAACATCGGCCAGCAATGGCGGCTTGATGAAATTCGAATTAAAGCATGTTAATTGTAATTGCACCTTAGCCCACCAGAGGGCGAGCATTTCATTACAATTGCGGATAATTTGCTAAATATATTGTTGTAGTAAGAAAAAAGTTTCAAATGTACTTTGAGACCATTTTCGTGCTTAGCTAAATTCTAACGTAATCACAGACCTCGCAGCGTTCTCGTTTTTTTTTTATATCGTCACCACTATAGTAAAACAGAAAATTTTCCTTGTATGTTTTAATGCGAAAATATTGTAAAAGTGTATGTACAAAAATATTGTTTTAAGATAGTGGTGACAATGTAATAAAATAAGCGTAAAATTTTAGGAACGCTGCCAGGCCTGAAATCATTTTCTTCCCTGATTACATTATGAGCAAAGATATCTTTTATATATCATTTTAGATGAATAAAAAAAAGTCTTTGTTGATAATTTATTATTATTTTATTATATATAATCTTAGATTATCGGATAAATAATCAATGGTTAAAAAGGGGAGGATAAAATCCTTTTGATTATATATATACACTCCGCGACAAAAAGATAAGAACAAAGGGTTTTTTCTTTGATTTTTCATAAAATAACGTTATCTAAATTGTGCTTATCATTTATTATTCTTATAAAATAACACTATTCCTGGACTAATTTTTGTTTTAAAACTAATTTAGAAAAGTTTTAAGACTAAAATTTTTCTAATTTAAGACTACATTCCGCGACAAAAAGATAGGAACAAAGGTTTTTTTTTTTAATTTTTCATAAAATAACATTATCTAAATTGTGCTGATCATTTATTATCATAACAAAATATTATCATATCAAAAACATATTAAATATTTGAATCATATTCAAAATGTTCATATTCAAAATAATCATATTCAAAAAAAAAAAAAAAAAAAAAAAAAAAACCTTTGTTCCTATCTTTTTGTCACGCTGTGTAGTCTTAAATTAGAAAAATTTTACTCTTAAAATTTTTCTAAATTAGTCTTAAAACACAAATTAGTCCGGGAATAGTGTTATTTTATAATAATAATAAATGATAAGCACAATTTAGATAACGTTATTTTACGAAAAATCAATGAAAAAACCCTTTGTTCCTATTTTTTTGTCGCGGATTGTATATTAACAAAATTCTTTTATAAAATTCATTAATCATTATAGCCTCCTCAAGGAAAAGTCATGTGTAACGAAAAAATTTTATAAGTATCCGATTTCCTAAAGATACCAGAAATTTTAAATGCAGTTAAATACGGAATGAACAAGTTTACGATTTACAGTTTCTAGTTACTTAATTTGAACGAGATTTAATGTATGTAATTTAATATTTATTTATTTACATTTACATAGTTAACACTGAACTTTCTGATCTACAGATTTACTAGTAATCAAGCAGAAACGGTCGTTTTGCCAAGCCAAGCTCAGAGAAAAGCAAAACAAACAAACTACCACAAACACAAAGCAGAACGCGCCAATAATAAAATCGACAGAAATAACCCAAGATCGTTAAATGCTTATTATACAGAAACCAACTTTCCAATGTTAAATCGGCAAATTTTTTTCCCGTAAAGTTTTAAATATTGGACGAACCAAATATCGCAGTATAATGAAACAAAAAGTAAAATATTCGTATCAACGAGATCTTTAATTTGAGATAAAAACGAACTTTCTAAGTTAATAAGTAAAAAAATGGGAGCATTTTCAATTTAGCGTAAAATTAGATGTTTTGACAACTTTTTGAAAAAATTTCTTCTTCAAGAAATTTTTTTTAAAACAAGCTAGAGAATTCATAAATGTGCAGAATTCTTTGAAAACTGGTTTTTCAGATAGACAATTACTTAATCTAGGAACTTTTATAAAATTTAGCTTTTAAAATCAAAATTTCCCATCTTAATTGCTGAAAAACTGTTAAATATCGCTAAAGAGACATAAATCGCCAAATATGAAATTGCTTCATCTCAGTTTACCCGAAAAATATTAATTTCAAATTGAGCTGCTTTTTCTTTTTATAAGTTATTTTTTTAACCAAAGAATATTTGCTTTTATTATTTTGTACAATTTTAAATTTTATATCTTTGAAAACAGAAATGAATACATTTTTGAATAACATTTGTTTCAAATCTATAGCTTGAATTGCTGATTTTTTAATATTTTTCATACCTTAGAATAAGAAAGTCAGTACACGATATAGTATCCAATTTTAATATCCTTCAATTCAATCTGGCAATGATAATTATGATGCATAAAGATTTCTACTTCCTTCTATATAGTATACTAGCAGGCTTTGCCCGCTTCGCTTGTCATTTTATTGAAATTAATTTCGACTTTCGGTTTTTAATGGATTTGCACGTTGTAAGAGATCCTGAAAACAATTTGACTATTTTTAGATAATTTCTATTTGCGTGTGTGTGTTCTATGTGTGTGGCGAAAGTTTTGTTCCAACTAGATATCAGGAGCTACTGCTCAGAATTACATATAAATTTATATGCAATTGAACCTTGATGCATAATAGCGTTTATCAATATTTGGTGTCAATTGCTCAACATGGTGCTGCTATACAGTGATTGCCGCAATGAGTAACTAATACACGGGGAATTGCATAAATTTACAAATAAATTTACATTGTTACAAATTATAGTGCTTATCAACTTTTGTACCAATATCTCAACATGTGGCGCTGCTATACAGCGATTTTCGCAATTTAAGGAAAGGTTCTGTTGCATATAATGAAACAAAACTTAATATGTGAAAAGGCCATTATGAGACATTATGCTGATTCAATCTCGATGCCTATCGGCCGATAAGTGGAGCTCATATACTACAATTTTTTTTAGAACTGAAAGGATGCCATCTGCATGGTGAAAATTTACTTCCGTTGGACATTTTGTGCAACAATACCTCTCTGAGTTGATAATATTCAGCATTCATAATGAAAAAAAATAATAAATAATTTGTGCTGCGTTAATATGTATAGGAAAATGTAAAAGAAAGTTTTGTGATGGACACGACATACTAGTCTGCATAGAAAACCCATGGATAATGTCTAGCAACCAGAATTATGGAAAGTTTAACGCAAAGAACAACATCGCACGAAAGCTGAGTTGAAATCCAGGACATATCTGATGTAAAGTATCAGGTTAATTCCAGTAAATATAAAAACTATTTAAAAAAAAATAAATGATATCTACAAAAAAGACACTTAAAATGTACAAAAAAGCCAAGCTCAAGGAAAGAGAATTGATTAAAGTTGTGTCTAAAAAGGGTGTGATATCAAATTCCCAAGCTTACATTCAAATACTTATTTAACTAAAACCCTTTTAACTAAATTTTCACATGTGAATCAAGTGCCTTATGATATTTTGATAGAAATCCTTCTTTCCTGTACTAAATACATCATAGCGTGTTTCTGAAAAATATTATTATTTTTATTTATGTATGATGGGCTTGGCGGCCATCTTTCAAGTAATGAATAAACACTCACACAATTTGAAAGAAGTTTCTTAAAATATATCTCATATAAAATTAATTTTGCTATTCCATTCAGCAGAGACGGAAATATTTCGATAACATCATTTCTTATAATTATTTAGTATTAAGTGCACTTCCATCCTATAAATGCCGGGAATAAAGAATATAAAAATTTAAATTAACGTAAAAACATGAAGAAGAGGGGGGGGGGGAAACATAGAAGCTTCCACCCCCGTTATATTTACCCAATTTGAATTTAGCTTCTTGGAATAAATATCTCGTAAAAATAATATGGTTATTCCACTCAACAGGGGTTGAAATATTCAGATTAAAAAAGAAAAAAAAAATGCATTAAAAACATCGCAAAAGCCCCGTTAAGCACACAAGTTGAATCAATTTAAGTTTTAACAGTGTTAAGTTTGGCGCACTCCCATCCTCCCATCCTATAATTATTTCTCATTGCGCAGCACTAGTGCGATATAAAACTCAAGTAACCAACCAATCAACCAACTCATCCTATAATTGATGAGATTTATAGAATTCAAACTAACGTAAAACTTTGAAAGATGGCCGCCAAGCCCATCATACATAAATAAAAATAATAATATTTTTCAGAAACACGCTATGATGTATTTAGTACAGGAAAGAAGGATTTCTATCAACATATCATAAGGCACTTGATTCACATGTGAAAATTTAGTTAAAAGGGAATATTAAATAAGTATTTGAATGTAAGCTTGAGAATTTGATATCACACCCTTTTTAGACACAACTTTAATCAATTCTCTTTCTTTGAGCTGGGCTTTTTTGTACATTTTAAGTGTCTTTTTTGTAGATAATAAAAACAATAATAATAACACCTCTCGAAAATAAATATTTAACAGAGCACCGCAGCAAAGTAAATATACATATGATGTATGGAGGATTATTTATTTATATTTACATATAATAAAATCAGGCCCACTGCTCGCTCCATTCAGAAACCACAGAGAGAGATTTTGTCCTTCTTACTTAATTTTTATTTTATTTTATTTACTTGTTTATTGTGAGTATGTGATAGACGTGTTTCTGTCAAAGACCAAGAATACTAAGCTATGTGAATTTATGTTCTTTTATTTAATTGTCAATGTTGAGCCTGCAAATTGTTTAGGAAATGATAAATTAATAACTTTAAAAATACACTTGCGATAATTTCAGATATTCATGTTTCAAAATGTTAAACAAACTCCCGTAAAACTGGCCTAAACTAAGAACGTAACTAATTCTAATATTATGAACGTTACTATCATAATATTTGGCTACTATTCGATGTTCGGCTTATTCGGCTCATTTGCCTATTTGATCTAGCTGACCGAATGAATGCCTGTTGCCGAATATCTTCTAAATAATGAAAGCTATAGTTTCCTCTGTAACGCTCGACATCATAGTTACAACAATACATTGAAATAAATAAAATAAAATTTTATCCATGCATGCATTTGCAACGAATAAAATAATGGAAAAAAAAAAAAAAAAAGATAATTTAACAGAAAAAGTTATATCACAACTGCAACAACGGATTGGTAAAAAGAATATAGATTTTTATCCATGGTTTTTGAAGATTTGTTCCCTGTGTGTGATTTAAATAATGAATTAAAAATTAAACACACAAAATTCATTAGTTCATTTACAGAGAAACTCTCATTAAAAAAAAATATTTGCGTATAGTATATATGATATATAATGTAATTCTTCCGTCTGCGATAAATAAAGCTATCATAACCAGATAATTTTCCAAGATTTATTCATCCACAAAGCAAAGAATTTTAAATAATATATATTGTATATATATTCAGCATAAAATATTTTCGTTTCTATGAGAAGTTTTCATACGTTACAGGAAATTAATAATATAAATAAATAGACACATTGTCATAAAATTTGAATTGAAGGATTATGATGTCATTTTTAATTTGTTGAAGACGTTTGAACATTAAAACATTTAAATACTATGATGCGTAAAAGATGATGCCATTTGTTTTAAGTGTTACGTAAACCAATGTTTAGTAATATAAACTTAATGGAAAAATTGAAAAAATATGTGTAAAAAGTCGAGCAGTAGGCGGATACAAACCCAACTAGTTATTATATATCTGGCGGAATACATTCCTAATAATAAAACTTCTTCTTTTTTTTTTTTTTTTTTTTTTTTTTGTGTGTGTGTGTGTGTGTGCTTTTAGATGTATTTAACAAATAATATTGTAGAATTACATTTTGCTGTATTAACTATTATGAAATCAGAATATATTATTTTGTGTGTTGCACTTATAAAAATAGAAGCAAATATCAGTATAATAAATGTCTATTTCATGAATTCTTATATTTAATTAATTTTTTGCTGAGATGGTTACTGAATTTTAGTAAGGGATTCCACTTACTTAATTTTTCTCTTACAGAATGTTTTGTTGAATTCCTAATTTTTTTTAAATAAAAGTCCGAATACCATTTGAATCACCAATTAAAATTGCTTTATGATCAATACCCTTTGATAATGTCAATAATAATATGCACTACAAATATATATTATCGCAAAATTATCAATAATACATATAATCGTACAAAGTACGAAAGGGAGCAAAATCTCGCTGGGTAGTAAGTAATACAACCCAGCAAAACTTATACTGGCGGGCTCGTTATGGCCTACTGCTGGCATCCTGCACTTGCCATCAGTTGCCGGTTGCCCCATATAACCCCAGCAGCGGGCCGTTTGTGGCTGCCAGCTGTGATGGAAGCCTAAAGAAAAATGGTCGGTGGCCCAGAAGTGGCATAAACACAGTTGGCCTTATGCAGGCTATTACCACACGGCCAACATCATGTTTTTCATCTTGTGGCCACAAATTATTAGGCCATAACCAATTTGTATGCATAGAGGGCGCTGTGATTCTTTTTCTGTTGATTTGAAATTCCCTCGCTGTCTGCCATTTCATACGAAGTTCTTGTTCGTTGTTGTTGTCTGCGGGTGCGAGATTGAAAATCTCGTAAAAAGAATATATGAGTAAGCAATTCAATTATTAATTTGTTTTTGTATTATTTTTTAAATACTATTTTTAATGTTTGATTCTAATGTTTGACTCTAAAGCTATTGTTGTAACAAAAGGATTTCTAGAAATATATAACAAATATCCAGTTGACCCGTTCTAGTAAATTATGATAGCCGCTAACTTTCTAGTATTTTATTATTGTTATTATTATTTATTATTATTATTTATTGATTTTTTAATTTTTGACCAAAAAACTAGTATGATGAGGCACCACAAAACTTTCTTCTATATTTTTTATTATGCAAATTCGCGTAGTGCAAATAATTTTTTAAAATCATTTTCCTGAATGCATGCAAACGATTTTCATTTTAGAACAGTGTTTCTCAATAATAATAAAAATAATAAAATCAATTTTGTGCCAACTTCTGAAAAAAATGCTTTCTTCTTCTTCTTCTTCTTTTTTTTTTTTTTTTTTTTTTTTTAAATAATTTATAACTTTGCTTTAATTTTCCACAAATTTAATTCAGTCATTTACTTGAAAGTTATTGATGAGTTTCTTTTGAAAAATACCAGCATTGAAAATTTATCCCCTGATGGGGAAGGGCGAGCGATTCTTCAACTTATACAAAAAAAATTTCCTAGTTTGTTGTTAGTTATTTAAATATTTATTTTTTAATTCATAATAAAAATTAAAAAAATAATTATCATTTATTTGAAATCATTTATGTAAAATTTCTTCTTATACTGTGTCATATTGAAAATTACGAAGAAGTAGAAATATAGAGCCATGTGTTGAGTGAATGATCCACAAATGTAATCGGGAACGATTTTAATCAAGTTTGGTTAAATAACAAATTTGGTTAAATTTCGTCCATTGGTTCGTGAGATACAGCGTCCACAATTTTTTTTATACACACTTACAGAGTGAAACTTTCTAAAAATGGTCAAATCGTGTTCAGAAATCTCAAAACCCTCATTCACAGAAAATAATTTTCATAAATAATAATTTTCATATGTAATTTCTATAAACTATTATAAGAAACGAAAAAAAAAAAAAAAAAAAAAAAAAAAAAGTGGTAGCCATAACAAACTGTTTTATTTTATTTATTTATTAATTATTATTTTTTAAATGCAAGTGAGAAAAATAATTTCACTTTTACGAAACTGAAATACTCCCCCCCTCAATTTCCCGTAACGTATAAGAATATTTTTGAGCATCACTATTAAATGAACCACAAATATTTATTTTATCATTTTTGATCGGAACCATTTCTTATTGCATCTATAAAATTTATGTTGATCTGTATTTTAGCGTTGTATAAAGATTTTTACGTGCGCTGATAAGAAATGTCTCTTTGACTGTAATGTATCCAAATTATTTTATGAATTTTTATACTGAAACCATTTGGGTTACCTGTACAACTTTTTATGACAAGCGTCCTATAGTAAATCTTGAAAACCTGTATAACATATATGAGTTTTATGGAATTCTAAAAATATTTTTAAAATAGGTAATCGCGGATAAATTTATCAAATATTTACAGCTACAAAGACAAACGCACTCTCGTTTTTCTCTTTTACGTTATCTCTTTACTCAAGCGAACGATATATATATTTTTTTTTCAGCTGAAGAATCTGCTTTCCAAACCTAATGAAAATTAATTGGCACAGGTCAAATGCTGAATATTCGCTTAAAGTTCAAATAACGTCATCTGTATAAAACTGCAAAATCATCTTTCGATATCGCACGTGTCCGAAATTTTTTACTCAAGGACTTTGAAGAAAGTTGGGGAGAGAGTAAAGATCCCATTGGACTATCAACAACGCGAAAAAGTTCTTTGTGGCGGCCTGGTTAAGAGTGACAGCTGTGATAATTAATTCTAAATAGCCGAACACATTCCTCAGTGATAATTTCTGTGGTTTCAAATAAACGACTTTGAAGATAAACACAGACAGAAAAAAAGGAAGCTGATTCATCTGCCTGATGTTTTAAGAAGAAGGGAAAAAAATTATCAACTGGGTACCATTTGATATAGGGGAAAATAAAAATATTCAAGATTTTCTGGATACTTGAGAGTTATAATAAAAAAGCACCACAGAATTGGTGTTTAAAAGTAATAAGAGTAACCACCATAAAATGTAAGAGCTCGCAACAATCGTTTCGGATGGAAAGAAAACATGATCCTTCATCAGGCAAACGAAGTAGGCACGAGTGCGGCAAACAAAGCGCAAGCGTTGCGTTTGCAGAATTTTATGGTGTTTATTCAAAGTATTGTACATGTTACTTGAGAGTATACTCCAATTTCTTAAGAAATCGCACCCTCGAGCGGCGTAAGCTAGTTATTAACTAAAAGGACGTTCGGAATGGAGATGTCCGTTTTTTTATTGCCGTAAATCAGAAAGTGACCTAAAATCCGGAAAAGTGCAAAATCCGGAAAGGCCACGGTCCGGACGATTCCGGATTTGAGATTTTGTACTGTAGTAACAAATAGAAAAATTTGTAAATAAACATAATCATTGCCCCCCCCCCCCAAAAAAAAAAAGATGTTCTTTTAGGTTGAAATAATAACACATCCCTTCGTGAGTTTAATAAAAAGCACGATTGCAGCAAATTACTTTTGCTGCACTCGTGCCCACTTTGTTTCACCTGATGAAGGGTCTTCGTGCTATTTCAACCGGAAACAATTGCTGCAATTTTTTATTATTTATTTATTATTATTATTATTTTTTTTTTTTTAGTTTATGGTGTTTTTTACAATGCTCACTTTATAACAATTTTTGTTTCAATAATTTATAATTTTCACATGTAAAGTTACATTTATTTATATCAAATAGCGTAACAAAGTTAAACATATTGAAATTTGAACACTAAAAAAAAAAAAAAAACATAATCTCCTTTATTCCAAAAAATGTAATATAGAGAAATATTTGCACTGAAAACAAAAAATTAAACTTTTATCATACTAGAAATCCTGAATTTACAACCATAGCGTATGAATCAAATACTTCTAAATAGTATTTAAAAATGAATATGTACAAAATCAAATTAAATATTGGATGCATAGAAAAAACTGGCTGCTACTTCATCAGAAAAAAGAGAGAGGAAAACAAAAGAAAGAAAAAGAAAAAAAGCACGAATAAAATTAAAGGTATCACCAATAAAATATATTAGCTATAACTAAATCACTGCTGGCCTATTAACGGCCCTCTTCACTTACCTTCTCCGGAAATCCGAGGCAATGTTATTCTATGGGAAATTTTCTTTACAAATAACTTATTAACTAATACATATTTTTAAATTCTGCTTTCACATTCAGAAAATTCCCAACTGTTAAATTGACGGACCTTTTTAAAATGTATTTTTTTAATTTTTAATATTTTATTTTGAATTTGCAAAATGAAAAATTTCACACATTGAAAATTCGTATTTTGCAGCTTCAAAATAAAATATAAAAAAATAAAAAAATATTTTTTTTAAAAAGGTCCGTCAATTTAACAGTTGGGAATTTTCAGAATATGAAAACAGAATTTAAAAATATGTATTAGTTAATAAGTTATTTGTAAAGAAATTTTCCCATAGAATAACATTGACTTCGGCTTCCGGCGACGATGAGTGAAGCGGGCCTTTAATGGGAAATATAAAGGACCAATGAGGACTGCCGGCAGTAATATAATTTTTTATGCTTGCCACAACTGGCCCACTGCAGGCTTCCAGCAATAACATAAAAAAATTATGTTTGCCACCAGGTAGCCCAACACTGGCCCACTAACAATTTCCAACCAAATGTCGGTTACCAACAGTGGCCCATTACCTATTTTCATCATACTGCTAGCTGCCAGCAGCGATCCATTCACTGGCCCACTAACTTATTTTTAACTTAATGCAGGCTGCCAACAGTGGATCGATTGAATATGGCCTACTGACGGCCGGCGTAACATATTCCCTGCGGCAACGTTAACTTTTGCCACCGACGGGCCAGCTGCAGCCACTGCTGGCAACCAGCACTTGGCCTCATGCTGGCCGTCATCTGAGGTTTTGCTGGGAAGTGAAAAAGAATATTTTTATTTCAATGGAAATAATCTAACATAGCGAATCAAAATAAAATAATTATAATTTCATGTATTTAAATACAAGATTAAGAGAGAGCAAAAGAAAAAATTAACTCAGAGTACATCAAAATGTATAGATCCCCCAAAATCTCAAAGTCGGATTTTTGTTCTGATTACAATACTCTCCATACATGTGTACGTTCGGAGAGTAAAAATTAAAAATTCATATTCTTACTTTTTGAGAATTTACTAATTTTTAACATATCCACTCCTCTAACCCCTTCCTCGCCCAATAAAAATAAAAAAGAAAAGATAAAAATAAATAAAAATAAATAATAATAATAATATATGTAATATATATAAAAAAGATAAAGGTAAAAAGTTATAAAGTACATTTAAAACTAACCATATAAATTAAATATTACAAGAAATGCATCAATTTTTTCAGATTTCATTTTTTAAATACGCATAAAAGTTAACGAAACAGTTGCCTCAATATTTAATTCATTTTTAACTGAAAATTTAAAATTTAATCCTTTTTAACTGAATTATTTTTATTGCAATCAAAAACGAAACTTTTTCTTTAAAGTAAATTTTCGGCTGCCAAATATTCAGTATCAAACATAAAATTTGTGCGAACATTTCTTATTCGACTATTTCACTAATCGTTACATCACTAGTCTAGACTTGATAAATTATAAGGTAGAGAAACACAAGAATGGGGAATGTTTAGTTATTTTAAATGTAATACTATTAATAGAAATGCCTAAATAATTACCAAATGTTAGAAAGCTTGTAGAATGTATTTGTTAACACCCGTGTTATTATGAAAGGGGTAACTCTTGCAAATCGTTCATTCGATTTCAGTATAGATAGGAAAACAAGCAGAAAATTTATGTATTTATATGGGAATTTATCTCACACATAATACCAAAAAATAATTCCATAAAAATAACACATTCTCGTAAGGCAACTTTCTTCTAATCTCAGTATCATATTGACTACAAACTTCCCAAAGACAATTACATGTTTCATGTTCAGATCATAATTTGATACATGTTTTGCTTTTTATTTTCCTAAAATTAAAACATTTTAAAACTTTTTAGCATTCATATACAATTGTTTGTTTTCTCCTTGCAAAAGAATACGTATGAAGCAGTATATAACTATTTAAATATTCATAAGATGAAATTGTATAACGTCACTAAAAGTGAGCATTTATAAAATTACTTACAATAGTTAAACACACATTTCGAACAAAAAGCATTCATGAATCGCAATGTGTACAAATTCTTTCGGGTGTATCTGCAGAAATAATCATATAATGTGTACCACGCGAGATGTTTAACAATAAACTAAACATGATATAGAATATGACAGTACCATTGATTTTTCCTGGTATAAAGTAGATTAGTACAAATGAACATCAAGCAATTACTGTCCACTGATCTTAATGGCTTATATCTGGTGGCCAAATGGATAGTGCTCTGGTCTCTGGATGTTAGATGCTGAGTTTGAATTCCTATTCAAGCATGGGGTCTCCTAATAGTTAGGAATCCACTTTATTCAGTAGGTCAAGGTCTAATGAGCCTTATTGAGCAAAAAATATCCATAGAGCAATAACCCAATGAAACCGAGATTCTTTCGAGTGTTCCTGTAAAAAACTGAAACTGGTAAGTTGGTAACTATGCTATTATCAGCACACACCAAACGACAATGACACGCATATAAGTTTTGTAGAAATACACGCATTTTTAAAAAACTTAGAATTTGAAATGAAAGGTGTACAAAGGGAAATCATATTCACTTTTCCGTTTTTTTTTTTTTTTTTTTTTAATATTGATAAAAACATAAGGTTCGATTTACTATCATTTCTAAATATGCATTTTTGTCAGGATTTAAACATTAACCTTAGTGGACTAGCATTGATATTTATGTGAATGCCATGTGAATATCATAAAATCGCAATTATAATACAAATAACTTATTAACTAATACATATTTTTAAGTTCTATTTTCACATCCAGAAAATTCCCAACTGTTAAATTGACGGACCTTTTTTTAAAATGTATTTTTTAAATTTTTAATATTTTATTTTGAAATAGCAAAGTGAAAAAATTTCACACATTGAAAATTTGTATTTTGCAGCTTCAAAATAAAATCTAAAAGAATATTTTTTTAAAAAAAAAGGTCCGTTAATTTAACAGCTGGGAATTTTCAGAATGTGAAAACAGAATTTAAAAATATGCGTATTAGTTAATAAGTTATTTGTAAAGAAAAATTTCCCATAGAATAACATTAGCTTCGGCTTCCGGCGGCGATGAGTGAAGAGGGCCCTATTTGTAATTAAATATCTGTTTTGTATGCAAAAAGATTTATTCAGGCATCTTAAAGATAATTTTTTTTATAAGAAAGAAATATTAGTAGTTCCATGCATTGAAAATATCTGTGTATCGAATTGAATGCCCCCGTAGGCACAACATGGAAAAAATGTTTCTACAGTGGGTGATCAAATTATCAGATTTTTTTTTTTTTTTTTTTTTTGACATTTTTTCGATTATCTAAAAAAAATTCTAAACGAAATGTCTGGAAATTTCATATTTGCAAAGAAAATTTTCCATTATCGATTTAGTCCAGAGTGCAATTGGGGGACCAATCACAAAGTGAAGAAGAGCAAAAATACTTTCGATCACCTTGTATCACAAAAAGCTACAAATGACTTGTAACTTCAATACATTATTGCACATACTATGTACAATATTTGCATGTTTTGGCGCGGGAATGCAATTATTTAGGCAGATATGATTTTTTTTTTCTTTTCAAAAATTACTAATTTTATTTATTTATTTATTTATTTATTTATTTATTTTTTTTTTTTGACAAGCTTTTTGCTTATAACTAGAACGGATTTCCATAATATTTTACAAAATTTGCTGAAAAATTGACAAAACATTAGAAAAACATTATTATGAAACATAAAACCTGCACATGTAATATTCCTTGGGATATGAACATTTTTAGTAAATATTATTTTACTGCGAATGCGCGAAAGATAGAAAAAAAAAATTATTGCATAGGTTCAAAGCTAAATATATTGAGCAATTTTTGCCAAAAAGTTCATTTGAATAGAGTAAAAATTAAGGAAATTGTTGGCAAAAGAACAAGCTAGATTTTAGATATTTTCCAGAGATGAAATTTCATAACAGGTTTTTCATATGCCGCGTATTTAAATTGAAGATACAATTATTTCAATCACAAAAGTTCAAAAGTTCTTTTTTGTGAAAAACTCCTTATGAACTCACAAATCTTAGTAAATAAATAAAAATTCGTTAAAGTTACAAGCCTATAAGGGGTTTTTCACAAAAAAAAAAAAAAAAATTGTAATGCGGTTGAATTAATTGGATCTTCAAATTAAATACGCAGCATGTGAAAAACCCCTTATGAAATTTCAACTTTGGGAAATACCTAAAATCTAGCTCGTTCTTTTTGGCGACAATTTGCTTAATTTTTACTCTATTTAAATAAGCTTTTGACAAAAGTTGTTCAATATAGCTTTCAACCTATGCAATGAAAAATTTTCTATCTTTCGCGCATGCGCAGTAAAATATTTATTATAAATACTCATATCTCAACGAATATTACACATGTGGATTTTTTGTTTCAGAATAATGTTTCTCAGATGTTTTGTCGATTTTTTTGCAAATTTTGTAAAATCTTATGGAAATTCGTTCTAGTTGTAAGCAAAAATCTTTTTTAAAAAATTCGTCATTTTTGAAAAAAAAAAAAAAAAAAATTATATCCGCCTAATAATTGCGCAATTCCCGCATCAAAACATAGAAATATTGTACATAGTATGTGCAATAATGTATTGAAGTTACAAGTCATTTGTAGCATTTTATGATACAGGGTAATTCGAAGTATTTTCGCTCTTCTTCAATATGTGGTTGTCACTCTTGACAAAATTGATAGTGGAAACAATGAGTTTTTAAATGTTTTTTGCATATTTGGAGTTCCAGGCCATTTCGTCGAGTTTTTTTTTTTTTTTTTTTTTTTTTTTAAGATAATCCAAGAAATGTCAAAAATAATAAATAAATAAATAAAATCTAATAATTTGATCACTCACTGTATGTATCGGGAGGGGGGGGGGGGCATCTATACTATTGATTTTTTTTTTTTCTTTTCGAGTTTTAAGACAAATTAGGAATTTTATCTGCCATAAGGTTGATATATGGAGGAACGGTTGTGGCTTACATTAATTGGCACGTTGCGATGACGACTCTATGAATTCCCTACATCGAAGTGAAGCAAAAGAAAGTGTAAAGAATAATGATGGAATATTCAGTTAGTTATCTAAAAGCGAATGCGAACAGCTTTTGGTATAATTCGTGATGTTTTCAGTTCGCTGAAAATGCTCTTGATCATTCAATGAACTTAATTAAAGTGCGCATTTTAATTCTGAATTATCATTTAAAAAAAAAAAAAAAAAACGGCATTTTTTTCAACATTTTTCTTTTTCTTCTTCTTTTTTTTTTTTTTTTTTACTCATCTTATATGAATATTAAGTGTTATTGATAAACAAAGGAGTTTTTACAGGAAAAATTGAAAAAAAAAAAAAATATATATATATATAAATGTATATATATATATATAAGAATTTAGAATTTTTTTTAAATCAATTAAGAATTTTTAAATTCTTTCCTCTTTTGCAGTTTTCTATATTTTGTCACTTTTTTTTATTTTTTATTTTACTCTTAAGAATATGCGTAATAATTTTAGGGATAGATTTTGAAAGTTATTTATTAATTTTTGAGGGGGGGAAAAATGTATGTTTATGTAAAAAAAAAGATTTTTGTTAAAATTTTATTTTTAATATTTTTATTTATTTTTTTTTCAAAGATGTTGCAAAATAAATTTCTAATTCTTTTCAGTAAATTTTATTGAAAAAAAAAAAAAAAAAAAAAAAAAAAAAAAGAAAAAATTTAGCTTTTTTTTTTTTTCTATCTGTAGAAGTTTTAGCGTTTTGAAAATCACGAATTCATGAAAAAATGCGAAGTGAAATATAAGCGAAACTCTTATAAACAACCGTTCTACTCACTGAAACAGTTACAATTATTATTAATCCCAGGACCGTGCTTAGGGGGGGGGGGGCGACCGGATTGGATTGGATTTGGGAATAAGGCCGATTGACTGCTGTAGATCCTAGACCTGAGGAGTAGTGCCCTCCGTGGGGGTCTTTCTAAGGGGTCCTAGCCCGTATTTACGCAAGTTTTGTAGAAAATCATGGAAAACTCTGATCGGCTAGGCCGACAAACGCGACTTGAGATTGAACCCGGCACCTTATGTCTACCAGCTTTGAGCGCATAACCACTCGGCCGCTGGAGGCTTATTTTTAAAACAGAGAAAAAAAAAACTTGCTAACTTTTCATCTGTGGCAACCCGGTAGTTTTTGGATTTAAAGAATAGTTTTAAGAAGCAGAAGGAGGGAAATAATTTTAGTGCCTAGTATGGCGGCTAAACTCTTTTGCCTAGGAGGGCGGCTAAAAACTTTCGCCCAGGGCGGCTAAAAGTGTAGGCACGGCCCTGATTAATCCTGTGCTTCTCCGTCATATTTAACCAAATAATTGGGTAAGTAATAAAAATAATCTGGTGTGTCAGTCACACGACTTCCTCTTACCCTGAAATTTAACACTAAAAGTACAGACTGGATATTAAGGGTTAAGATAACGAGTACTGTTATGTAAACCTATGTCAAAACAATTCAAATTATACTTCGGAAAAGCTTTATTTGACAAATAATTCTGGGTAAAGGGGGGGGGGGGGGCTACAGCCCCCCGTCAACCTCCCGTTTCATTATTGTATCTACAATTATATAGAATTCAAATCTGTTATTAAGTTCAAAAGTTTATTTAAAAATTTTCAGACAACTTTCACATGCATCATTCCTTGAAACTTATCAATCTTGAACAAACTTTTCTAGCAACACACGCAACTTCAAAATACATCATTTGGATCGCCTGATATTATTTGTTTTTTATTTACTCTAACAGACGCAGTCAAACATCAAACTATAAAACTTGACTTAGCTATTCAGGAATCCTCAAAACGTGTAAATATACAAAAATCCAAGTGATGAATATTTATCTAAAAAAAAAACATTATTTATCATATGGCTATGAGGGCTTAATTTCAATTCCTGAGCAGCTTTCCTGGACATGGTAAAATATTAAAGTAAAGGTAAAAAGCACTTCCACTAATAATAAAAAAGAATGTTATGGCTTAATTATTGGCAGCCCTGTATATATTCTGAAAGTTATGTACACATCACATGGTGTACATAAATATAATCCTATATTAATAACACATAGCACAACATAAAGTACACTTCCATGAATTTTCATGTATTGTCGCATTACAATCTAGTTCTTTTGTGTAGCCCTGTAAACGAACAGTAGATGATGTCTATACCATATTCTACATGAAACATGCTTTTACGCATATAAAAAATATATATTTGTTTCATTTGTTTTAGTGCAGTCTATAGATGTTAAACTCGACTTACCTGCAATTTCCCCCATAGACGTAATGTATTTGAATTATCTTGGGTGTCCCTGTACACGAACCATTTGCTTGATCTCAACGAAAAGTTTAGTGTAGCATCCTTATGATACACATTTAAAATACCACGTTTGAACTTTCTGGTATAATTTGTTTTTGAGATTGCTGATAACAGACAGACACACAGACACACACACATACACACAGACCAACCGCCAAAAACATGATTTTTGGATTCAGGTTACCTCAAAAAGTGTAAATATAACAAAACTCAATTTCGAAAATTTGACCTAAAAACAATACTTTCTCTACCTTATGAGTAAGAGAAAGTAAAAAGATACATTTTCAACCAAAAAAAAAAAAAAAAAAAAAAAAAAAAAAAAACGATATTTTTACGGATTTTTTGGTTTTTGAAAAGTGCCAAGTTTCCTTAAGGAAATATTAATTAATATTTAAGTTAAAAATCTTAAATAATTAATCACAGTTTTACATTTTACATTAAATAAAAATTATTATTATTATTTTTTAATTTAAATGATCTACATATATTGATATATAATTAAACTTTTGATATTAGCAGCATCCAGTTAGTAAAACAGACGCATTTCTATAAATTTTGGGATATAGACTATTTTTTAAATGCGCTCAAGCAATAATAATAATAATAAAAATAAAGGTTAAAAAAATACAATCATGTCCAAAAGCTAAGGAACAACCAGTTTTCCCATTTTATTCTTTTGCGCTTAATTTTTAAACAAGTGAACATATAAACCTAAAATTTCGTTCGTTATAAAATCATTATTTGAATTTTATTTAACTTTAACATAAATAATAATTTCTAAACTGATATTAATTGAAATTTTCTCAAAAGTAAGTTTTAGAGAAAATGAAAATTTTCTTTTATTTTAGAAAAGAAAACTAAATGAGAAAAATGGTGTTCAATACACATTACAAATAGGTAAGATCCATATGTTTGATTAAAAAAAGATTTATTTTTCTTGCTGCATTCATTTCCTTCTTCTTCTTCTTCTTCTTTTTTTTTTTTTTTTTTTTCTGTATAGGAATAACTTTTAAATAATATACATATACGAACTTTAAAATTGGATGAGATGTTCGTTTGAAAATTATTCATTGGCATTTTTATTATTCTGGCGATACTCAAAGTTTATAAATTATTAAAAATATTTTCTTCACCTATCTTTAATGCTTTCTTAACACCATTCCCCAGTTTCCTTTTCTAAAATTGTTTAAAATTTTCCTTTTTTCCAAATGTTACTTTTCAGAGAAATTAAAGTAATATCAATTTAAGTATCATTACTTATCATAAAATTTACAAAATTCAATTAAATATTTGATAACGACCATGACCAGGGACGTATCCAGAGGGGGGGCTCTGGGGGCTCGAGCCCCCCCCCCCCCCCGAAATTTTCTGAGATAACTTTTTTCATGTTCTACTGACCAGAAAAAAAAATGTAAAAAAATGAATTTTTTCTCCACAATATCTTTTTTTTGTTGTTGTTAATTTGTTTGCTTGTGAAACCTTATTTGTCAGCAATTTTCTGTCTTGTTAAGTCCAAATTGCCGAATGCATATTAGCTTTTCGTAAAAAACACTAAAAAGAGAACTTTATGATACTTATTGTTGAACCCTGTAATGTGTCTCCTTTCTCTTGCCAGAAATAGCGTTTTAATTCCTTCCTTTGAGACAAAAGATTCGTCATTAACAAAGATCACAGTTGCAAATGGAACTTCTGGTTTTGTCAGTTATGCACGTAGTATTTCCATACCTTCCTTCCTTCATTCCTTTCTAACATAAAACAGCCAATATAAAATCTACTTTACAGAAAGACATGTGATGAAAGGTAGGCCTTAAAAAACCAACACGTTATGTAAACATCTTTGTTAAGATCGTCATAAAGCAGACATATCTGAGTCTGATGTAGAACGGGATGATGGGCCATCGCTTCACCGGTAACTTTCCAAACGATAACCAATAATGACGTGCAGCCACAGTTGAAGATACGCTGTGTCACATGAGACACCTGGTTGATACACACCCTGGGTACATTTAGAAACGCTAGATAGTTCGATACGTACGCCATGCCAGAAGATTTTCAACAACTACAACGCGTATAACCATGGCCCCAGGGTCTGTAGAAGACACGATAAACGATAAGCCATATAAGAAGACCTCAATGTGTTCGCCCAACATAGACATGTAATATATCTAGGTTTAGTAGACGCCAGCACACAGGTCCTCATGTTTCCAATAATATGATCTAAAGTAAGCAATATTATCTAATTAGAAAACCATGTATAGATATTATTTTCTTCTACACACAAAACAAGAGAAAAATGCATTGGATTCGGAAACTTTTAGACTTCCAGTTTTCAATGTATTTACATGTTTTTAGATGCATTGAACACCATAAGACTATTTTTTGGAAACTTAGATATAAATATTTTCATAAGATTTTTGGGTATATCGCCCAGCAGATAGCGTAGCTGCACTAGATTTATCTTTTTATGGAAAAGATATATCTCGGCTGTATTAAAAAGAAGCTATATCTAAAAAAAAAAAAAAAAAAAAAAACGCAAAGTATTTGAAACATGGTTGTGCATGGCACATAAATCAAGCGCCGTACCACTGAATTACGACGTCAGCCAGTTTTTGGTATGTTAAATTTGAATGGACTTAACATTGCACTAAAGCTAGACAGACAACAAAGCAACGGTCTGGAATCCATTTCTAGGGTAATCCGGAATCGTGCCATCACAATTTAAAACCTCCACGGAGAAGATGCTTCCCCAATTTCAGTATACCCGAGCTATTGCATTTACAAAACATGGAGGACACAACGGATTTTACGTGCAACTGATACCATTAATCTACATGACCGTATTTGGATGGCTCCAGTATCGATCACTCAATCCTTCAATTACGAGCTCGACTCCTTATAGAGCATTTCCTCGTGACGTCTGGTGGTTGGCAAAAAAGCGCGCTCGACTTTCCCGCGCCCCGCCCACCATTGATTTTCCGTTGGTAATCCGCCATCGCTATGCTTTTCCCAAGCCTTTTTGCCAACCACTCATAAAAGTTGAGATGTTTGTTTACAAACAAGGAACTGCCCTATTAACCGGACTACTGTGAGTCCAGTTTTTGGTGATTTTCTCCGTTTGTCAGTGGTTTACAACATCACGGATTAAAAAACTCTCTAGCTGAGACTTATGTATTTTAAAGGACTAGTTCCATCAGTTTTAGGCCCAAGGCACTTTTTAGAATTATTATTATCATTAAATCTTTTCTTGCCATTTCTGATTTTAGGAACATTAATTCCATTGTTTACCGACATGCGGCGTTGTAACTGATCTTATTTATAGCGCATAACCATTTTACTATGCCTAGATATGAAGCTTAAGGTAACAACTTATATTTTTCTTAAAGTTAAAGTGATTGGGGGGGGGGGGGGGGGGGAGGGACAAACTTTAGCGTACACGCTCTTGGTGTGTACATGTGCGGGTACACGACCAACATCTTAGTGAAAGTTGGGCCCCCTCCGAAATTTTTTTCTGGATACGCCCTTGACCATGACATCCAAATTTTATAAGTTCATTAGTTCAAAATTTATGAACAAAAGAAGAAAACGCTTTACTTTAGCATATAAGTAATTTTCTTTAAAATATTTTCTGTTTTAACATACAAAACGTCAATTAGTGTGTATATATATATATATATATGTATGTATGTATACACACACACACTATTATTATTAGGAATTTATATATATATATATATATATATATATGACCTCTTCAAACATTGCAATAGATGAAACCAAGTATATTATATATATGGCTGAATATCACATAAGTGTGCATTTTGGATTTTTTTAAACTTTTTTTTCAAACTTTGTATTTTAATTTGAATTTTTGAAAATAAGTCCGTAAGTGCATCTTAAATAAATTCTGAGTTTGACAGAGATCGAACATAATTTTTTAAAATTTTATTGAAATTTTTCAATAAAAATTTATAATTTTAATTATCTTATAAAATCAAAATTACCATTTAAAAATTTTTTTTTGTGGTTCAGATTCATTAAAAAATACAAGACTTAGGCTTTTCTAAAAAGTTCTTCCCATTTTAAAAAATAAAATAAAATAAAAAACCCAAAAATTTTAAATTTAAAAAAATAAATAAATAAATAAATAAATTTAAATTTATTTTTTTATAAACATAAATTATATCAATGGGAAATATCATAGACTGCATACCTCTTGACTATAAACTGGAAATAATTAGTTTACTTGCATTAAATTTTTAATTATAGCATTTAAAGATGTCAAAAAATGATGTCACTGAAATGACTGGTTTGTCACTGAAATGACAATGTTTGTCACTGAAACGACTGTTTGTCACTGAAATGACAATATTTGTCAAAATGACTATTTTTCACTGAAATAACATTGTTTGTCAATGCAATAGGACCATATAATATTAAAAATGGAACATATTAGAACAATAGAGAAAATATTGTGAAGGGAAAAGAAAGAGCAATAATGAGAATATCAAGCAATTTTATTGTATTAAAATCCTTATAGTTACAAGTTTAATGATTAACTGAATTAAATTCAGAAAAAGCATTTTGAACATTATTAAAATCTTCATCCTTAAGTTTAAAATATCTATTTGAAGCAGGTTCAGGAGAATTCCTAATTTTGCACAGAATATGTGGCACTTGAATTTCATGGACATCCTCTTTGTCAAGCCATGCAAATTATTTTTTCTGCATCTTGCCATAAATAACACAAGTAAAATATTTTGAGTAACATTCTCAATGACACCTTAAAGGGGGCAAAAAAAAAATAAATAAATAAATAAATAAATAAATAAATAAAATTAAATAAATAAATAAAAGTTTGCTTTTTTAATTGTATCTTAATATTAATGTCGTATGTAATTTTTTTATATTTACCTGGATACCGGAAAGTACTTTAAATATTTAAATATAAAGCTTATCCTACACCAACAAATCTTTTAATTCAAAATAAAAAATTATTTAAATCCAGGGCTTACAAAATAGTAAATCTCCAACAAATGTCATTTTCGTGACGTCACAAAAATGACCGTCACGAAAATGACAAATCGTCAATAATTCGTTCTGTACTGAAAAACATGCTTTCACTAAGCCGATATCGTCACATTTTCTTCTTCTGGTCGTCATTCTATATTAAAATAAAACTTTGTTCTAAATTTTATAATAATATTTTTTTATTTTTTATGCATCTCGAAAATGACAAGCAATAAAAGTACGCACAGCATGTAAACAATAAAAATAATGTTAACTCTTACCTGTTTTCAATTTTCTTGAGATTTTTTTTCCCCACATATCGTCAATGTTGATTTCTGATCTTAAACTTTAAAAAAAGTGAATGGTGGCACCATCCCTTGATGATATATGAAGTTATTTTCATGTGTCACGAAAATGACGTGAAGACTTGCATACAAGCATTTTAATTACACATGCATGAAAATTAACGTAATTAAAAAGAAAAAAAAAATTTCCTTTGAAAACAAATAGTTTTTTTTTACAAGAATTAACAATTATTACAATTATCATTTTATTTTTTTTAGTAAAAAACATACTTTGTATGTAAACATTTGGTCTTGGAGACAGTCACGAAAATGACGGTTATAAGGTTTAAAATTTTCTAAAAAATACTGAAATTGCTATAAACTCACATTTTATGATTTGATGCTTTTTTAAAAAGGTACTTCTAAATAATAATAATAAAATTTTACAATTTATTTGCTTAAAATTAATAATAAAGACCTGAAATACTAAAATGCACATTTATGTGATATTCAGCCATATATATATGGGTCATTCTCTGAAAAGTGGGCTTTTTTAAAAAAAAAAGTTAGCCCAAATGAAATTGCTCCAAAATTTTTTTTAATTTTTGTGCAGGTACACATATGTTACAGTTAATAAAAAATAATATAAACCAAACTGTATCTGATAATTTTTGAAATAGTAATTATTTTTATGTATTAGAAAAATGAGGAAATGACAAACTTCTTCTAGAAACTAGTTTATAAAAATATTATTAAGTTTAGTTATATTTTCAAACACTAAATATTTATTAAAACATATTTTTATTAATCATCATAAAAAAGCAAATTTGATTTCTTTTAGTTAATTTTATAATAAGTGAGGGAATGACATGCAATAAAAATAATGTATTTCAATGTAACCTAACGTTTGAGAGCCATATGCTATTCATTGTAACATGTTTCCAACAGAACACAAAATGGTTTCTTTACTTTGCTGCTATATAAATTAAGTTTGACTTATATAAAGCATGTGCCGCTATTAATACAGTAAGTAGGAGTGTCATTATAGTGTGATGAGGGAATGATATCTGTTACCAGGGGCAACAATAAAAAGTGTTCTAATTTCTTTCATTGCATAATATATAAATATAGTATAATGGATAAATATTTATTAAAGTATGTTTAATAATTTTTCAGTTCAAATAATCTAACTATACATACTTTAATACCATAGAAACCATTTTATTTACTTACATGTGGGAATGGGGACACAATGAGGGAATGATATTTCGCATTTTAAAAAATATTTTAAAATTATATTTGAATTCCAATAACCAAAGAATAACAGATTATATGTAAAACCAATTAATACTGATAGTTTGGACAGCTTTTTGTTTTTGTGCTTTTAAAAATATGCCCTCAAGATTACTGGGACATGAAATGGCCACTTTTCAGAGAATTACTCATATATACATTGGTGTTCAAAATTAAAGCAACAGCCTGTTTTCTCGTTTTCATCTTTTGCGCATAATTTTTAAACAAACAAATAAGCATATGAACATAAAATTTAGATGGCATGTTCGTTATCATACCATTAAATGAATTTTATATAATTTTAGCACGAGTAATAATTTTTAAACTAATAATTATTAATTTTTTTTTTCAAAAGTATGCTTTGGAAAAAATGAAAAATTTCAATAATTTTAGAAAAGAAAAGTTAATAAAAAGTGGTGTTAAAGATGCATTACAGATAGATAAAGACGCACATACCTTGAAATGTTACTCTAAATCTCAAATTTTCTTTCTGTATTAACTTTTCTTTTACTTTTATAATTGACTTTTTTTTTTTTTTTAATATAATTAAGAATTTGTAAACTATGAGCATCACTAGAATAATAAAAATGTCGATAAATAGTTTTATAATGAACATCTTACCCAATTTTCATGTTTGTATGTACATATTTTAAAAAGTTATTCACATGCAAAAAAAAAAAAAAAAAAAAAAAGAAGAAGAAGAAGAAAAAAGAAGAAACAGAAAAATGAATACAGGTAAAAAGATCTGGTTTTAATCTAACAGATGAAATAGGTCTGTAATGCATCCTTATGACCATTTTTCATTAAGTTTTGTTTTCTAAAATTATTGAAATTTTTCATTTTTTCTAAAACTTATTTTTGATAAAAAATGAATAGTTATTAGCTTAAAAATTATTACATTTGCTAAAGTTATATAAAATTCGGTTAATGATATGATAACGAACATGCCATCCAAATTTTATGTTCATATGTTTAAAAGTTATGTGCAGAAGAAGAAAACGAGAAAACAGATTGTGGACACCAGTGAATTCTGAACACCAGTGTATATATATATAATATCCTTGAACCCATTTCATGAGTTATCCACGTACCGCATTTAATGGTAATCCGCTCGCTGGTTTTAGCTGCAAAATGCTGTTTATAGCGTTAATTAAATTACAACCAGCTTGCGTATTATGAACATAATTTTAAAAAGAAAGAAATCATTTAACAGAATATTTAGAATTAAAAAGTTTAAATAAATGGTATTACTTAGATAATTAGATGTCTATTAATTTTAAACTTATTGCGAATCATGCCTCCAAATTAATAAAATGGAAATATGTATGCCGTTATTTTTTTAAATACAAATGTAATATCAATACTATTTATATCAATATAATATCAGTTTGTTATGGCACTTCGATAATTGACCAGAAAACAATCAAATTTGGTTATATATTTATTCTTGCTTTTAAGAGAAAAGTTTTTTAACATTGAGTGATGTCCTAGGTCTAGATAAATCAGTTCGTTGTTTAGGAGGATTCCTAGGACTGTAAAACATTATATTTAGCTAAAAATTCTAACATTTTAACTGACAATTGTTGGTTTCTTTTAGTTATTAAAAAGATTTTAATTCATCATATAAATAAGAAATCGTCGAAATAGAATAGGAATTTGTATATAAAAGTAGTCGGTTTTTATTATACCATAAATATTACTACAATAAATCGATTCAAAACAATATAATAATTAATCTATATTGTTTTTAAGTAATTAAAATACTTATTTTTCTGATAATTAAATTAAACATTTATCTGATTAACTATTTATTAAAAAAATATTTCATTTTTAAAAAATTATAATTCTAATTGGTAAAATATTCTAACTGTTTAAAAAAAATTATAGAAGCTCTTTCCATACTTTTTATACTGCTACGCTATGATTATTATAAACCAATTATTTGATATTATGTGACTGCCAATCATAACATAATCAATATGATGATAAAAAATACACGTGTAAAATCTCTGTGATTTTAACAATGTTTTCATAATTTCCAAAATAATCAGTAATTTAAAAAAATATTTATATCAACGGTAATTAAATATACAATAAAATATATGCAGTATTTTCTGAAATACGGAAAATTTCAAACTAGTCTAAAAACGAAATCTTCGAAACGAACTTCAGTTTTCAGTACAAGTATAAATATCGATCCTTCAGATAAAAAGCATTTCTGCTTCATTGATATTGCGCATGTGCGACATAGGGTTAATGCAAAGATTACAGTAATCGATCTTCCTAAAGAATAATAATAAATTCGTGTCACATTTGGCTGCTTATCGCATCAAGAAAATTTCTTGTGCTAAATCGCCAGAACAAGATACCCTGGCACCAGAAACCTGCCTCATTCATGCAGTTTCGTTAGTCGACTGTTGATTGTGTGAGTTGGCATTTTGTTGGATGTTAAGTTATTGATAATGTTTCTGTATGGTTTGTTAACAGCTGGAATAATTTATATTGAAGCTGTTTTAGGAGATCTTGATTATGTGTTGGCATGGTTTGCTCTGTATTATAATTCTATCGAATTGATTGCTTTTAAATAAGGAATTTCAAAATCTTATGTGCTGACGTGTATCATAGCCATAGCCGATCGATTGACCGCCAACCACACCACCCCGTAAAATGTATGCAAGCTGGTAGAAACAAAACGATCGATATTTAGCATAAAAAAAGAATCTAACCGTATATCTTTCGTTTGATTTACCATCCAATCAATATATATATATATATTAATCATTACTCGATTTAATAGCTAAAACAGACAATTCATTCGTTTAACTGGATCATATTCTAGTGTTTGAATTAAGACTTAATTATATATCGAATGTTCTAAAAATTTTTATGCTAGTAAAATTTTTCGATTAATATTTTATGATCTGAGCTATTTTTATTTTTATAAAAAAAAAAAAAAAAAAAAAAAAAAAAAAAAAGCTCAACTCAATTATTTTAATAAACATAATCATTTCATTTATTTATTTTTTGTCTTATTTTTCGAAGGCTTTTGTTAGTTGTATTGATTTCTCAAAAGAGTAGAAAAATTCATAATTATTTAATGTACTTAACTTCATAAAAGGTAAGTACGTAGAAAAACATTACTTTGCAAAGATTTTTTTTTTTTTTTTTTTTTTTTTTTTTACTTTAGAAAATATTACACGAAATAACTGTTTTTAAGTTAAAGCTAGGATGAAAAAGGTATTTATATAAGAGTGATTTTTAATAAACTAATCAGATGTATTCGCTTCGAAATAGCTGTTTTAGGCATGGTAAAATGAATTCCTCTGTTATTTGCGAGTGAACATTAATTTGCATTATATTTTAATTTTATAATAAAATATGAGTATTTATTAATGATGCTCATGCCCATCCGCTAAAAACCTCGTTTTTTAATTAATACTTTAACGAAAATCAAAATAAATAAATAAATATACTTAAAATTTATACACTTTTTAAATAACAATCATATTAGTTTTCCAGTGAATTAAAATGAATAAATAAAATATAATACAATAAAAAGTAAGAGACCCTTTTCTAAGCAGAATTTAATTTAGTATTTGACAGCATATGGTGACGACGGTTTCTTCTTGTCCGAAAGAAATGGGGTTCATGTCCTAATAAATGAATAATGATTGTGAATTATGAAGAAATTGGAAGTTTTAAATAAATAATAAACACAGTTTAGTAAATGATGTGTACATCATAGACTTGAAAAATCCAATCAGCTAAAATGTTTTGACTTCCCCTTTGACGACGAATTTCTAATCGCAAATTCATAGACGAACATAGTGGAAAAAATATTTTTTATTTAAGTATTTTAATTGTTCTTTTTTCGTATAAATAAACACTTTTATTATATATAAAATTGAAATTAGCAGCAAATATTTTAATTTCATGAATTATCAGCAATTTAATTATTAAAATTCTTCGTATTTCTTCGTAAATGCGTATTAGACCATTCAATTATTTTGTCTTTTGTATAATGTAAACAATACAGGTAAAAAGGTAATATTTTACATCATAAAAGTAGTATCTTTTACAAAATATCTATTCTATTTTCGTGTTATTTAATAAGGGAAGTATTTGAAAAAAAGAATATTTTCAGTTAATATAACAATAATATAAATTTTATTCGAAAGTTTTTTGCTTAAAATTATTTATTTTATTTTTCTATTTTCTCCATATTTGTACTAATTATTTCTACAGTACGAAATTCCAATAACCTGGTTAATATAAATCAAGAGCTTTTTGAAATCAATTATATTATTGATGCACATTTCCAGTGTTATTATTATAAAACTTTATTTTATTTTTTTATTTATCTGTCATCATTATTAATTATAAATCTGCATTTCTAATTACAATATAAATAATATAAAATTTGACTTTAATATTAATTAGCAATTAAATATATTATATAAAGTTTCTTTCTTATATTTTATTGAAAGATAATATCAGTAAGAAATCGGCACTACTTATTGGATTTTTGGTAATAGATGTCATAAGTCATAGATTGTGTGTTTTGTTATTTACTTAATAAATTTGAGTTACGGACACAGCATAAATTGAATGATTTTCGTTGTTTTAGATGCTCGTATATAAAATTGTTTATTAACTAATTACAAGTTTTAAACATATTAAATAAAAAACTGAAAGAAAAAATATATTAATTTACCATTAAAGTTCGTTTTAATTAAACAATATGAAAATAACTAGGCATTCTAATTTTTATTCGTAATAATTATTTATGAAAGTAAAGATATCTTTATCTTTATAGTCATGATGTGGAACTATAAACGCATATAAACTATTAAAATTTTTGCACCGCACATCAATATTTCAGAAATCTAAGATCTGTGTTTTAGAATCTTTATAGTTAAAAAAATAGATTTGGATTTCACGTGCCAATAGAATCAAATTATTTCCTGATAGAGAGGGTTATTAAAAATAAATTTTAAGATGAATGATTTTGTTTTGTAATTTTAATTCAAGTATCAAGTTACTTGCAAACGATTTACTATAGCTTATATATTTAAAAAGTAAATGTAATATATCAAATAACGAAATTGACATGTTTCTTCTATAAAAGGCAATACAAATTTTATTGCACCATTAGTAATTTTAATTGTTTCGTAAAGCGTATAATTATGAGGACATTTATTTTTAAGTTTTATTATTATGGATACATGAAAAGAAAAGTCATGAAATAATTAATTAAAAATTATTTTTTGTGGTTGTGCATTTAATTATAACTAAAAATGGTGTCGGATATTCAATAAAGATAATGAATGCAAAAGATCGTGTATGTTAATTATAGGAGGAGAGGAGAAAATTACATATATAATTTCCTTGAAAAGTATTATGGAGTACCCACCGTACCTGTTCTGGATTTGCTGGTCAACTAAACGTCAGAATCAGAAGATCAAAAAATCTGCTGCGCCATCTATTGGAATATTCCCAAACTTTAGCTTTTATCATGTTTGGTAGACGTGGCGAAATCATAATACATAATCGTTTTATCTAAAGATGGTCTATATATATATATATATATATTTTTTTTTTTTTGTGAATAACTGAAAACTTTTGGAAAATTAACATTTCTTTATGAAACATATCGAATTGTTAAAGGGATGGTGGACGTTGAAAATCGTTCTTTGAAATTACTATCTTAGAATTGTGAAAGTTAGCAAGCATGCATAAGTTTCGAAATTCAGTATAATATTAAGTACATTAAAATTTATCGATTACTAGTAAAATAAAATAAAATAAAATAAAAAATATTTATTTTATTTAATATATATATATATATATTTTTTAGAAGAGTTTTAAATTGCTATTAAATCTATGAGGCTTAGTTTTTAAAAATTCTTCTCGATTTTATATTTTTATAGTTTCTCAATATGTTCTAAACATATTTGGATATTACTTTGAAAATTGTTTAAAAAATAATTCAAAAAAAAAATTTTATTTTTGACTTTGAATGCTGAAATTTCATGCAATTTTTAACACAGGAGTTTCAAAATACCGTTTTCAAATGTCCACCACACTCTTAAAAGATTTCATTATCATTAATTTTATTTCATAAAATAAGCAGAAATAGTATGTTTTCTAGTAAAATTAATATGTTTCTAATAATTTAATTATAGTTTTTTTTTTTTTTTTTTTTTAACATTAGGACAATTTTTTTAAATTATTTATTTAATTATATGGTAGGTATTTTTCTTTGTTCAAAACCATTTTATTTCACCTTTTTAATTTGTATTTTTTTAAATAAAAGGTATAGATTACACTTTTTCTCTACTTTTTTTTTTTTTTTTTTTTTTTTTTTAAGAATTCACGTTCAATTTCTTTCAGACAAGAAACAATTTGTGTTACGACGCCTTGAATTTTGCACAAAAGAAAGAGCTATTCTATTACATATTCTAAGAGTATACAAATACTAAGTACGTAAAAAGGAAAATTCTAGGTTAAAGATAGGACTTTGGTGCTAGATATCTCAGGTATTGTTCATTTAAATATACAAAAAAAGAAAGACAGGAAAAAAAATATTCATATCTTAAAAAATAACCCTTCTCTTAGTTGGTTCCTAAGTAATAGTTACTTTAATAAGTTGCGTTTCTCAGTAATAGTTACTGTAATAATTTAATTAAAAACACATCTTACAGTGATTTTTTTCTTTATATATAGACATACACTCCTCATATTTATAAGGACACTTTATGTTTTAGTTTTGAAATAACTAATATAAAAATAATTGTGAACAAGATTATACTAAGTGCACTTAATATATCTAGTACTCTAAAAACCAAAACTGCTATAATTTTTTTTTTTTTTTAATATGAAACAAAATTAATAAAAAATAATGCAAAATATTTTTTTCTCCACGTTTTTAGATGTTCATAATTATAGGGACAATCAAGATTTTTTCGTTTTAACTTACTAGCGGATAAATTACAGTTGACATGCGAATTTTTTAACTACTGGGCTAGATTAATTCGTATATAAGCCTTCAGTTTTTCTTGGACGAACATTACTGATAATTCCTCGAAAAAAAAAAAGAACGTTCGTGTAGTGAAGTATGATAAATATGTTTTTTAAGTGGAAGGATAATTTCAATCCGTCGAATTTCTAATGAAATTCGAAGATCTAAAATTGCTAAAGGAATTTTGATCGAACGTTGAGCTGCTCGTGCGATAAGAGAGAGATCTGATGCAAAATCAGAGTTGTTTTGCAGAGATCGAAGACTCATAATTCCTCTTGCTGTTCTACTCGTAATGACTGCTGCTGAATTTGCTCGTAATTTTTAACGAAAGGTTGGGGTCTTCATTTATGCATGTTTAAAATAATTAATAATATGTTAAAATGAATATAAAACTCGTAATAATCAATCAGCATTTAATGGGGGAAAGAACGTCTGTGTTAAAGTTGAAAACAGACAATATTAAATCGTAAAATGTTACATTTTCGGATGAAAAACATTTTAGTCTTGATTAACCAAATGCTTTTAATAGTTACTGGCACGATCTGAAGATAGCGAAAGACAGAGCAGATTTTTTAAAGGCAGATATGAATCAGGCATTTTAAAGGTGGATCTATGGTGTTCTGGGGAGCTGTTTCTAGGCAGAATGAATTTAGTAATTTTTTCTATTATTATGAACATCAAGAGAATATCCACAAATTTTAAACGTGAAATTCTCAGATTTTTTTTTTTTTTTTTTTTTTTTTTTTTTTGGGGGGGGGGGGGGGGGGGGAAGGGGGGGGGTAATAATATTTTTTTCAACAAGACTTACATTTTTGCTCTACTTCTAGAGCAATAGGAAATAGTTTGAAGAAAGAAACTTCTGTATTATTGCCTTTCCCGTGGCCTAAAAGTTGAAAAAACCTTAACTTATCATATTAGAAAAGTGTATGCAAGTGGAAAGCAATTTTAAATAGTTTAAGTGTATTCAGAATATCATCTATGCTGTATGAAATGGTATTGAAACTGAATATAATATATATATATACCAGAGAGAATGTCCGACTGTTTCACCCTAAAAAGAGACCCCACAAAATATTAACTTAAAGAATAACTGAAAAAAAAAATTACTAAGATTCGAGCTTTCCTTATAATCGTGAACACCTGAAAAATCATCTTTTTGACCGTATTTAAAGTTTTTTAAGACAGGAAAATGATAAAACTTTTTAAATATAGTCTATTAATGAAATTCAAATTAATAAAAAATATATTTGTTTAAATAATAGTGTTCAGTGTTTAGTTAATATAGAAAAACCGGTGTCCTTATAATTATGAGAACCAGTGTATTTATAACAAAAAGAAGTAAAATGAAAATAAACAGATTATTAAATTGCAGCGCTCGACGCTCGACTAACAAGTTCTTATGCCCAGGGCGCTTTAAAATTTTCGTGCCCCCTTAGAGCGACAGAATTTGTAAAAACTATCAGCGAATAGAAGGCCAAAGGGGCAGGCTGTCCCTCCCCACTTCACCCCAAAGTTGAAGACAATATTTTATTTGGCCTGCAGAAAAAAAAAAAAAAAAAGTATATATAATAATTTTTGTAGTCGACTTCTATTCCGATACAAATTTCAGCGGCAAAAGTGCCGGCAGAAAAAAATATTTGATGAAAGATGAATCTTTTTCTATTTTTTTGTTACGATTAATTTTTTCTAGAAACGATATGATAGTGACTTAGGTGACTTAATAAAATACGCGAGGATAAAAAATAATACATAAGCAACATTTAAGCACGCGGGTTCAGTTCAGTGATCTAATTAAAAAAAAAAAAAAAAAAAAAAAAAAAAAAGACATTTGTCAGATGAGATCATTTTATAGAAAAATGTATTTTTAAAAGTTGCATTTTTACAATCTTTACAAGTAAGCGTCGTTTTAAATCTATATTTTAATTGTATAAGCCCCATATAAACTTTTGTCATAAATTGACTAAAAAGCGCAATAATAAAAAGTATAATCAAAATAGGTACTAAGTCTTTTTAACACAAAATTATGCCAAAATAAATTAATTAGTTAATAAAAATGTATCGCCAGTATGGTGACAAAAATTTAAAAATCGCCATAAGAGTCCTATACTAAATCTGCCCTGCCTTGCGATGAAAATTAGGTCATCAAACATGAAATTTATAAGCCTTTCGTGAATGATATTGGTTTGCTTATCATTAGCATTTTATCCCACAATATTAATTTGTTTCTAATAATAATTTGGCTTCTGATGAATTAAAATTAAAATTGGGTATAAAAATTGGTCTAAGGTTTATGAGTTTCAAATTTTAAAGGTAAATAAGAAAATGAATAAAGTGCCAAGGTTTCGCAAAGGTTTTCTAGTTTATTTATATTTTTGATGTGCTACATGGTTTAAACTAAACATCCAAAGAAAGACAGTTTCATTGTCTACTAGCCGCCTTCGGCGACCAGCTGGTTCGCGATCCTTGAAAAATCCGACTTTACGAAACTCCCGCTCGGTGGCGCCTACGGCGCCTTTTTCCCGTTTCAGGTCTTACAACAGCTTATTGACATATAGTGAAAATAGCTTAATTGAAAATTTTAATTTCAGTAAATTCCCGCTCGGTAGCGCCTGCGGCGCCCTCTTCCAGTTTCAATATCTGAAACAACCTGTTTGCTCACCATGTTATGATCTTTCAAATTTCTGACTTCTGACGCAAGAGTTTCAGAAACGTCGATTCAGAATTTCATCGAAAACTGCAAGGATACTGAAAACTAAAAAAAATTATAACTCATTTAGTTTTTGAAATTTTCTCTCAATCTTTTGGGAATTGAATTATTGAAACGAGATGTATATACTAAAAAAAAAAGAAATGATTTATCTCTAAACGCTTTTGAGTTATAAAATGTTTTGTGAAAAAATCGATGTTTCGTAAAATCTAAAAATATGGATCGCTAATCCGTATTTTGTAAAAATGTTTATATGGTTCGAAAGAGGATTAAATGACCTTTCCTTATATACCAGTTGTTAAGAAATGGAACAGTTACTCGGTCGTACAGGGCGTTTCAAAAAAGACGATCGCGAAAAAGAGAAATTTTCGACCCTTTTTAGAACTTTTTTTAAAAATATAAAAAAATCGTATTTTTTTTTTTTTTTTTTTTTATTGTACCGTAAGAATCGGTAATAAATGCTCTTTCTCGTAGTATAGGTGTATTTTCGATATTTCCGACAGATCGGCAGCGATCGCTTTACAAAAACCCACGAAATTTTTCTCTCTCTGCTTTCTCTTTTGAGGAACACGCTGAAGGGCGGAAAATACGTTCCGCTCGCTTTTTAATTAGACATTGGTCGACGTTTTTAATTAATATCTCCGGAACTAATTAAAATTTTTAAATTCTGTTTTCACTATCAACTCGGAAAGGCTTCTGAGCACCCGTATGTCAAATTTTATGCTACTGCGTTCAGTAGGGGCTGAACGTATAGATGCACAGACAGAGACAGACAGACAAACATCTTCTTTTATTATTATACACTAGCAGGCTACGCCCCCTTCGCTGGTCGCTATTTTAAAATGAATCACTATAGTTAATGAATGCTCAAAATTGCATTAATTTTTATCATGTGAAAAAAAAAAGAGAGAGAGAGAGAGAAATTCTGATTGGAAAAAATGTCGCACATGGTCCCCACTGCCTTTGGCAGCGCAGGCCACTGTGCGCTGCGCGCACGCATTTATGTTCAACACTCGTAATGAATTACTATATTATCGTAAGGGAGAAACATTACAAAAAAAAAAAAAAATATCTTCTCCCATCGGTGGAATTGGCCCGGGCCCATACGTCCTGCGGCAGCGTATACAGGTGCGCACGGCGCGTTCCCTATCGTTCCCGCCCCTCTAAATTATTTTAGACTTTAAAAATACTCGCAGTCGTTCTCTCGGTCTCTTAAACCTAATAATACTAATTTCTAACTTTCTATCTGTTTTTTTTCTTTTTACCCCTGCGCCCGTCCTCCTCCCTGCCTCTCGTAATAATTCTGTACTTTCGAAAATATTCGCAATGTATTTATCCGGCCTCAAAACCTAACAACACTAATTTTCAGTGCTCTAACTCTTATTTATATATTTTTTCCCATTCACCCCCACCCCCTTCCCGTCTATCCCAATAATTTTACAAATTCGAAAATATTCGTAATCGATTTGGAGGTATCAAAAACCTCCAGGTACTAATTTTGAGCGACCTAACTCTATTTTTATTTTTTGTCCCTCCCACCCCTCCTAATAACTATGCAAATTCGAAAATATCCGCTGTCGATTTGTAAGTATCAAAAACATCTATGTACCAATTTTGAACGGTCTAACTCTATTTTTATTTTTTTGCCCCTTCGCCCCCTCCCCCTTTCTGACCCTCCTAATAACTTTACACTTTTGAAAATATCCTCACTCGACTTGTAGGCCTGTAAAACCTAGCTGTACCAATTTTGAACGATCTAACTGTATTTCTATTCTTTTTGCCCCTATTAGCCCCCTTTCCCACCCCACCTGGGACGATTTTCTAAAAAGAAATTAGATTTTATGCATTTGTGAGAGCTATATTTTAGAGCAAAAATCTTACATATATCTTTTTTTCTGTTTGCGATATAAAGGATTATTTCAAATCACGTTTTGCCCCCTCTCTCCCCCTCTTGGGGGCTGAATTGCTGAAATTCCAGAAATTGGTTTTCAGGTATTTGTATTAGCTATATATTAGAGCAAAAGTTTCACGTATATCTGTTTTTTTTTTTTTTTTTTTTTTTTGGGATATATAGGAGTATGTGAAACCACATTTTGCGCATGTGAAATCACGTTTTGCCCCCTTTTCCGCCCTTGGTTGGCCTAGAAATTGGTTTTTAGGTATTTATATTAGCTATATATTAGAGCAAAAGTTTCACGTATATCTGTTTTTTTTTGTTTGTTTGTTTGTTTTGTTTGTTTGAGATATATAGAAGTATGTGAAACCACATTTTGCGCATGTAAAATCACGTTTTGCCCCCTTTTCCGCCCTTGGGGACCGAATTTCTAAAATTACAGAAATTGGTTTTTAGATATTTGTGTTAGCTATATTTTAATGCAAAAATTTTACGGATATTTTTTTTTTCTTTGAGATATGGAGGCTTTTATGAAATCACATTTTGATCCCTACTCCCCCTGGGGGGGGGGCGAATTTCGTAGAGTCGCTTCTTAGGGGTGCTTACACTATATGTTCTATAATCTGACCCAGTTTCGAGCCAGTGGCTCCAGTAGATTTTGCTGTGCGTTGATGAGTCAGTGAGTGAGTGAGTGAGTGAGTGAAAGTACTCTTTTATATGTATAGATAAATAACAGCTTAAAAAATGTGTTTTTATAATGCTTATCTCACATATCAAGATTCGTACAGTTATATGCCATACAAGTTGAGGAATAGCCTTCCTGATCCTGTTATCGAGGAAATTTCCAGTATAGCAGCACCATCTATTGGCCTATAAGCATCTAACTTGAATCAGCAAATCAGCATAATGTTTCAGGAGGACGCCTCATGCCCATGAGGATTTATAAATAAAACTGATAAAATTAAGAAAGGTTTATGATCATAGAGCTTAAAAAAAGAAAGAAACGCTATGCAGTCGAATGTTACGTCATTAGCAGTTTTATTTATTTACTTATTTAACAACAACTTGACTGTAATATCATAAAAAGTTGTAGTTTTAAAAATAAGAAATCTTTTTAGAGCAACATATATTAGTATTATAAACTATACCAGGCCTTTATCAATATTTAAAGTGATAATGACATCAGTTTTTTATTGTTCACTTTCAATTAAATGTATTTATTTTTATGTCGGAAGAAAAAAAAAAAAAATCTGGTGTGTCACTCACACGGCTTTTCCTTACCCTGAAATTTAATACTATAAATAAGGATTAAGAGGTAAGATAACGAGTACTGTTATGTAAACCTATGTTAAACAATTCAAATTAGGCTTCGGAAGAGTTTTATATGATAATAATTAGTTCTGTGTGAGGGGAGGGGGCTACCGCCCCCCTTATCCCCTCGTTTCATTAATGCACCTACATTTATATAGAATTTAATTCGGTTATTAAAAAATAATTCTGTTTTTAAAAAATAATTTATTAAAATTATTATTTAAACAAATTATCTTTTATGATAATGCAGACGATTTCCATATTAGAGAGTAGTATTAACACTAAATATATAAAAAAAGTTGAATTTATTCTCAATATTACATTCAAAATATTTTTTTTTTTTTTTTTTTTTGTTAAAAATGAAAAAAATGGATAACTTTATTTTAAATTATCGCAGATGGATGGTTCAACCATTCGTTTTAAAGGTATTGGCGAGCTCCTTTGAAATATACCCATCATGAAAATTTACTCCCCTCGAGGGGGGACTTCCCCCCAGGGAGGGGGGGGGGGCGAGGCTCCTACATACACAAAAAAAATTTCCCAGTTGACTATCTCTATTACAAAAAATGTATATTCGTTTCATTTGGTTTAGTGCAGTCTACAGATGTTAAACTCTACTTACTTGCAATTTCCCCCATAGACGTAATGTATTTGAATACTTTTGAGTGTCCCTGTACACGAACCATTTACTTCATCTCCACGAAAAGCTTACTGTAGCATCCCTGTATAATACAGATTTAGAATACCGAGTTTAGAATTTCTGCTACTATTTGTTTTTGAGATATGCTGATAACAGACAGACAGACACACAGACCATTTGCTAAAAACATGATTTTCGTATTTAGGGGACCTCAGAAGATGTAAACATAACAAAAACTCACGTTCGAAAATTTGATCCTAAAACAGTACTTTCTCGACCCTATGGGTAAGAGAAAGTAAAAATGAACTCGTATATATTTTTAGCAATAATTAAATTACAGTTATAATTATAATAGGTAATTTTAAAGGTATTATGAGGTTATTATTTTCATATTTTAATCAATGAAAAGAAAACTAATCAAAAATTCGAAAATTGGGCTTCGATGTGCACAAGAACCCTTCGGAGGGCACCTTCGTGTCAAATCACGTGATTATCCGATCTACCATCTTTGCGCTACGCTGTCCACACACAGACATTGTCTTTTATGTATATAAAGATTATTACAGCGTTTGCAGGTCAGCGTGAAAGACTTTACATACAATATGTCCAATGGGACTTGTCTCATGAGCATTAAATTCACTGCTCGGCATGAAAATTGCTCCCAACACCATTTTTGCAAATTCTTATGTAAAATGACTCCTGAATCCGAATATGATGCCCATTTTGCCCGATCACCCACCGTTTTTTAGACACGGCCCCTATTTTTATCGCTTTTCGGTAATTTTGTGACTATAAATTTTATTTTTAGAGAGGAAAAGGATTATTTTAACTGTTAAATATCTTCTGAGGGGCTACAGAGTTGGAAAATTCTAAAACATGAACATTTGCGATAAGGGGGAAATTTAGGGAGGGGGGGGGGATTTGCCACTGAAATTATGTATTGCATTTCTTATATTTTTTAAATCTATTATTAGTGTTATTTATTAAACATTATATTTTTTTGTTTTTAAGTATTAAATTAATTGTTCTTCATTCTCCAAATCAAATTCATGGCCATAAAATTACTGAACAGTGATAAAATTTGGGGGAGAGGGTGGTATCCTCAGAAAACGGTGGGTGACTGAGCAAAATGGTACTCATATTCGGATTCAGGAGGTCATTTTACATAAGAATCAGCAAGAATGTTATCAGAGCTCGATTTTCCCCCCCTTGTAGCGTAGAGTTATTAAAAAAATCTGGTGTGAAACTGAAACAACCACACGACCCATTAACACGTTGAGCTCCATGTCAGCCATTCTAGATTCTAGACATTTTGTCACATATCTCTAAGTCTTGAAGGAATCATCTTGAAACTTTAGGTGTGTGCAAAACATGTTATACTTCAAACATTTCAGTGAAATTTTTACCCCGAAAGTAAAAGCAGTACCAATAAAAAATTTAAACGTTGCGCGCCCTGTCAGCCACCTGTGGCTGACAGTGTCAAATATGATATCAAGCCACGTCAACCATAGGTGGCGGATATAAAACTAAAAATATTACATTTAATGATTGAAATTTTAATAAAAATTTGCTTAATTTTTATTTATTACAGGAGGAATCATTATGGAATTTTAATGGATTTTAAGAATTTGCGTGGCGCTCAACGTGTTAAACACTATATTATGCGAATTAATATGCACTTTTCTTTTTGGAAATAACGTTATCAGAAGACAGAGAATTGACCTAATGAAATAGACACCTAAAAATTTTCCGGTAAGAGAAAGTTAATACACGTGTAAAAACATAAAACAGAGTTTACACAGCGGTTTTTTTTTTTAAGAAAAAGAAATGAAAAGAAAATTGGTAGAGTTTTTTACTTATTTATTTATTTTTTCAAACACCAATTTCCGAGATCTATAACTGATCTATCAGATCAGGATGACTATTAATTTTCCTGTGACAACCAAGTAAAACATGAGAAAAGATATCTAAAATGAGTGTATGTAACAGTTTTCAAGAAAATCGTTAGAGCCGTTTTTGAGATACCGACTTTTATCAAAGCTTGGCATAATTAATTGTTGGCCAGAAAACAACAATTACATGCAAAAGGATCTTTAACAGAGGGTTAGGTTAATATGGCAAGTTTGACAAAAAATCATGCAGCCATCATTTTGAAAGTAACGCACTTGCAGGACCTGAAATTCAGCTATTTATACAGGATGTTTATCAATTTTCTTGAACTAACCAACTATATCATTCGAAAAGATATGTAATAAAGTATTTATACATCAATTTTGAAAAAAATCGTTAGAGCCGTTTTTTAAATATGGACTTATAGCTCCACTTCCGGTTTGCCAATTTTCACCAAAATTTGGAAAATTCATCTGAATACCAGACCTATTTCAATTCTAAAGTTTCGTAGTTCTATCTTTATTAGTTTCCGAGATATAATAGCTAGAAGATTCCCCACATATATACACACATACACACTGACCAATGGCCAAAAACCACTTATTTGGACTCGGGAGACCTTAAAACATGTAAATCAGGCGAAATCTCGATATCGATTTTTTGAACCGAATACACTACTTCCATTACCTACGGTAGTCGGGTAATGGAAGTAAAAAAAAGAGCGAGGTAATATCTGTACTGATAAGTATAAAGGATTTAAGTCCAAAAATGTTGATTTTGAGTTAAGTACATAGTCAGACTCAAAAGAAATTCTTTATCGATTGGTACTATAAAGGATTTAAATCCATGTCATTTAGTCTTTGAGAAAATCCATTGGTAAAAATAGATTCAAGTCAGCAATTTAGCATTAATCTTTGGTATAAAATATTTAATTCAATTTTTTCCCTTTATTAAATGAAGATTGACAATCACTGAATGCTATAAAGCGTATAAACCAACATAATCCCTTTTTCCTAATCGATTCTGCTGATTAGTTTTTAGTTAGGTAGTTTAACTTTATTTTTGTTGGTATAAATGGGTCCGCAGAGTGAAAAGCAGAGTCTTTTGAACAATCACAACATTTAATAATATAGAAAAGTAAAATAACATAATGCGGGCATTTCTTGCCGCTCGCTTAGTAAAGCTTTCTCGTACAGACTCACATAAAACTCTCTCTATCAGAAGAGAAGATGCGCCGTTGATTACGTAATACAGTTACGTCACATCTGACGTCATGACAGGTGGTGAGCTAGTTTACAGCTGATATGAGGAAACATGCATTGAAATCCTTCATTTCCCCCTTTTTCAATAAATGTTTCGAAAATAAAACATATTTATGCATTATAATAGCATATTAAAAATTACAGAAAATTATTTTTATGCAAGAGTTACTTAAAATAAGAAAAGTGTTAGTAAAGAAATAGAATTATAAGCAAATAATTATGGTTAATATAATAAAATAAAATACGTAAAATATAAGCAGTTAATTTCTTAATGGAAACACAGTTTAAATATATATATATTTTTAAGTTCATCAGTCCTGAGTATTAAGTCCTATAATATCACAACATTTTTCATGTTTATATGCATTTAAACTTTTTGTTAAAATATCTGCAGGTTGTTCATCTGATGAAATATATTTAATGTCAATTAGTTTATTATTGTAAACTTCTCGCACAAAATGATGACGAATGTCAATGTGCTTAGATCGATTGTGATGAACAGGATTTTTTACTAATCTCAGTGCAGATTGATTGTCGCACATGATTGCAGTAGGACTTGATACAATTTCAGGATCCAATTCTTTTAAGAAATTTCTAACATGAATTGTCTCTTTTGCGGATTCGGACAGAGACATATATTCAGATTCTGTTGTGGATAGAGCAACGGTTCGCTGTTTTCTAGATTCCCAAGAAATAGGTCCACCGGCATACTTAAAGACGTATCCTGTATATGATTTTCTATCATTTATATCCGATGCCCAATCGGCATCAACAAATGCTGTCAATGGTTTATCGTCTCTGTAATACACAATTCCTAAATTTCTAGTGCCATTGAGATACCTTAGTATTCTTTTAGCAGATATCCAGTGAGGTTTTCCTGGATTGTTATTAAACTGACTTAAATAATTTACAGCATGGGTGATATCTGGTCTGGTAGCAACCGACAGATACATAAGAGAACCAATTAATTGTCTATAAGGAATTTTTGACATATATGATTTCTCTTCTTCTGTATTTGGACACATTTGTTTAGTTAATTTTACACTGTTATCTAAAGGTGTATTTACCACTCTAGAATCTTCCATATTAAATTTATTTAATAAATCTTCAATGTATTTCTTTTGTGTTATAGTGATGCTGTCCCTATCTTGATTAAATTCAATGCCTAAGCAATAATGCAGAAGGTCCATATCTTTCATTTTGAAAGATTCTGCTAATTTATTTCTTATATCAAAATAGTGCTCTTCACTTTTAGTGAGACAAATTAAATCGTCGACATAGACGATTATAATAGCATCAAAAGGATATTTTGAGTAATAGACACATTTGTCGGAATTCAAAGGGTTAAATTTCATTTTTCTCAATTTCTCATCTAATTTCTTCCTGACTGAAGTCCATACAAAGACTTCTTTAATAAACACACTTTATTTTCGTGTATATCATTTTCAAAAAATTCAGGAAGCTCCATATAAATTTCTTCATGTAACGTTCCGTTAACATATGCCATAATGAAATCTAACTGGTATGCTGTGAAACCATTCTGGATAGCATACGCGATTGCAGTTCTTATAGAACTTAATCTGGCTACTGGTGAAAAATTTTCCTCAAAATCTATACCTTGTTTCTGTGAACACCCTTTGGCAACCAATCTGGCCTTAAATTTTTCAATTTGACCATCTGGTTTGAATTTTGTTTTTAAAACCCATTTACACCCAATTACCTTTTTATCTTTTGGTCTATCTACAATTTCCCAAGCGTTTTGCTTAACTAAAGAATCATATTCTAATTTCATCGCGTTTTCCCAATTTTTAGCATAATCTCCATTTAACGCGTCGATCACGCTGGGATTAATTTCATTAAATGAGTTATCAGCTAATTGAGAAGTTTCATCTTTATATTTTGTATCTGTAATACACTCCTTATGAGAGTTTTGAAAGTTCCAACTTTTACTTTTTTTAGGTCTTCCGGGACCACGTTTAAAAATAGGATTGTTTTTATTAATCCTTTCCTCTTGTTTACATATATCGCCAGCACTCTCCTCCCCTCCACTCACATCTTCTACGTTCCCCCCTTCAGAGTGGTTCGCTTCCCCCCCTTTCCAAAAAGAGAAACTTTCTCCGTTGCATTCAGGGGGATAGGAAATCGATCCGCTGTTTTCCCCCCTGTCTGCGGTTTGAGTAGGGATAGGAGTTTCATTTTTAATATTACAATCATTGCATTTATTCTCAGACGGAAAAATTAATTCTAATTGATCAGTAGTGGCTGAATCATTTATTTCAAATTCGTCTATAAATCGAACATCACGACTTATGACAATTTTTCTGGTATCCTTATTCCATAATCTGTAAGCGCGTGATTCATTTGAATAGCCAACGAATATATGTTCGTGTGACCTAGCTGCAAACTTCCCTTTTGATTTTTATTTAGAACAAAACATTTCTGTCCGAAAATTTTAAAATAGTTAACAGTTGGTTTATAACCGAAAAACAATTCGAAAGGTGTTTTATTTTCTTTAATTCCTTTAGTGGGACACCTGTTTCTAATATATGCAGCGCAATTTACTGCTTCAGCCCAGAATGTATTTGGAAGGTTTGATTGCATTAATAAACACCTCGCCATTTCGCATAATGTACGATTTTGTCTTTCAATTCTAGAATTTTGCTGAGGGGTCATTGGTGCTGAGAATTCGCGTTTAATACCGCATTCTTCAATATATTTATTGAATTCTTCGCCACAATATTCCAAACCATTATCAGTATGCAGTATTTTAATTTTTTTCCCTAATTGATTTTCGACTGCTGCTTTATATCTCCGGAACGCGTTCTTAGCTTCATCTTTTGTTTTTAGAAAATTTACTTCAATGTAACGAGATTTATCATCCAAAAAAGTAATAAAGTAACGTGATCCGCCATGGGATTTAACATTTATAGGGCCACATAAATCAGAATAAACTACTTCTAATAATTCATCACTATGAAATTTGTTTTCTTTACAAAATGGTTTCACAGTTTGTTTAGACCTAATACATACTTTACAATCTTTTAAGGAATCTTTTTCATTAAAATTTAAATCTCTTAACATATTTTCAGATTTTAATAATTTTAAATCTTTTTCATTTAAATGTCCTAATTTTAAATGCCATTTATGAAAGTTGCTTACCTGAGTTGATGCAGCGATATCCACATGCGGCTGAAAAAAATATAAATCACCTTTTCTCGTAGCACTTATAATCAGAGAGCCGTCCTGCTCCGTAATTTTTGCACATTTTTCGGTAAATACAACTCGGCAGTTGTTTGCAGTAGCTTTTGATATAGACATTAACTTGCATTTCAATTTTGGAACGCACAAAACATTTGTTAACTTTAAATTGGTTACACCGTGATTACCGGGAACTTTTAATTTGACTGTTCCAACACCTGTGATCTCCGCTGTTTCATCTACAGCTAATTTTATAAATGATCCAATTCTAGGTTCGAAATCTATAAACAAATTCTTGTCATGAGCCATATGTGATGTCGTACCGCTATCGAGACACCACTCGGAATGTTCTTGGAAAGAGTTACTGGCTGCCATCGTGAACTCTGTACTATCTTCAACCATGAAAGATCTATCTTTATATTTATTCGATGAAGTGAATTTTCTGTCTGAGATCTTCTTTCTGCATTCTGAGGCTTTATGCCCTACTTTTGAACAGTAATTGCATTTGAAGATTGCATAATTTCTTTCGCCATACATGTTCTTGTTCTGCACAGGCTTTAAGATTTCTCTTTTGTTCTTTTCAGGAAGATTTTTCTTGTGAGTTGTAAAATACGCATTTGATGATTCTTGATGCTTTTTATTTTTTCTTGACTCGTATTCTTCCATCATTTTAATTTTCAGAGCTTCAGGCTGCGGCAATTCATCTCTTGCTTCTATGGCGCACCTGAAATTTTCATAGCTGTCAGGAATACTGTATAAGAGCAAAATTGATAATAGGTCTTCGGCTACTTGAATGTCCATTTCTTTTAGCTTGTCCACTATATCAAAGAAAACATTTAGGTGATCGGACATATTTTCACTATCAGACATTTTCTTAAAGAGTAGCTGCTTCAATAGGGTGGCTTTCTTTGCCGGTCCTCTCGATTCGTAAACTTCTTTTAATTTATTCCATACTTCATTTGAGGTGGTACAATGTTTAATATGACACAACTCACTTGGGGTAATTGCTAGGATTAAATCGGCCCTAGCTTTAAGGTCGTTTTCGAGCCATTTTTCTTCGCCTTCGGCGCCTTCATCGGGCTTAATTTTCGTTCCGTTAGCATAACTCCAGTGATCATTCTTGATTAAAACAGCTTCTATCTGCAGCTTCCATGTATCGAAATTGTTTTTCGATAACTTTTCTATATTTAATATTTGCGACATATTTAATCAGCTATAGTAGCTTCTTTATAAAAATAGAATCAAAAATACTTTCGATTTCAGCCCTTAGGCTTAACAGTAAGTCGCACTTTCGTTTTAACGAATGTTAATTTAAATTTTTAAAAAGTCCGCAGTAAGATGCGTGTCTCTGGGCCCATAACCATTGTTGGTATAAATGGGTCCGCAGAGTGAAAAGCAGAGTCTTTTGAACAATCACAACATTTAATAATATAGAAAAGTAAAATAACATAATGCGGGCATTTCTTGCCGCTCGCTTAGTAAAGCTTTCTCGTACAGACTCACATAAAACTCTCTCTATCAGAAGAGAAGATGCGCCGTTGATTACGTAATACAGTTACGTCACATCTGACGTCATGACAGGTGGTGAGCTAGTTTACAGCTGATATGAGGAAACATGCATTGAAATCCTTCAATTTTTCGTTTTTTTTTTTTTGAAAAATCAAGAATATGGACTTAAATCCTTCATACTTATCAGCATAGATATGATAATAAGGTTTTCCAACTCTTTTAAAATCTTAAGTCAGGTTCAGACAAATAATCTTTCTCTCTATTTCAGCTTATACATTTAAGTTGAATTCAAGTCTGGATTATTTCTAGGCATTCTTATTGACGAAAATCTAGGCATGTATTTTTCGCACGATGTTTATAAATCAATCATCCGCAGGCAGTTCTTAACTTCTAAATTTTAATTCAAAACAAGTGCTTCGAGAGCTTCAAATTTTTGGTTTCCAAGTTTTTTTTTTTTTTTTTTTTTTTTTTTTTTTAAGTATTGTTCTAAATTTAATAAAAAATTAAATAGCAGAAAAATTGTTGGGCGATTTATTCTGCTTTAAACACAAACTTAAAATATATTTTTAAGTTTGTGCTTTAACTTTATTATATAATGTTCATAAAATAGATACTATATGAACTAAGTTGAAATTAATATTAATTACAATCTTAAATTGTAACTAAATATTATTAGCTATAATCTTATACTATTAAGTGAGCAATATTTGTATATATATTTCACTGTTCTCGAAAACGGTAGCTCGGACAGTCACGAGATTTAACACAAAGGTGCTCCCCCCCCCCCCCCGAAGGATCATTGTGCACATCGAAGTCAGAATTTCGAATTTCTGTTTAGTTTTCTTTTAATTAATAAAAATATGAAAATAATAAGCTAATAATAGCAAAAAATTGGCCATTTAAATTTAATCCATAATTTAATTGTTGCCAAAAAAAAAATACGAGTTTACTTTTTTTTTCAACAGGAAAATAAATACATTTATCTAAACATGAACAATACTACACACTACTGATTGCAGAGCTTCCAAATTTGGCATATAGGTACCTGGGACCCTGCAGGTGTGCACCTCATCGAGATTTTTTCGAATTTGAATTTTTTAAATTAATGTTTGTTCGATTTTAAACATTGGCTTTTATGTTTCATTTTTCATGAATTTATTCTTCGATTGTAATCGTCTGCGTATCTTAGCAACGGCTATATTATGCAATTTATTTTTTATTTAATACATTTATTTGAGGGCGAATCTTTTTTCTCTTTTTAATTTCTTATATTTATTGAAAATAAAATGGTAATGCAGTAGAAAAAATTAAATATATTAAATTTAAAATTTAAAAACGTATTTATAACAGTTATGTTTATGCATAATTTTTGTAGAAAACAACAATTATTTTTCATTTGTTAATTTAATTCCTTTAAAAGTTTTTTTTCTTCTAATTTATAGTATTTGTCAGGAAATAATGGTAGTATATAGTAGAAAGGATTAAACTGATTAGAATTTATTTGTTTTTTATGTATTTAATTCATTCTAAAAGAAAATCTACTTTTTATTTTATTTCATTATATTGGTCGGAATCAAATTGTAATACAGTGTAAATAGCATGCGCAATAAAATACTTGGTTCAAAAACTAAAATATTTAATAGACGCTGAGATACAGTTATCTTAAAAATCGTAGTTCTTAAATAATGGCAGACCCACCTATCGTCAATAAATACCCATATTGAAATACATAGGAAAGAGATTTCTGCAGGCAGTGGGGACCTGCTCCCGATACAGTGCGGGCAGAGAAAGAGCTGCCGTAGTCAGCGAGTACCCGATGCGAGGTCTAGAGCGATTCCAATGTATTTATTTTAGTTTTTATTTATAATGTGATGTGAAAAATAAATAATGAACTTGGAGATTCATTTAAATATAGTGGCCAGCGAAGCGGGCGTAGCCTGCTAGTATTTATTAAATCGATAGTTATTCAGAAATTAATTATTAGGTTAATCAGATTACTGTTGAGTTATAAAACGATTTAATTGTCATTATACTAATATAATATTAGACACTCAAACTAAATAATAAAAAATATTTTTTAAAGTTACCTTTAAAGTAAACATTCTTATGGAAATTGAAAAGTGCTCTTTATTTTCTTTGGTGACTTTATTAAATATCCATGGATTTCGAAGACGACATATACATTTGTAAAACAGTTTAAAAAAATAAAGTATCCATAATTGACTTCATAAATGAAGCAAAAATTTAATTCTTGAAGAAATCACAACTTTAATATCTTATTCCAATATCACAAGTCACAAGTCCTTAAACTTGAAAAGAAAAAAAAAAATTCTTTTTAGAAGATGAATTTTTTTTTATGTTGCCAATAGTTCATACGAAACTTTTTGTTATCGATGGAGATCAAAATGAAACGATAATTATTATTTCAAGGTATGCGTATAAAATAGAACGTAAAATGCAATATTTAAAATTTTTATTGTATTATACTATATGCAGACTTTTTCTTTTCTTTCTTTTTTTTTTTTTTTAATGTTAATGCCTTTGTCTGTATAGATGTAGTAAAAAGTTATATAGATAGATGTAGCTTTTCTATGTTTTTGATTTTTGACCTCTGATTTTTGATTCCGTAAAAAGTTTGTGACAAGATTCATCTGAGTGGCTGAAATGGCAGAAACTAGTATTATGCTAATGAGTGAAAGGAATATGTAAATTAAAAGAAATTGATTTTTTTAACTGGAATTTTGTAAATTTTTTCCAATGCCAAAACCTTTCGTTTCATGTTATTGTTCTGAAAGATTTATTAAAAGAAAAAAAAAAAAAAAAAGAATATCATAGTTAATTTTTATTCCGCAGACGATTGTGTATCTGAGAAGGAGAAATTCGATAATTTATGAAAATATTTTATATCTCATATATTTGTTTTCAATTCCTACTGTTTGTACACACTCTCCCTATATATATCTTGTACAAATCTTGCAATCGATTTTTAACTAACTTCCCGACTAGCTAGAAATTCAAAACTTTCAGGATTGCTCAGAACACGGTGACAACACAAAACTTCAAAGTCCGATTTTCGAATTTTTTATTAGTTTTCTTATAATTAATTAAAATATGAAAATAATAACATCCCAAGCGTTAAAATAGGCATTAAAATATTAGCTATAATTTAATTATTGCCAAAAAAAAAAAAAAAAAAAAAAAAAATACGAGTTCATTTTCTTTCGACATAAAAATAAATACATTTAATTAAACGTGGACATAAAAAAATTTAAAAAGTTAAATTATGCATCTCACAAAAATTGACGTCATTAACACTTTAAAAATTTTATGCACATTGATAAGAGCTCTATGATTCATCAGAAAATTTACAACATGGTATATAAAAAGTTTTTTTTATCTTATAATTATTTCTATTTCATTTTGCACGCGCGCTTCTTATTTCCTAATTCAGAATTATTAAAAAAGAAAACTTTTTCGATAGTGTTTGTAAGTAGGAATTGACTTTAAAAAAATTTCCTTTATATTACTTGTTTATACTCAATTGCATCGTTTGGTATTATTATGTAATCCAAGTGATCATCGTTATTCGATGTAGCATTAAGTGTATCTTTGCGCTAATACAATAAAACTAATGATAAACTATAAACTTTGGGTAAAGTTTTAATAAACTAAAACTTGCAGGGTTTTTTTTTTTTTTTTTTTTTTTTTTTTTTTTTTTTTTTCGTTTTTTGACAGTTCTAATTTGCAGTCATGCTATTTATTATGGGAAAATCAACGCTAAAATAACGTGTTAAGAAAATGAAAGAAGTTGTACAATTAATATTTTGATTAAAAATTAATATTATTGCAGCCAAAATAGCATTTTTATAAATACTGAATTTCTTAAAATTTTAAGTTTGTTAAAGGAAATAATTGGGGCATTGCACATTTTAACGTTCTGGAATAATTTTTATAAAGATTAAATTCCATTTAACCCACTGAAACTAGACTAAGTAAAATCTGAGTTACGAACGTTCTTGTATTTCTGCCTTTTGCCACTCATATGGACATCTGCCGCTAAGTAAAGTGGAATCAAGTTTTTCCACGCTATATTCAAGCTATCTGATTGCTACATCTATCGTTACACACACACACACACATATATAGCTTTTTATATAGTTTTTGTGAATTCTGATATCAGGAGATTGAAATATCTCTGATGATAAAAACAGCTTCTAGGGCCGCTTATATCTCGAAAAATCCACACCACAAGAGTTTACAAGTTTTATTAAAAGAACATTTTACATGTACACAATCCGCGTTTGTAATGATCGATAGATGGCGCTTTTTCAGCTTTTGTTGTTAGTAAATATAATAGCCACGTGTATTTATTATACTTAATATTCGTACTATAATTTCTCCGCCATTACATCATGGAAAATTGATTGCTTTTGGAAAAAAATATTTCAGTTTATTCAAAGTTCGATCGGAAGTAGATTTTTAACTGAAGTTGAACGAATATTAGTTTCAAATCCTCTGATTAATTCTTTACTTCCATTAGCCGAAGCAACTGAAATTTTAAATTTGTCATTTGGAAATAAATGGAAGCTTAATTCTGGATTTCTTGATTCTTTGGAGTTGCACTGTAGCACACAACAGTATGTGTTATCCACAGATTATTATACAGATAGGACACTCCCGTATATTCTTCGGTAACCAAAATTTGACTGCAACGTCCCTATTGTCAACGGCTGTAAGTTTCTCGTGCTCTCCAGCTTACGCAATCGCTCGTCTTATTTTTATTGTATCTATGTTCATATCGTAATATTAGTGCAACGTTAAACCCAACATCCAACCAACTAACCATTGTATTGATGTTTACGTTTGGCAACTTTGTTATTGTTTACGAACTTAATTGTCGAAAGCAATTTATTTTAAGAAGCAAGTACTAAATATTTCGAAAATATACATAAATCTATGATATTTTTTAATTTTAAAGAATTTTGTATTATTTAAACCAAGCAATGCTAAATATTTAAGATTTCACACTGCTATTTCAGAGTTACAGTTTGTTATTTTAATCTGTACTTGATTAAGAATATGTTTGGCAAAATATATTTTAAAACACAATAAAAATTAATTTTATTTCTTAGAAGAATAGCTGTGAATGTTTTTATTATAATTTTGTGAATTCAAAAATAATGAAAAATGAAGAAAAAGAAAACTTCACTACTACTAACTAATCGCGAAAGAGAAAAACAATGTTCGATCAAAGATGCTAATCATGTAAACTTCACACATGCAGTTTCCTTCTGTTGACACTAGTGGTGCCACTATATTTCCAGTTCGCGTTTTAGCTTCACTGTCCTATCTGTATAGTAATCTGTGGTGCTATCTTTTTTACCGGATTTATTCATTATTATTCAATAAATATATGTGAAACTAAACATCGGCAAGAAATGGCGGCTTGATGAAAGCCGAATTAAAGCATGTTAATTGTAATTTCACCTTAGCCCACCAGAGGGCGAGCATTTCATTACAATCGCGGATAACAAGAACAATACATCCATGCCTTCTCCGGGATTCGAACCCAGGCCCAACTGTGTAGAAGTCAGGGACTCTAACCACTACACCGTCTGAGCGGCTTGGAAACATTTATCAACCTATCATTTGTCAACCTGTCTGAGTACATTTTCAATACCACATCAGGAGGCTCCTGAATATTATTGATTGCATCATCGTGAGAAAAAAGTAAAACTCTATGAACTAGCTATGCCGTTGTGCAAAATATTCACTCCTAAATCTACATCATAAATAATCACTCAACTGCTCTAAATATCTGGACATCTTAATTAAGTAACTTTATCCGTAATGTTTAAATATCTACAGTCGGTAACAAAAGAGTCCGAACACTAGCAAAAATTCCTACGTAAAAAAAGTACACTTTATACGGTTTTGTTAAATAAATCCTTGTCGAATCCTGTTCTTAATCAGCGTAAGAACATGATTCGATAAGGATTTATTTAACAAAGCCGTATTAAGTGTACTTTTTTTTACATAGGAATTTTTGCTAGTGTTCGGACACTTTTGTTACCGACAGTACATTCAAATTTATCAAAAGTATCATTTATCAGAAATGTTAGTTTTTCAATTATTTATTGCAGTCGGTGTTAATGAAATCAGTTCATTTAGTAAATTAAAAATATCTACCAGAGCTCATGAATTGACTACTGCTATTTATGGCCATATTCACCATTAACTTCAACTCCCGGTTGCGTATCTCCGAAATGTTGGCGCGTACAGGCGAACCTGGCGAATTTTTGTAGCTCGTGCCAAAACCCTCTCTGCCGCAAAGCAACCCTTCTTTCCACTTCATTCACGATTCGTTAAGGATTCGAGCAATCTTCCCCCCCCCCCCAAGAGAATAAACTATTAAAAATGTGTCAATGGAGTTTTAGTATCGTAATTCTTAATATATTTAATGCAAAAATTTATTAGAAATCCTCCACCCTTTAAATTTAATTTAGCAAGATTAATGAAGAAATAAAATTGTAATATTCTAATTTTAAAGCTTTTAAAATTGTTCTTGAAATACATTTATTTATTTATTTATTTTACTTTCTCTTACCAACATATATGGTAGAGAAAGTATTGTTTTGGGGTCAAATTTTCGAAATTGAATTTTTGTTATATATACACGTTTTGAGGCTCCCTGAATCATAATTGTTAAAAATGTGTCAATGGAGTCTTTGTATCGTTATTTTTAGATAATATAATTTAATACCAAAATTTATTAGAAAACCCTTTAAATTTATTTTATCAAGAAGAAGTATATTTGTAATATTATGATTTTAAAGCTTTTAAAATTATCCTTGAAATACATTTATTTTATTTTATTTTATTCTGTTTTATTTTTATTTTTATTATTATTATTATTTACTTTCTCTTCGTCAAATAAAATTGTTTCTAAACCTATTTTAGATTATTTGAGGAGTACATTAAACTTTACATTCTTACGCTATTGATCTTAAAATTTAATGTGCAATCTGTCATTATAATATTGAAATGCAGGGTAAAAAAGAAAGTCGTGTGAGTGACACACCAGATTATCATTATTATGATCATTATTTAGTTTATTTTACCCATATATTGTAAGAAAAGTTTTATTTTTGATTCAGATTTTCGAAATTGAGTTTTTGCTACATTTGCTTAAATATCCTGAAACAAAAAATTAGGCTTTTAGCGGTTGCCTGAATGTGTCTGTGTGTTTGTTATCAATATACCTCAAGAATAGATATTGGGACTCGGATGAAATATTAAGTAATTCGTGTACAGTGACTAAGAAAAGAATTCAAATTCATTAAGTCTATGTGTGAATTTTCTGGTAAATACAATTTAATATTTTTGGATGAAACAAAATAAAATAAATTGAACTTATATTTTATGTGCATGAAAGAATGTTTCGTATACAATGTAGAATGTATATCCTTTATTAGAAGATTACACAGAACCCCACAAAAGAATTCAGATATATTCATACAATGGAATTGCTGAAAGGTCATTTCATGTCGTGCTATGTGTTTTAAATTCTGTGCTAAATTAGTACACTATATTGTGTTTGTAAAATATATAGTAAATATACAGGGCTACCCCAAATTAAATGAAAGCATTTCTTTTTATAAATAAAAATCAATGTAATAAATGCAATTAAAGTTTAATTAATTTAAAATTATTCTCTTATTCTAATTTACTTTATCTTATCCGTAAAAGGTCGCGAAAGTATTGTTTTCGGATCAAGTTTTCGAAATTGAATTTTTGTTACATTTATATGTTTTGGGGTTTCCTGAATTCAAAAATTATGTTTTTAGTGGTTGGTTTATGTGACTTGTCTGTGTGTATGATAGATATTGAGTTTGTAAAATGGATGCATCAGTTTTTAAATATCACTTATGTTATTGATAAGGACAATATTGCTTTGGAACAATGTAAGTTGTAAACTTCGCATGTTATTCAAAATTTACGTTTTCTTTTTAACAAGGCGAAATAGAGCAAAATTTCGTTTAAACGTCCATTATGCCAATATTTTGTCGTAAACATGTCAGACTAATATTTTAAAATATATTTTTTAATACACTTCATTAAATATGAACATTTTAATTTGAAACTTTAGTAATTAAAAATTGTGTTTCCTTCATTTGACAAATTAGGCCAATACTTCCCACGAACTTGCAATATGGGGATCAGTTGTGTTGGAAATTAATGTACGAAAACAATCCTAATAAAATTAGTCATTTAATTACGATAAGTCAAATGTATCGAATCGGATAGAGGGTAGCCTATGAGGTGCGGCATTTGAGTCTGCGACTGTGTTGAGTGTTCTATCATACTCATTCCTTTTAAAATGAATACATTTCGCTCTCAATAGAAATTAGTAACAATAAATATAGGATGAGAATGGTTATGCGCATCATTATTACTTTGATTTGTATAACATATTAAGTTAGATTGTTTATGATTACTGAAAAACAAATAGAATAGCATTAATAAAATGTTTAACGTTTTATTTTATAACCTTGTATGTTGGGGTTGGGGGGAAGGGGGGGGGGAGAATGAGAAATGGACATGTCCGAAGAGGAAATTATACGCAGAAAATTTTATGAATTTCAACCATAAAATTTAATACGAAATATCTATTTTATTATGATTAAGATGTTCTTTAAAAATACATAATAGATAAATATAAGGTGATAATTTATGAAAATTCAAGCACTGCATCGTAAGAGAAATATTTTATACAGTCGTACATTTTAAAAATTTAAATACAAAATGATAATAAAAATAGTTGAAATGTAAAATGGCGTACTACTGATTTGGACTTATGAACATTCTTCATGCATTTTACTATGAATTTGTAATTTGTTTGAACAATTTTTACAAACTTTTTGGCCTTATACATGAAATCGGATCTCAATGCTAATATATTACCATTATTATTATCTACTTCTCTATTCGGAAAACTATTTATTAATTTCAAGATATGTTTCGTTTTGCGATTTAAATCCTACATTAATCATCAGAAGAAAAAAAAAGAAAGAAAGAAAAACGCCGGATGTTTATTTATACAGGTTAAGCGGCGTGAAGTTTCTCTTTGTACTTCCAGATTTGGCGAAAATCGCATTCTCTGGCGAAAAATTGTGAATTTGTTCTGCGCGCGCCAACATTTCGGAGATACGCCTCCCGGTTCAACGCAAAAGCTTGAAAAGAATCTAAAGGCAGGGTACAGCTTTCCATCAAAATTTGGCACGCTGTTTCTGCCATCTAGCGTCGATGATTTCATACAATCTTTGATTGGTTTCTTTCACCTAAAATGTCTGAAAATAACTATACCGCTAGATAGCAGCAACAACACGGCAAAATTTTCTGAAAATTTGTACCCCGCCTTTATACGCTTTTCAAATTTTCATGTTCAACCGGAAGTTGAAGTTAATGGTGAATAACAGCCTCACGGCGGTATTCACCAATAACTTCAACTCCCGGTTGAACACGAAAATCTGAAAAGCGCATAAAGTCAGAGTTCAACTTTTCAGCAAAATTTGACATGTTGCATCTGCCATCTAGCGGCAATATTACTTTCAGATTTTTAGCTGAAGATAACCGATAAAAAATTATATGAAAACTCTGACGCTAGATGACAGAAATAACGTGCTGAATTTTTTTGGAAAGGTGTACTCTACTCTGCCTTTAGACGTTTTTTATGTTTTTGCTTTGAACCGGGAGTTAAAGTTAATGGTGAATAAGGCCATAAATAACGTGGGTCTAATAAATATGTAGCATAATGTATAGTCTGACAAAACATAGCGCAGTGAGTTCCTACCAGAGTTTTCACCGCTTCTTCCTCTTCTGTCTACAATGGAGTCAAAACAAGAGAACCCAAAGATTCCTTTAACCCTTTGCAGCGCAAGACAATTCGGATTATTTAAACTATACTACCACCGGAATTCATGAACTAAATTAAACTAAAAGAAATTTAAAATTTTTAAAGTTAAAAAAACGGCCTTTTCTGCTATGTTATAAACGTAAATTTTGCTAAAAAATTTCCCGGGTGAATTTTTGCAGCTGTATCTTAAATTTTGCGTCCTCGCAGCGAGGACAGCGCACGTTAAGGGGCTAAGGAAAAAAAGACGTCGGGAACATCAGACAAAGTAGCAGAATCAGATTCGATTCGTTTAATTCCACAACGTATAGGATTCAGCACATTGACAAAACTATGAATGCTCATCCAGAAAATGTCATTATCCAGAACTAGTTGCCTGATTTTCTTTTCAACATTTAAATCCTCAATTAACACAGCCTCTTGTAAGGATTCTTTGCCATTCAAGAGACTTTCAAACATAATCAAACTGCTATACCACCTTGTCTCTCCGGGAAGTTTTAAAGTAGATGCAGCTGACCCTCTCTTTAACTTTTGCTTTGAAGTAAATACCGATAACAGTGCCTGTTTATTTCTCACATACTTTACCAATTCCTTCGCATTTGAGAAGATCATTTGAAAAGTTTTAATTTTATAGATGTCACTTAATAATAAATTTAATCCATGAGCTGCACAACCGATTGGAAAAATATATGCATATTTTACTTGAACTAACTGCCATGCTGCCTTCATATTACTTGCATTATCAGTTACTATGTCTGTAACTTTTTGCGTACCAATGTCTTCGATGACCTTTGTAAGTTCTTGGCTAATATATTGTACAGTATGTCGATTTTCTTTCACTTCCAAATATTTGTAAAATATTGGTGAAGGCGTAGTTACAATATAGCTCAGTATACCTTCATTACGTAAGTTACTCCAGCCATCTGTAACTACAGTTACAAAATCAGCTTTACTAATTTGTTCATTTACAAAATGAATCACCTCCTCGTAGTGATTATCTAACAGCCTATTACTTAGATCATGTCGAGAAGGAACTTTCTATGATGGCCTGATTAGCT
>OZ005659.1:39004471-39056471 GCA_963930645.1 Salticus scenicus
GCGTTAACGCGGGTGACGGCTGAAAACAGGCCCTAAGTTGAAATTCTAAATAACATTTAACATTTCAATTAAGTAAGCTGTTTCAATGAAAATTGCGAGTTCATTAACGCCAAGTTTTTAATAACGACATTTAAAAAAAGTTAATGATCAGGGCTTTTATATAAATTGAAATAAAACAGAACATTATATATTAAAGCACAGTGCTCTTTATTTCAAACCAAAATGAGAGAATTTCGAATCAGAACGCAATTTTTTTATAAGATATTAAGCAATACGAAACTTCGACGAACAAACAGCTCCACAGAAAATGAGTTGTGGAGGTTCAACATCTCATTAGAGCTACGCATGGGTAATTGGAGACGGTGTACGATTCTACCCTAAATTTTGTCCGACGATAAGCAAAGAATTAGCAAAGTGCGAACATAAAATGACTTGCTCTCAGCTCGGTTAACGTTGAGGTTGAATCGATTCAATATTACATTGGAGCTAACTAGTAGGAAATTGACGACGGTCTAGGGCTCACCCCTAGGGGTGATCCGGAGACAAAATGTATAATTTTGATCTACGCGATTAAGGGTGGCACATCCGTTTCGGTATCCCCTATTGTGTTATTTTATGGAGTATAGAGGACATGGTACCCACGGCGGATTGTACGTACCCTCTACCATTAACGTACACGACGATCTTTTATCATTTACAGTATAATATTTGCAATTCTCAAACTTTAAGTTCGTTGCTCTGCGAATTGAGCTACCTCGTCTCATTTGAGAAAGATGCAGCCAGGAAAGATTTGAGCCAACTAAGCGCTATTTAAACTTAACCGTAGAATTGAAGTTGAGTAAGTTTTACAAATCACTGATGCTACACAGTGGGCAATTGGCGACGATCTGGCACTCACCCCTAAGAAGGATCCAGCATGTCTAACAGAAAATATTGCTTCTTTAAAATATACATTAAATATTTCTTTTTTTTTTTTCTTTCGTTGAAAAAAGAATAACAGATACCTCTCAAAGTCTTATAAAACTTATGTACAGTCGGTAACAAAAGTGTCCGAACACTGGCAAAAATTCCTATGTAAAAAAAAGTACACTTCATACGGTTTTGTTAAATAAATCCTTGTCGAATCCTGTTCTTAGTCAGTGTAAGAACGGGATTCGACAAGGATTTATTTAACAAAACTGCATTCAGTGTACTTTTTTTATATAGGAATTTTTTCTAGTGCTCGGATACTTTTGCTGCGGACTGTATTTGCAAAAAACTTGCAGAATTTACGTCATTGAAGTTGCAAGTGTTCCGTTTGTATGTAACCCATAAACTTATAGTAACATTATCACAAAACAGAGGAAAAGGTATCTACAGGTGATGATTTGTTGGTTCGGTTTAACGTCGCACTATTACTGCAATATGGGTAATTGACGACGGTCTGGGACGCACCCCTAGGATGATACGAAGACATCTGCAGGGGTTAAATCGTTGCATTCTGCGTATATTATTTATTTTTACTATATGCAGTCGGTAAAAAAAGTATCCGAACACTAGCAAAAATTCCTATATAAAAAAAGTAGAGTTAACACTGTTTTGTTAAACAAATCCTTGTCGAATCATGTTCTGAGACTGACTAATAACATGATTCGACAAGGATTTATTTAACAAAATAGTATTAACTGTACTTTTTTACATAGGAATTTTTGCTAGTGTTCGGATGCTTTTGTTACCGACTGTACATCCGATTTGACTCGACATCCCCCTGTAAATTTCGTCTGATGAGGACAAATATTACGCAACAGGATTACAATACAAAAAAAAAAAAAAAAGAAGAAAGAAAGAAAGAAAAGAACCGCTCATCGCCAGGGAGAGAATCGAACCCCTTTTTTTACCCTCGAAAGACATTAGCGAGGGCGACATACTTATTCAGCCACGGAATACCCGCATTCAGCGTAACAATTATTTTTGAAACTACAAGATTTCGCAATTAATAATTCTATAAGATTCTACTGCATATTTTTACAATTTTTTTTATAATATTATTCTTAAACTTATATATATATATATATAAACTACCAGAAGTGTAATAAACCCTAAAGTAGTAGTAATGCATATGCTTCTTCAATTTTAAATAATCCCCTCCGCGAAGGATCAAAATTGTGATAGTGCGTCTACGGACTATCCCTAGGAATAGGAATGTATCTCAGACTGTCGCCAACTGCCCGCTTCATAGCTCTAGTGCGAATTAAAACCTACTCAACTTAAAAACATTTTAAATATTTTATTTATTTTTTATTTATTTCAGTATTAATTAAATCAAATATACCAAAAATCAAATGGTCAATCAAATATTCAATAATCATATATTATAATTCAGATTAAATTTTTAATCGCCAGCAAATTTATATAAATGCATATGCCGAGTATTCCAGACATTCAATTACTCTACATTACATGTAAATGTTATCTGAAGTAATGTAAAATTAAATCTGAATTTGTAATTGCATTATTTTAAATATATGCAATATTCAAACATTACATAAAATAATGAAAAATATTATATCTAACACAAAACATAATGTGGTACATACAAATGAAACACTTTAAGTTGCAAAGCCGTTTGCAGGCGTTCCAAATGTATGACTGCAGTCGGCAGCAAAAGTACCCGAGCACTAGCAAAAATTCCTATGTGAAAAAAGCACACTTAACACGGTTTTGTTAAATAAATCCTTGTCGAATCGTGTTCTTAGACTGACTACGAACAGGATTCGACAAGGATTTATTTAACAAATTTGCATTAACTTTACTTTTTTTACATAGGAATTTTCGTAGTATTCCTATGTATTTGCAAATTCCGACTGTATTTGCAAAAAACTTGCAAAATTTACGTCATCGAAATTGCAAGCGTTCCCTTTGTATGTAACCCAATGTCACTTTTTCTGAATAGAAACTTCTAGATTTCAGAAAATATATTGAGTGTTGAGTGGGTTTTAACGTCGCACTATAGCTACGCAGTGGGAAATTGGAGATGGCCTTGTATTCACTCATAGGGATATTCTGGAGACATTCCATCATAATTTTGATCCTCCGCGGAGGGGACGGATTCCTTGCTTCAGTAACCCTAGAGCGATAGATAACACAACCCTCCTATACTGAAGTTCCTTGGCACCACTGAAGGAAGGTTAATGTGAATTGGCGATGACTTTTTTTGTATTTGGCGTTCAAAACGTAAAGTTTAATAATTTTTTACAGCTTTCCTGTTGCGATTCAGCAGCTAATTTTTTCACAAGTGAATTAAGTATAGTGTAAACTATTTTCTGTAATTTTTTAAAGAAAATCGGTGATTACCACTTGGAAGATCATTTCCCTTGTTAGATCATGTCGAGAAGGAACTTTATATGCAGCCCAATTCACAGCGCGGCCGAGTGGAGAAGCGAGTGAGACGTGACGTAGCCGAAACGCGCATCTCTACTCCATCGCTATTCTCGGTAGTAGGAGAAATTGCTATTCCGGGGCCCGTTTTCACTCGCACACGAGTCGTGTCAGCTGATTGATAAAGGAAGCGAGAAGGCGCGCTAGCTCCTCCCAAAAATGACGTCAGTTTTACCGATTATAGCCGATTATTACCGAAAACGTAGCCATATAACCAATAGGAAAGGTTTCATTGGCATACTGTTTGTTATCAAAAACACCGTCTGCATGCTGCGTAGTTGTAGAAATTCAATTGTGGAAGTATCTGACTGTGTTTACTCTGTGTTTACTTTTTCAAATATTTGATAAATAAGCTTATTTACGAAGTAATTATGAAGTAGGTTAGTAATTTAAGACTGAAATATTATTGTTTTGTGTGTGTGAATAATGAATATTTTGTCACACACATGAACGTTAATTATTCAGTCATCTTCAAATGTGAGTAAACCATTTCTTCTAAATAATAATTAAAAGAAAATTGACTATTAGGAAGTATCAAGATCTAATTACAAGCTGGAAATAGGTAAGGAGAATGATTTATATATTCTTGCTTGATTATTAAATTTCAGATGAAAATTTTATTTATACATCTTCTTAATATCAAGATTTTTTGTTTTAAATAATGTTACATATATATACAAAGTATATTCATATACACATTACTTTGTATATGTATACAAAGTTTAAATAAAACACAACAATTGCTATGAACTTTTAAAATTTACAGTGTTTGCTTACAAAGTTTTTAATAATTCTGTGTCTTTTTCAACATCAGTTTTTCAATACATTTTAAAGCTTTTATAACATTAAAAAAAATTGCTGTTTCCTCTGTTCCTCCTAACTGTGTTTTTTCCCCAAAATAATAACAATGAAAACACCTGAATTAAAAATTTTAAATATTTTCATCTTCCTATATTTCATGTTTAATTTTCTGAAAACTGTACATTTATAAAACTGATAGCATTAGTATAACTTTTTTTTTTCTTTTTTTTTTGAAGAAAAATTATATGGTTTACATGATTTATAAAACAATTTACACATCTATACTTATTTGTTACATTGTTAAACCTCCATTTCCTCATCTTTGTTTAAATACAAGTAAAAATGTGCTTTTAGAGTTTCTACTTATACACTAAAATGTATACATATCAATAATCTTGTGTTAATCTTAAAATTTCTTTAAGCAAAATCTTGTATAAGTTATCAAAATAGAAATAAAAGATCCTAATTTATCTAAGTATATCTTATTATTCTACTATGGTGCTTTATTTTTTTAAATAATAAAAACAAAGTACTTATTTTCATTGAAATAAAAATTAATAATTTCATGAATTCAGAGTGGAAGCCAAATTGACTTATTATTTATATTACAATTTACTGTTGATTTTTTTATTTAGCTAAAAATTAATAATAAATTTTATTTTTCATTAAAAAACTCATACTTCATTCCCTAGAAAAAAAAAAAAATCCAATAATAGTTTTGTATAGAGAATTGAAAGTTAACAAAACTTAAAAATTGTTTGATTCAAGGGGAGTAATGTAAATTTGCACAATGTTAAAATCACTGTCTAAAAACAATAGTCGTGTAATGCAGTATCAAGACAACTAAAATATAAATTTTCCCACTTCCATTGACCATAATGAAATTTCTTCTAGTACTAACATTACTGCTGTGTACAAGTTTGTCGAAAGATTATTGTAGCAACCGTAAGACAGGTGCCAATACTTAGACATTTTTCTCCCCAAAAATTAATAAATTGCTAAATATTAGCATCTACATGGATGAAACTACCTAACATTGAAAAGTACTGAAAACAACTATTTGGGATGCAAAATAAATGACCTATTATAAAAAAATAGCTATTAAAACCTATAACAAATGATATTTAGAGAGTTGTTAAAACATTATAATGCAAATTAAACATTCAAAATGAGAAATTTCTACAAAAACAAAATAATCTAACATGAAATTGAGAGACAACATAAGTTTGAAAATTTGGTTTGCATGATTTACAAAACAATTTACATGTCTGTTTATCTCTTACATTCATTGCTGATATGAAAGTAGTATGTATATGTTTTTATTTAATATCTTTTATCATAAAAAAAAAAAAAAAAAAAAACTATTCTCTTGTTATGATGGTAAACTTAAAAATTGTTCAAGCATACTGATGTTTGTTTATATAGTATTTAAACTTTCCAAAAAAGTTAAAAGGTATTTATAAATTGTTTGATTTTTTTTATGACAGTTGTTGAAAATTGTTTATTCACAATTTATGTCTTTACATAAATTGTTTTCATAACTTTTGTCATGTAAATAATAGTTTGTTGGAATATTCCAAGAATATCCATCATTCATAAACTAAAGCATTTCTTTGAAAATTTCAATGTTCTCGAAACTGTTGCATTGTAACATGGGATCTCTTATTAAACAAGCGATTTATCGCCAAATGTGACCTTTAACAACAACCTCAAGACTTTTGTTATGAAGCAAAGAGAAGCAAAATCTATTTTAAAACACAATTTTCTCTTTGATTAATTGAAAATTGATAAAATCTTTATATTTCTTAAATCTGAAATATGTATAAATTTATGGACAGGTGCAGTATAATACATCATTTAGCAACTTTTCAAATTTGTAACCAAAAGTCGCCAAATTGACATTTTAGCATTTTGAAGCCATTTGAAAGTTAGCTATAATTCTGTTTTTCTCTAGATAATGACATGGTAGTTTTTTAACACACATATATAGGTATCAATAACATACAATTTAATTAATGAAATAACATTAAATCGTCTTGCAAATAATAAATTAAATAGATTTATACATTCAATGTATGTTATGAAATACAATCTAACTTCATAGAATTATTAATTGATATTTGAAGGTAGAATTTATAGTCTAGGAAAGTTTTATTTTTATCAATGAAAACAGTTTTTTTTTTTTTTTTCGTTTCTCAAAAATAAAAAACATAATATAATAACAATAATATACGTTGGTAAAAATATTGACTTTTATGTTACTTTTGATAATTTATAAGAGATTTTGCTTGAAGAGATTTTATAACTATGTTTTAAAAAAATGTAATTTAACCCATACTTTCAAACTCTAATATATTTAGTTTTTTGATGATTTTTTACATAATATAAACCATTAAAAACCTGTGAATCCTTTATGAAAATTATTTGATAGGTCTTTTCAATTGTGATATGATTTTTCGAGGAGAAATTCAATTGTTAGATAAGATATAGGCTACACAAATGCATTATATTTTAAGTTTTATTTATAAAAGTAAAGCTTGAGATTTCTTGCTCTTGAATTTGAACAAATAATATAAATAGCACTACTGGTTCATGAATACAATCTCATGAAAGAATTCTGATATATTGCATATGTGAATATTTCTTTAATGTATATATATTATCTTTTATATCACAAAACATAATAAAATTTATACATAATTCAGAGCCATAAAACCATGTTTTCTAATGAATAAGGTGTAGTGTAATCAGCATTAATGATTAAATTACATGTTTATATAAAATTAACCAAGTACATTTTAAAAAATAAGTAGAAAAATTTTAAAGTGTATTTTTTGTTGTTGTTGTATTGAAACAAGGATGAGAAGTTGGAGGTTTAAAAATATAACAAATGGGTAAAGATGCAAAATGTTTTATAAATCATACAAACCATCTGTTTTTTTTTTTTTTTTTTTCCTTCATCTTTTAATTTATTGAAATTTGAATTTTAAAGCAATAAATTTTGTAAATATCAGTTTTGCAAAAAATTTAATGTATGATCTTTCAATAAAATTTGATATAATATGTGTGAAGGGAGATCCAATTATAAAACAGATTCACAACTAGATTATATTATAAAAAATTATTATTTCATTATTATTGAAAAAAGCTTAAAAAACAAACTTCACAAAAAGGCATTATGGTAATTCAAAAGTCAATAGTTGTTTAACTAATGTATTTCATAAATAGAACTGATAGAAAATAGAATTAGTAAATGAACATTGTTATTACTTAATGCTAAAATATTTACTTCTCCTTACCTATTTACAACTTGGTGATACTTTGGTATATTATTGAATTTTCATCCCAGAAGAGGCATATGTCTTTAATTAGTATAATATAGTATCCAGTTTGAAGATAAAGGACTGAATTCCTACTGCTTATGAATATGGCAAAATTTTAAATATCCACATTCACAAAACAATAGCCATTCAGTCTAAAATTTCATCTTCATCATTTTCGTTAAAAATAATGTTGAAAACTAACTTTCGATTATAATTTTACAAAATAATACATTTAAAATATAGTTAAAATAAATAAAAAAATAATATGAAAAGATTATTTTCTTAAAAAACGCAGTATAACTTCACAAAATCTGTCGCAAATTTCTTTTTTAAAGAGTCAATACACACTTCTCCATCGCTGCTTCTCGGTTCTCGCCGACATAGAACCAGCCGAGTCCGCGATGCAAACAAACGAGACATTTAACACAACGATGGAGTAGAGAAAATGAGCCCCAGAATTGCTATTTCTCACTCACCGGAAACGCTGACGTCAAAATGACGTCAGAGATGGGCGTTGTCACTGCCATTTCTCCACTCGTACGTACTCTGAATCGGCCTGATGATGTCCTGATTAGCTGAAAAAACTGCTGCCAATAGCTATTATCATTTATTGACAAAGGCATGTTGATGAATAAATAGCTTTAGCGAAAGCAGAGTCTAGTTTTTCAGCCTCAATTTTAGACATTGAATCAAAATACGATCTTAAAGACGGTTTCTTTAACTGGTGTGCATTAGAACAGCTTGCAACAGAGGCAGGATCAGGAGCAATGTTTGAAAATAGAAGAGTAGAGGAGGAATCATCGGCTGCAAAAGATTCTTAAGAGTCTTGATCAATTGATATAGTTTTAGACATGGTTGGATCAATTATCAGTTCTTCAGAACCAACGATAACCTCATCATCTGTATTTGAAAACACAGGTACAGATACAACAATAGTTTTCTTTCCGTTTACACACATCTAAATTTTTTGCCATTTTGGTAGCATTAGGTACCATGTATAAGTATACTTTCTCACAGTATTTGCACTTAGCAGTTCTTTTATTCTTATCAGTTCTTTCATACTCAATAAAATGTTCCCACACATTTGATATAGGTCTAACCATCTTATATAAATAGAAGGTTACACATATAGATAGCAAAAACACAAAATAAAAATAAAAATCGTATTCGAAATTCCTCCAACCAAAACACTCTAAATTGTACTCGAAATTAGATATTGATGTTGTTGTTGTAGGGGCATTGAGATTCGAAATTAGATAACCAAGTTAGAGTGCGTTTACAAATACATACGGGAAAGAAGAGTTGAGTTGTTTTCTACAGTTGCGGTTAAAAATGCTAGATAGGAAATCATTAAAAATAATAAAAATGGAAAAATGCAACAAATTATTTCAAAACTCCCAGAAATTTTTAAAATTCCCGGGAATTTTAAAAACTCTCTTCCCAAAAAACCCGGTTTATTTCCGGGAAGAAACGGGTTTTTTCCAGTCTTTGCAACACTAGACAAAGTAGGCATAAGTACAGCGTGAAAGCAGTAACGTATGTATTTATGCATAATTTCATTTTGATTTTATTCTATGAAAAATTGCGCTCACTTATTTAGAGTCGAAACAATCTTTGCATGTCTTTGCAATTTATGATGTTTATGTTTTTCTAAAACTTTTATTTATGTAATATTTTTCATATAAAGAAGGGCATGCATTATGCACAATCACTCTGTCGGTAATACAGTCGGCAACAAAAGTATCCGAGCACTAGTAAAAATAACTATATAAAAAAAATTCACTTTATTCTGTTTTGCTAAATAATTCCTTGACGAATCATGTTCTGAGACTGACTAAGAACAGGATTCAACAAGGATTTATTTAACAAAACGGTGTACATTTTTTATATAGGAATTTTGCTAATGCTCGGATACTTTTTCTGCCCACTGTATAAGATTCGCCAGTTATACTAGTGGCAAAACACCAACCTGCTTCCCACAGCGATGCATGTTAAATTTAATAAATGCAATTTGAAAATTTTATTTGTAGATTTTTTTTTTCACTTCGAAAAGATTGTAATATAATCTACTACTAAACTAAACTACAAAATAAGCAAAATTTTTTAAAAATACATATTAGTGTCATGTCATGATAAAAATCTAATCATAATACAGATGCAAATATTATTAAAAATTATTACTTATTAACCAATCAAAGTATCAATACACAATCATATTGCACATAATAATTTTTTGCAGTCATTATTACAAGACGTTAAAGTAACTGAATTCATAATATATTTAGATTTATTTATTAGTGGTAACTAAAATTCTAAGTTTTATAAAAGTACAGTCGCTAACAAAAGTGTCCGAACACTAGGAAAAATTCCTATGTATAAAAAAGTACACTTCATACGGTTTTGTTAAATAAATCTTTGTCGAATTCTGTTCTTAGTCAGTGTAAGAACATGATTTGATAAGGATTTATTTAACAGAACCGTGTGAAGTGTACTTTTTTTACATAGGAATTTTTGCTAGTGTTCGGACACTTTTGTTACCGACTGTATATGTTTCTGATAAGTTTTAATAATAAGTAAAAATTTTAAAGCTTAAATTACTGGTAAATAAAAAAAAAAAAAAAGAATCATAATGAATTAATTATTAATTACTGTCCTTAATATAAATTAGTTAAAAACGCAAAATAAATAATGAAATCAAATATAAATACTTTATATTCTTTGTAGATAAATTATTTATTAAATGAATTAAAATTCACAAATAAAAATTTTAAATCTTTACTATAAACCGCATTAATAATGTATATAATTAATAAATAACTACAAATAATTTTTGTTATAAGGAATAATTCTAATTAATAAATTGATTTGTACTTAATTATTCTGATTCACGCTTTTTGTATGTACTTAAAAACTATATGCTAATTTATTTTTTTAAATAATCATGAATGGTTCCATTAAATAATAAATTAACAAATAATACCTAAACAACTATTTTAAATCTTTATTATAAATTTAATTTAATAAAAACCTATAAATAAATACAACAAATGATTTTTGTTATGAATTGATTTGTATCTTCTTAATTATTTCGATTCCGTTTTTTGAACGTACTAAAAAATTATAAATTAAATTAACGTAAATTATAAAATAATGATAAATTATATTATTAATGGAATATTAAATAATATAAAACAGTAAATATTTCTGCATAGCATATTAATAAAATACCAATTATTACTTGTAATTTTCTTCTTAATTATATTTTATCTATCTTTTCTTTTGTTTTTTTTCTAAACTTATAAACTCTCTGCATTTTACAAAGTTAAAAAATATATTTCTAAGATTTAAGTGTTCAACACATGTCAGAGAAACTTTTCTTTGTTTAAAGAAGAAAAAGTAAAACCCTTTAGAACTAAAGGTTATTTATATATATAATAAAAAAGTAAATATTTATAAAAGAAATTTAATTGAAAGTTATAATTAGGAAAATTTAACATTAAACGAAGCTCTAAGTTAATATTTTGCCACTGGTCGTAGCCCTCAACTTTATTTACAGTGAGTGACGTCAGCTGCCCTCTTCTTATAAAGGTACTTTTGAAAAGAGTAAGCAAACAATTAAAACATTTCGAAAGGACGATTTGGCAACTATATGTAGTGTATGGCGTCCTTTCGGCTCCTGTGAATTGGTTTTGTTTTGCATTTTCTACATTTGTCAACTTCTCACGAAATATTTATCTGTTGATCTCACTTTCAAGATGGTAAATTCCTGTAGTGCATACGGCTGCAAAAATCGGAATTCAAAAGGAAGCACAATTACTTTCCACAGGTTAATTTATTGTGTATTTTACAACATATGTAAACAAGTTGTTGAATCAATGTTAAAGTTTGTTATTCTTTTTTTTTAAATAATTGAATATCTAAGAAATAATTTTGAATTGAATCAAAATTAAATTATCATTCTCGATATTTCCAGTTAAAATTATCTTCTGATGCATAAATGGATGAGCTAGCTTTTTTTTTTTTTTACTTAAAAATGTTTGTTTTGTTATCCATTATTAATTACAATCATCTGCACTTTTAACTAACTAATTTTATTTATTTTGGGGGGAAGAAAGAGAAATATCTTCGTTTTATATAATTCTTATTTCCTTTTCACAGTTTAATTAAAAATACTTACACATTTATTTCTCTAAAGATTAGCACTTAGTATTTAATGTTTATGTCTATTATTTTATAATGTTTATATTTAACTTTTGTTTGCTTCTATTACATTTTTGTAAGAAACTAGCTTAAGATATACAGCCGGTAACAAAAGTATCCGAACACTAGCAAAAATTCCTGTACAAAAAAAGTTAATGCTGTTTTGTTAAATAAATCCTTGCCGAATCATGTTCTTACTCTTCAGTAGTAGCCTGTGGTAACTTTTAATATATTTAATTTATGATGGATATCATCTCATATTTCTATTAATTATTTAACGAATTTTTAAATTGTGCATATATTATAGACAAAATGTACTTTATATGGTGCATTAATACGTGTTAATCAATTTAATAAAAATGCAGTAATATTTGAAATTCATTATTACTTATTTAAGTAATTTTTATTTCATTTATGATCATAGTTTATTGTTATTTTGATTCCAATTTTGACAGTTTTATACTAGTAAATCAGTTTGTCAAAAATAGATATTGTGTAACAATTTCATCTTTTGCAAGATAGGAAAGGAATATTTATTAAAGGAACATTTTTATTTTCGATATTAAAAACAAATTCCATGCATTGAAGAGATTCATTGATTTTAGTAATAAAAAATAATATCTGGCATTCAGATTAAGGGGACTTGGCTTCACTGAAGATTTCATATAAAAGCTAATATTTGCATTGAATATTTATTAATTGAACTGTATTAGTTTTTTTTTTTTTTTTAAATATAAAATACAGACTGAAAAATGCAATTTAATAACTTCAACTCTGTAAAAATTATATCTAAAACCATAAGAATTGTTGCATAAATATGTATTTTATTGGGAAAAAAAAAAAAAAAAAAACTAATATAGTTCAATTTACAAATATTAAATGAAAATTCGAGCTTTTATATGAAACTTTTATTAATGCCAAGTCCGTTCAATAACAAATTTCCCAATTCTTGAGATATATAATTTTCTATTTATTTATATATTATATTTCATTAATTATTATTTGTTATCATTATGGTCCAAAAGCCAGCAATGTGCTCTATTATTTTTAAATTAAGGCTGGATATCAGTCAGTTTCACTCTTTCTTTCCTCCCATGCATTCCTATGGGATTTTTGTTGCTTCGTATAAGGGGTGTATCATTCAAAAATAATTTTTTTTTTAAATTCAACTCTTTGAATATACTTCCTGTTATCTTAGCATGCAATTAAGAAGAAATAATAAATAAATAAATTATTTCAATATTTTATTTTGCTATTATTTTTAATATCAGAACGAAATATTTAAATTTATTTTAAAAAATTCTCATTAAGATAAAAGGTAACATGTTCAAACAGGTTGAATAATAATAATAATAATAAAAAAGATTACCATGTTTTTATTAACTCGCTTTCTTGTTTGTTTGCCCAGTACAAATCTTGCAATCAGAGATATTGCTGGGATTTTTTCCTAGGAGTGAAAATACTCCTTTATCTTTTCTGAAGGAGTGAATTTGGCATTATTAGGTGTAAAAAAAGTGGAAGGGAAAAAAGTTGATATTTCATAAATTCATGCTAAATTTTACTCCTTTCTTAATAAGTTCAAAAATAAAATGTATGTATATGAACTCACGTTATAAGTTTCAATTATGAGTTCAAGTTCTATTATAAAGACTGGCCAATTGTAATAATATTCCTTTCAGCATAATTTGAATAATATAATATCAAAACTCGGAATAAGAACATAATGTGACTTAGTTTATAAATTACAATGAACATTGAAAGATAAGGCCATACATGAATTTGAGAAATTCTATTATTGATGCTAAAGTTTACAGTTTTACTCAAAATAATTTTAATTATAAAAACTTTTTATCCATTTTAGAAGAAGATATTAATTGATTAAAAAAAAAAAAAAAAAAAAAAGTATCCAGAGTATTGAATTGTAGAAAGAATAAAACATTTTCAGACACATTTAAAACATTACAAATATCAATATTTGAAGTACAATTATCCACATTTTTCCATTAAAGCCTCAATAATAAATTTTTGCTTTTGTATAATTTATAATTGTTATATGCATCTCTCACTAAATATATTATTAGAACAGGGGTTAATCCAGGTTTTTGAAAATGGTACCCCATTTGTGAATTTTGTAAATAATTTGTGAAAATTTTTTTTATTAATTTGTGAAAATTAAAAATGCCTAGTGAACAAATTAACCGAAGTGCACAAAGTAATTTATACAGTTTTAAAATACCAATAAAAATATAAAAGTTGTAAAATAGAGTTATATTTATGTTGATTGGGTAAATACCTAAATTGAAGCTGTTTATAATTTTTTTGTAAAATATTTGAGTATGCATATTACGTGACATTTCAAACCATCTAAGACATCACATATAACAGACTCGTTTCAAAAGTCACAAATTTTAAAGATCTCAACTAGCAATGGATAAATGCTTTATTCTCTAATAAGCAAATAATATTCATCATATCAAATGCTATAATATAAAGCTATTATATATACGTTCTCCCTCCTCTCATTTTGTGTCACTTTGACAATTTTTAAACAGTAATGAAGGAAAAGCTAAACGTCCAATTTCAGGGTATTTGGGAAAATCCTGGGTCCTCAGGACCCATGAGTTCCGAAGATCTGGGTCCTTCTTTCAAAAAAATGGGTCGTATATACTATAAAGATATAAATTAAAATTATCTTATTGTAGTTAAAAGATATTTTTTTATGAATTTTTCATCAGCTCTTTTTGAGATTTCCTTAAAACTATTATGTAGGAGGTTTTTGCTGTTTAAAAACAACTGGAAATATTTAGCCCAGTGTGTTCTGGAACCAGAAAGGAAAAATTAACAAAAGAAAGTACAGTATAATAGCTATACATGTATATATTTACTAAATACATTTTATTTTCAGTGATATAAAATGCCATTAAAAAAAAAAAAAAAAAAAAAAAAAAAAAAGTCCTTGAAATTATCATCATTAGGATAACAAAAAAAAAAAAAAAAAAAAAAAAAGGGAAGGAAGGAAAAGAAAATTTTGAAATAAACTAATGTTTGATTACAAAGATTGTCAATATTTTGAATTTTTAAATAACATTTTTCACCACTTTTCTAAAATAAAACTGAAATTATTTTTATTATTATTATTTAACGATTAAATTAATTAAAAATTATTTTAAAAAATAGTCTGTTATGGCCTTCACAAAACTTTCTTCTGTATCATTCTATATTACAAGGCCACTTACTGTTTAACATGCACAAAAATTCAAACATAGCTTCTAACAGTAAATATTTTTATTTATCTGTGGAATTTGATGCAGATTTAATCAACAGATGCTGAAATGTAGCCACGTGGAAAATAACAAAAGGTGAGTAATAGCAGCGCCACCTGTAGGCCAATATACATCAAATTAAGTCAATAACTGTTTTGGCGCATTTATATGCCATAGAAGTTGAAAATTAGTCTTTCTATTTACGCGCGCAGCAGCGCCACCTGTCGGCCGATATGAACCCAAATTGAATCAGCATAGTATTTCACAGTAGTCCTTTCATATACCAAGTTTTGTGTAATAAATGGTAATAGAATATGAAATATAGTCTTCCCATTCAAGGGAAAAACTGCAGTGTAACAGCGCCCCCTATCGGTCGGTATGCACCAAAATTGAATGAGCATAATTTTTCATAATGGCCTTCTCACTTATCAAGTTTTGATCGAGTATATATGATACAACCTTAGATATAGTCTTCCCTTAAATGGAAAAAATCGTATCGTCACCTGTTGAGCGATTTGCACCAAAATTTGATAGACACTAATTTATGTCAAAGTGCAACTACATATAAATTCATATGAAATTGTGTTTTCTAGTTCTTGAAATATAATCGCCACAAATTCTTGTCCCACACAAATAGAATTTTCTAAAAATTATCAAATCTTGTTCAGGACCTATCAAAACGTATAAAACCATCGAAAACCGCAAGTAAAAAAAATATTTATGAAACCAATTTGTTTTTCTATTGAATACAAAATAAAGTAAAAATTGAAGTATGGCGTTTCCGGAAAAAACGGGAAAGTTGGTAGCTATGTTCATGCCTTTCATTTCACTGGAACAACCAGACGTTAACAGCGACCTGCGCGATTAATATGAAAAAATGTATATTATTTTCGTCCTTTTGTAAAAACTTATTAGATTATAATTACCGAAATAATTATTGAAGTAATAATTTATCATGGTCCTCTTAAATCCGGAATTGCAAGGATCGCGGCAATTTTGAATTTTACAGATTTGTGAAAACTGATTTTTGATAATAAAAGAAACATGCCACATGCTATTTTTACTCCTTAAAAGCAAATTATACTTAATTTGGCGAATTAAATAATAAAATAGGAGACATGCACTCCGGAATTTTATAAAAACCCGTATTTTTCAGTTTCTTGGGGGGTGGGGGGAATTATTAAAAGTATAAAGATAAATATTCTATGATTTTGTATAATGTCAATAAATTTTAATATTATCCCTTTTATAGTTAGTTCTTAGCTCTCAAAAGAAATAAAGATGTACAGATGAGAGTTACGCTAGTCTGCATGCGGCCTGCTTCAAGGTCAAAGAGCAACGTGTTATGTAGAAGTAGGTCAGCGATTCTGTTAGGATCTTGAAGGAGTGTGTTTATTATCATTTAGCCAAGTCAAGAGATAACGGAATATTGAGCGTTATTTATTTATTTTATTCAGTGATTTTATTATTAAATATAATAGATACTTTTACTATGATTAAATATTGGACAAATGAGCACGCGTTTCCGGAAGTCACCGTGGAATGTCCATGTCCAACTGTCTTGCAGAAATCATTTATAATCTAAGTAATTGTTATCGCAAAATCGAAACAACATAAAAAAAAAATCAAAAGCTATTTTTAAACGCATGTGAACGATTTTACAGAACGCTCATCCCACACACACACACAAAAAAAATCTTTCTTTCGTTTGAGGATGAATTTTATTGCGCATCCCCTAGGCACCATATTAGTATATTTAGCTTCCCACCTGGCACCGTTGATATTTTTTGCGTAATTTACGCGCTATAGCGTATCTGTGGCATTAATTTACTCCATTTACTAACTTCTTTTATACCTCATTTCTCATTTGTAAAACTTCATTGCAGTAGAAAATTGAGAAATTGCATATATGTTGACAGGTTAACACCAAAAAATGTCAAGTCAAATTGTTAAAAGATAGAATAAATGTATAAATAAATTGCATTTAAAAAAAAAAAAGTAAAAACTTAAACACACACAAGATAGGACTGGTTAAAATTGTATTATAGACAGTTTTCCAACTTTTTTTAATCATCTGTAAAATTATATTTATTTAACCAAAAGAAAATGTGATAATTTATTTTAAATTTTATGTTTTCGCAAAGCAATAGAACAGTAAAATCTTACTGAAATTCTTTATGGAGTTAGACCCTTTATAAAAATTCTTGAATTGCATATACAGACTACTGTAATCACATTTGCTCAACCATTTTATTTCTTCCAATGAACTTAGAACGCAGCAGAAAAGACGGAGGCTAAGCTTTGAAACAGAGCTTCTGTTGGCGATTCATTACGTGAGGATGCGATTCGTAGTATCGGCACTTTTTACTATAACCTTTTTGAATCGGAACTTTCTTTTCTCGTCTAGAAACAGTTTCTTTTTTTTTTTATTTTTTTTTTTTTTTGGGGGGGGGGGGGCACTAGTTGCCTGTGTATGTTTATCATATTGCAGAGAAATACTTTTTTATTTTTTGAAAGAATGTGGTTTTTCGACCATTTTCCAAATTTCGGCTGAGAGCTGAGCTTCGATACAGGGCACGCATTGGCGATTCGTTTTGTAGTGATGTGATTCAATGATGAGATTCGGTTATGCGGCACTTTTTACTAGTAATCTTTTTGTATATGAATCGGAACTACGCTTTTGCGTCTCGGAACTGTTTTTGTTTTCGAGCCGACCGATCGTGTTCGAGTGTGTTTTTCGTACAGGATTGATTCTTTTTCTTTACAGCAGAAAAGGGTTACAAAGGATTTTTGTTGTTTCTTCTTCAGAGCGAGATGTTCCAAAAATATAAAGAAAATGTAAGTTTCAAGTGAGATTTTTTTTTTTTTTTTTTTATCACTAAGAATGGACTTTTTGAAAGTGCCGTTTTGCCGAAAATTTATTTTGTGAAGGTACCGCATCGCTGAAAATTCATTTTGTGAAGGTACCGCATCGGCGAAAATTGACTTTGTGAAGGTACCGCATGGCCGAAAATTGAATTTGTGAAAGTACCGCAAAGCGGCACTAAATTCGTTCTGGATTAACCCCTGTAAGAACAATAGAAAATACTGGGAGATGTTATAAAATAACGATTAATAATCTTAATAATTTCATAATTTTTTCAAATATTTGCATAATTTCACTAAAAGGTATATAGTTTTGGACAGTTTAAGACACTGCTAGGGTTTCGGACAGTACAGTAAAAACCATGGTTTATACTGTGGTTTTTACCATATAGTGTCTGAAACCTTGCTAACCTTGATTTTTATATTTTTGAATGAGATTCCCTTATAGTATAAAACAACAAATTTCCCCATAGTATTTATATAGGAAGGGAAAGAGAGTGAATCTGAGTGATGTGGAATCTTAATGCTAAGAAGGTACTTATGTATTAACTGAATGCCAGCGATTTATCATTGGGATGAAGTTAATATGAAACGTATATTTTTATGCATGAATATTATGGAAATGATCCTGTGAAATATATTGTAGTATTATTTTGTATATTTATGTATAAATATACCGTCAACGGCATGCATTTCATATGTAAGTACCACAAATGGTTATTGTATAAAGGTGCTGTGTATGCAGTGCTTGTATTATGTTCAGAAATCTTGTGTGTTTAAGTAAAAATTCTACCACATTTTAAGTATATGGATAAGATGGTAGCCAACAAGGTAGTAAGGTGGTTTGGAGATTCACACCCCTCCTAAATATTTCTAGATTTCTTGGAAAATTTTTTAGCTATAATTCATTGTTAAAAAAATTTTTTCCCATTACCGGACTTAGCCAATGTGTAGTGTTCAATTTAGACTTAGAGTCATAATATGGATCACCCTAACTCAACAGCAAAATTTGAAGTCAACCTGAAACCCAACAAACAATTTTTAACAATCCAAACCTTCAAATGAGAAATAAAAAAATAAAATAACATTGAAATATATTTTCTCACCTCTGTATGATGATTTTTAATCTTAAATTTCCCACTGGGGAGAGTCTAGTTTTAGTCTACTGCTTAGTGCGTTTTTCAAAAATTGCCAAGGTGAAATTCTGTATCATGTTGAGAATTGTAACTCTTCACTATCTGCATGAGAGAGTATTTTTTTTTTGGCGAATATAACAAATCATTAAGTGCATTTCAATCCAGGGTTGTTTTTTTGATGTCAAAAACTGGTTTTTGACGTGACAGGTGTCAAAAATTCGTTTAAACTGTCGAAAACCACAGGAGAAAAATGGAAACTATAATCTAAACTAATTTTATGCATATTATTAAGTTGCAATGTCCTATGTATTAACATTAATTATATATAATATATATATATATATATATATATATATATATTTTTTTTTTTTTTTCAGAAAAAAAAAAAAAATGTGTTGGGAAACATATCAATGTATAGTCTTAAGGGGAGTTGTGAACATTAGAAATCTTTTTATGTAAATTGTCTTAGAGCTATGAAAATTTGCATACATAGATTTAAATTATAGTAATACAATGAAGTATATTAAAAATTCTTTAAAACTAATTAATAAAAAATCCTTTAATTTTTGAAAATTTTTCTGCAAATTATTATTATTTTATTCAGAGCTCAAAGTGATCCTATATTTCCTATATATTTCAAATAACATGAAAAACGTCCTATATTTTCCTATATTTCCTATATTCTACTATTTCATTTTAATTTCTTCTTGTTTTCTGCTTTTCCTGCTAGGCATCCTGTTTATATTCTCGTATCTTTCCAAAATACCACTCATAACAAAATAATTGCTTTTTTCTCGACATTCACTCTACTAATGTAATAGGAAATATAATTTGTCGTAGCTAAATAATACTGAACACATTATAACTTTGAGAAAAATAACAAGATAATAAAGACTGTAATCACAAATTAATTTTATTTAAAGTGTTTAACTTAAACAAATATCAAGTTTTTGTAGTATTTATTTATTTTTTATCATGATGTTCAAATATTGAGTTGTTGTTGTCTATATATATATCTATATATTTAGTCTGTTATTTGTGGGTTAATTTGTGTATTTATAAATAAAAAATATTCCCATAAAACAATGCATGTAGGCATTCATTACCAATATGTCATTCAATATAGTATTTTCATAATAAGAATCAACTTAATTTCATAGACAATTCCAGTATGATCTACTAGACTCAAAGACTTTGACTTCATAGCTACAATAATTTATTGATAAAATAAAACCTTATCTATGGTATGGAGGGCATAAAAGAATTTTTTCAAAGGGTAATTTAACAGAAAATATGATGAAAAATAAAGCAAATTTTTACCCATGGCTTCAGACGAATGAAATAATAAATATAAATAAAAATAATATATCCTAATGTAAATATTGTTACTTGGAGCTTAAAAAATATCATTCGAAAAAAGAAAATTTTAACATGCAGTCATTAAAGTAATTGATAATTCCATTACCATTTTATATTTTCACTTATTCTTTTACTTTTATTATTATTATTATTATTATTTTTTATTGTGCCCAATTCATTAAATAGGCACTGACAGCAGCCTTAAAATGTATTCAACCAATTATATGTTGAATACATTGGTTAATATTAAATTTTAGGTTTATGATTTTGTTTTTCCATTTTGATATTTTAAACATTGTGATGTAAAAAAGGTGTCATTATTAAAAAAAATGTAAACTGATGTTAAATGATATAAACTGGTAGAAGAACCAAACAGGCAAGAGATAATAAATATGAAAATATGTTCAGGGGCGGCGGAACTGCCTGGGCCGACCGGGCCCGGGCATTAGTTTTGTCTTTTTTTTTTTTTTTTTTTTTTTTGTACTGTATCTTTTCTGACCTGACTTGATAATAAAAGAAGGTGAAGAGTTACATAGCAGGATAACTCTCTGGTTGCCGCTTATAATACGTCTAATAGCTGTTGCAATCTATTTCCCTACAGATACGACATTCCTGAAAGGATAACAGTGTGTGTGCAGGGGGGGGGGGCTGGTGATGGCAGAAAAAGGATTAATAAGCCAGTTTTCTTTACTCTCTGGAAAGCAGGGATTGCTAACAAGTTTCCCGGAATACCCATTCATCTGTGTGTTGTATTATATTCCTTGTTCTATATGAATTTTCAGGTGAGAAGTGCAATACCCATTACTACAGTCAGTCACTCGCGCCTCGGGGGATGAGGTAAAGTAGAATTTTGCCGCTGAATGTGCTCCCGCCCCCTCCTCTTTCAGAGACGAATATTCTTATGTCCGTATTTTTGGGGTGACAAGTCCCCTCTCTCCTTCAGTGGCTTCTATGGTCTCAGTCACAAATCTAGGGAGAGAACGAGGAAGACGCTTTTCCTGTGCTTCATCTAAAAACGCATTTTGGTTAATTAAACTACATATTTATTTTTTTCACCTATAAAAATGAGTTCCAGAAAACGGCAAAAAATCGAGTCATATTTTAAAGTGTCTTCAAACTCCCCGATTCCAAGTTTAGAAAAAGAAACTGTACTTGATAAAAACAATGATGATACTCGTAGAGATGAAGATAACACTAATTTTACAAAAACTGCAAATGCTGAACCTTGTATGTGCCCATTATGCAATGAACAAGAGAAATCGGTACGAAGTGTCGCCTAATTTTTTCTGTTTTACAAAGTTAAAAATAAAATTTTGCTAATACAGCTTTTATAAAATATTATTCTTATGTGTCGTTTCGGTCTGGGGTGCTCGATCCCCCTTAGCCCCCCCCCCCAGTGGTGCGCCATTGATCATGCTTCAATATTCCAGGCCCGGTCAATAAAATTCACGTTCCGCCGCCCCTGAATATGTTCATCTTTAAATTAGATGAGATTAGATTAAGATGTTTATTTTCAAAGTCATTTAATCATTGCGAGATTACAAAATAATGTTGGAGAAAGCTTTTTTTTTTTTGCTTTTTTTTTTTTTTTTTTACTAAAGCTTCCCTTAAAATTATGTTCCTATATTTATATGAAAAAAGCTCCCATATTTTCCTATTTGATTGCTTTGACCCTTGTTTATTATTCCTTTCACTTTAACATTATTATGGCAAAATATATACTAAAATGTTAGGTTTAGTATGTGTTTGTGCATTCAGTTATAGATTATTTTTTAATATTAAGTAGAATACTGAAATTTTTATGAAAATTTTTAGCATTCAAACTTTTTTTTTTCTTTTTTTAATTTACTTAACAAAAAATTAATAAAATAATATCCAGATATTTAATTAAAAAAAATTTTCATCAACCATGAAAGTTCATTTCAGAAAATTTTGGAGTGAAAGGCTGATTTTTATACCAACTATATGAAAAATACCAGAGCCGGGAACCGAACCCAGGCCTTCTGCTTCTGAAAGGCTGATTTTTATACCAACTATATGAAAGTTCAATGGTTTGAGCATCCGCACGTAAAGTGGAAGGCCTGGGTTCAATTCCCGGTTCTGGTATTTTTCATATAGTTGGTATAAAAATCAGCCTTTCACTCCAAAATTTTCTGAAATAATATCCAGATAAATTAAATTTAAATTAAAACAAAGTACTTTACACATAATTAATTAAAAGAGAAACCTTTAAATGTACCTCATGTTTCGTGAATATTTTCATCTGGGCGCCCAGAAAATAAATAAATAATAAGCACCCATAAATTTTGAAAAAAACAGAAAGATAGCTAACTACAATAACCATAATTACGCGATGTTTAGAGAAGCAATAGAAATCGCAACCACACCAGAAGTATGTAATGATAGTGACGCAATGGCACCAAACCGGATGTGGAATCAGCTGATAGAATCCATAAAAGACCGCAACTTGAAGAGATCCAGCACAGATGATCGTTTGAGAAGGTCTGGGCGCCCAGATGAAAATATTCACGAAACATGAGGTACATTTAAAGGTTTCTCTTTTAATTAATTAATATCCAAATATTTTAGAGTATATTATTAAACTGTGTTAATGTAAAATCGAGGTATAAAATTAAAAAATTAGTTAGCACAGAGCTAACTAAAGCGAAGAAAATTTAAAATTTTGATTTTTTTTTTTTTTTTTTTTTTAGAAATACAGTTTGAGAAAGGGTCTAGCAGGATAAGGTAGGGTCAGCGGCCCCAGAAAGGTATTTTGAAAATGACTCGTGTGGTAACATCTGCGAGGTATAAAACTACCATTGACACAAATTCAGCCTCTCATCTCGCTGCGTTCTGGAGATAATGCATCAAATAGACGCTAGAGGGGGTAATTTTTAAAATTGATTTTTATGAAAACTATTACAGCTACACTAATGAAACAAAAACTGTTCGTTAGACAAAATATTAGTCTACATTATATATTTTTTGTAGAATTTTTCTATCGTATTTACTGTTAATAAAAAAATGAAAATATTTTTTTTCAAGATTTTATTCCTAGTTCATGCAGAGGTACAATCACAGAAAAAATATATAATGTAGCTTACTATGTCTAGTAATACTACCAAAAAGTGTATAAATATAAAATGGGTGCAACACTTCCAAAAAAATTAAAACTTCTTATGACCGTCTTAGGTACTAATGACTTTACATTTGTCTTTTGATTGAAATTTTTATTACTGTACTAAAAAGTAGTAAAACATGTTTATTACTAAAAAATACATTAGTTAGTAATTAAAAATATAAGTAAGACATTGCTTTTGACATAAAGAGTTGAAAATTGTTTGTGGAACTACGTTTTTAAAGAACAAGACGCAACTTGTCGCTTTCCAGCTAGTTGCATATGTATAATTTGTAGCATTTTGTTTATTCCTCAGCCTATGGAAGCCTCTGCACAAATGCTAATTCAACGAGTTCACTGTTAAAATAGGGGTGGAAGTCATCTGGCTCAGAGAAAACGAATGATAACAGAGCGCGAAATATTGGATGTTTTCCAAATCACAAGCTGGCACACATCCAACATTTTGGACGCGTCGTCGCTTGGTAGTTTTAAAGAACGTGACTGCAATATACCTAATATTCTTCTACTCCAACCAGTATATTAGCTCAACTTAAATAATCTTCTGTGTATTGTTTCAGAGTATTTCAACTTTTAATTTTTCTAGAGAAAACTATTTTATTGTGTTTTAGTGAGTTATTGTACACAAAATATGTCTGGTAAATGTAAAATCTGTCGTAGATGTCGTAGATTACTGTATTAAAAAGAAGTAACATGTTTATTAAGAACGTACAACTTTGTGAAAGCTCTAAATTACAGTTATTATTCACGTTAAAAAAGAAATATGCTGAATATTTAAAAATTAAGCCAAAGAAAATATTATTTATTTCAATACAAAATATATTATTAAAGTATAATTAATCTTTATCACTGTCCTCATTAATAACTGCGTGAATCTCTTCTGATGTAAATATATCAGATAAAGCTTGTGCTGGACATAAGATTCGGGATAGATATCGGGCATAAGACAAGTAATTAAAGGTGGAAATTAAGAAATTTGGTTGGTGGCCACTGGCCACTAGCCTTCATTTTTTTAGTGGCCACTTTTAAAAAGTTAGTGGCCACTCGCTGATAAAAGTAAAAGTAAAATAAAATTTTCTTTTCTTTAATTTTTTCAATGTTCAGTCTCGACAATTCATTAAGAAAATAATTAAGGTAGTCAACTTTTTGAAACTCATCTCGAATAATACATTTCTGATAAATTTTAATAAATAAAATAGGAATAGATTTACATAATTTATACTATGAATGTAAGAAAATACTATTCAATACAAAATTCATATGTTTAAAATGCTCTTTTGGTTATATTATTTTATAACAGAAAATTTCTGATTATATTGCCCCTTCACTATTCTGAATGGTGTCGATTTTCTACTTTTTCAAAAAAAAAAAAAAACATCTTTGATTCATGAAAATATATTAGTATATGTAAATAAAAAAGATATTTTTTTAATAATACTTTTTTATTTTGCAAGTTTCTTTTTCCTTTTTTTTTTTCATGTTACAAATGAATTATAAATTAATTTTTCTTTAATAATAATGAATTTTTAATAATTTGCAATTATAATCCCCCTCTCTAACTGAATTTAGAGAGTGTGGCTGTACAGACATTTTTTAAAAACTATCAATTCGTGTTCAGGACACCCCAAAACGTGTAGATCCGTCAAAAAACGGAGGTCGAAAATTTTCGCGAATCCAATACTTTCTCTATATTACATATAGAAGAAAGTAAAAAATAGTTCATATGCAATAACAAATATTAAATAATATGTAGTAAATAAATAAAATATTCAATAAATTATGCATTCTTCTGATTAAGAACTAAAAATATACATACATATATAATTTTTTTTTTTTTTTTTTTAAATAATAACAGAAAACGCACTTACCTTTTTCCGAAAAAAGATGTTATTTTTACAGAATTATCTGTAGCTCCACGTTTACTACCACTACGGTTGCTTTGTGATTCAGGATTTTCTTTAAACCTCTTCATATTAAAGCAATAAATCCAAAATTTATATTACTATATAAAGCTTGTTTTAAAGATTGAAATTTCGAGAAACCACGCGTATGACTGAATGCGATACGGCCGTTGGGAATGGATAGAAATGCCAAGTTTTAAAAGAAAGTGGTATAAAATAACAAAGAAAATGTGTCGAATGACGTTTTTAATTTTTCTGCGAACGTAATACAATCGGAGTTTCAGCCGATTGATTATCTCACGAGCTTCCTTTTCGTCTCTGTCTCCCGAAAGTCGGCCGAAACTCTCCTTTTGACATTTTTTAAAAATCAAAATCTAATACTTTTATAGAAAAATGGAAAAAAGCCATACGTTTTTTTAGTATATGAATAAGACTACCTGCCAATTTCCAGTGTTTACTGTTAAAATTGACTTCCGAAAATGTCTGTAAGTGGCGATGTTAGATTTGAGAAAGCCTGAATTCGAGGCGCACGGCGCGTTTACTGCAAAAACGCCGCCGCGCGATCCAAGTTTGCATTGGAAAGAAAATTCTATAAAGAATGGGTATGGGTAGAAGAATTTTAAGTGTTTACTATTAAAATTGACTTCCGAAATATGTTTGCAAGTGGCGAGGTTAGATTTTAGAACAGCCTGAATTCTTTGCCCGGCGCGTTTACCGCGAAAAAGCCGCCGCGCGATCCAAGTTTGCCGTGGAATGGGGTATATTTTATAAAGAATGGGTAGAAGAGAAGTGGCCACTGCAGTGGCGACCAAAGGCAATTTCTTTAGTCGCCACTTTTAAAAATCTAGTCGCCATGTGGCGAGTGGCGACCGCTAATTTCCAGCTTTACAAGTAATAAACAATTGCGGCCATGTGAGAACAACATCCTATTGTTCTTAGAGCATCAAGACAGTTGCAGCAATATTGGCGTATGCTTTCGATTGTCGTTCCAATTGGTACATATTTCCAATATAAACATGATAAGTTTTACGGTTCACATGCCTTGATCTAACTTCCAGTTTTAATATGCTGGTTGTGGTTTTAACGAACTGTACTGTGAGGTTGCATTATTCGTCCATTATCTCCGCTAAATAAAACAAAGCCTGTGAGAGTTAGTAGGAGTCAGTGAAAAACATAGCTGGTTTTTATTTAACTGTGGAAAATCTAGGATTTAAGTTGCTGAAAAGCCGACTTTCGAAAATTCTAATTTTTTTTAATGACTTCATCAATAAGAGTATTTACAACACTCATTCTGCTCTCCCTGTACTCAAGCAGCTCATCATTTTTATTGCCTTCAGAATTTAATTTTTGGCCATACTTGTTTTGTAGCAATCCAACAATTTTACAAAGCACTTTCAACTTCGGTATAAGTTTGTTATCCAAAGAATTGTGTAGAAGGCGATATTTTTGAGCTATTGCACCATGAACTGCTTCTACAACCCATCTCAATTTTGTAACTCTTCTTGATTCATCAGCGTTTTCCGTTGTTAGTTGCGCCCTGTTTCCTTTTAAAGCAGGCATAAATACTGTATAGCCTTTACTTTGTAGGAAATCAACTGAATCATGAAAACCACGATCTACAATAAAAATTTCATTTGGTGATAGTAATGTCTGTAAACCAGTGGAGTCTTGTAAATCAAGTTTTAGTATTGAAGCATCACTTTGAGTGCCGTAGAAAGGTCCTGCAAAGTCTATAATATAACCATTTGTAGTGCAGATGGTGAAAGGTTTGCAGAGATTAATTTTTTTCTGCTCAGAGAAAGATTTTCTTTGATAAAAATTATTTTGACTTTTTTGATGTCGTACATAAGTACCATCGCAGATAATAACAAGTTGATTATCAGATAGATTTAATAACTTCTTGCCTGTACTGGTTAGAAATAAGATCTTGACGTGTAATAGCACCATAACTAAAATATTTTGGTAAAATATCTCTCTCAAAACATTTCATGATCTCGTCAAAAAATTCTGATACGTATTGTTCATATTGCAAACACAAAACAGCAGCAATGGTCTTATTTGAATTTACTGTCCTTAATTTGAAAAGAAAAATGATTAAGACTTGCGTCACAGTCAGAGTTTTTGTATTTCTCATTGAAGGTAGCATATGTTAGAGCTCTATAATGTTTTCTCATGTAAAGCCTGTCAATGATTTAAGTTGATTTTCTGATAATCCATTTTCTATTCGATCGAACAATGTTAGATTAGATATTTGAGAAAGTACGTTTATAAAAGTAACTAAATCTGATTTTTGTATTAGAAATTATGCATAAGCGGGACAAGTCATCTTCATAAATTCTATCATCAATCATACGGTCATTGCAGCAACGATCACCATTGTGTATAAAAATCATTTTTTTTCTTTTTGAGAAAATGTCACATCGTGTTTCAAGAGATATTACTAGTAGATTTACTTCTACTCGTCATATTATACAGAACCGATGTGTTGATATTACTTGTGGAAAAGGTATTTCAATATAATCATCCTCTTCAGACTATTTATGCGACACACAAAATCATCATCGTTTGTATCTACAGGTTCGACTATCATAGAATCACTGTCAGTCTCAGAATCACTCACGGTAGGCTTTGAAGTTGAGGCTGCCTTTTTATAAAAACTTAGAAGACATTTGTTGCATATTATGTCACTTACCGAGATATTCTTATTGAAACAATCACTGTATGTTTTAGCTTCATTTTCAGTTTTGATAACTTTTCTATATTTGTTATCTTTACGCAAAAATCTATGACAGTTTTTACATTTACCAGACATATTTTGTGTACAATTACTCACTAAAACACAATAAAATAGTTTTCTATAGAAAAATTAAAAGTTGAAATACTCTGAAACAAAACGCAGAAGATTATTTAAGTTGAGCTAATATACTGGTGGGGGTAGAAGAATATTACGTATATTGCAGCCACGTTCCTTAAAACTTCCAAGCGACGACGCGTCCAAAATGTTAGCTGTGTGCCAGCTTGTGATTTGGAAAACATCCAATAATTTGCGCTCTGTTATCATTCGTTTTCTCTGAGCCAGGTGACTGCCACCCCTATTTTAACAGTAAACTCGTTGAATTAACGCTTGCACAGAGGCTTCCATAGGTTGAGGAATAAACAAATTAAATTATACACGCGCAACTAGCTGGAAAGCGACAAGTTGCGTCTTGTTCTTTAAAAACGTAGTTCCACAAACAATTTTCAACTCTTTATGTCAAAAGCAACGTTTTACTTATATTTTTAATTACTAACTAATATATTTTTTAGTAATAAACATGTTACTACTTTTTAATACAGTAATAAAAATTTCAATCAAAAGACAAATGTAAAGTCATTAGTACCTAAGATGGTCATAAGAAGTTTTAATTTTTTTTTGGAAGTGTTGCACCCATTTTATATTTATGCACTTTTTTGTAGTATTACTAGACATAGTAAGCTACATTATATATTTTTTCTGTGATTGTACCTCTGCGTGAACTAGGAATAAAATCTTGACAAAAAATATTTTCATTTTTTATTAATAGTAAATACGATAGAAAAATTCTACAAAAAATATATAATATAGACTAATATTTTGTCTAACGAACAGTTTTTGTTTCATTAGTGTAGCTGCAATAGTTTTCATAAAAATCAATTTTAAAAATTACCCCCTCTAGCGTCTATTTGATCCATTATCTCCAGAACGCAGTGAGATGAGAGGCTGAATTTGTGTCAATGGTAGTTTTACATCTCGCAGATGTTACCCCACGAGTCATTTTCAAAATACCTTTCTGGGGCCGCTGACCCTACCTTATCCCGCTAGACCCTTTTAATGAATTTAATATTATTGCATTTCGCTGCATATGAATGTAACTTTTCATACCTTTAAGACTGTAATTTACAAAAAAGTAAACTGTCCATTATTTCCTTAATTAAAAATATTTAGTTTAAAATTGCATTGTGTAATTCATATATTAAAAATTTAGTTCAACTAGTCATGCAATACCTTAGAAATTTTTAATCATGCAACATTAAAACATACTGTTGATTATAACCCAAAATAAAAACACATGATTTCTTATTCAATAGCACAGTAATTTCATTCATTAGATAACTTGCTTACAGCACCTTTTAATTATCAATCAGTGTGCATTTACTAGAACTTCCTTTCTGAAAATAAGACTTTGTAAAATTTCTAATAACTTAAAATGCAATAAGTAAGTAATTCACCTTAGAATATACAATTTTTTATATTTAAATGTTTGCATTTTTTTGTAGGTAAAGGTAAAAAATATCAATTTTTTGTATTTAAATAGAAGTCATTGGCATTCATAAGAAACACATAATACTGTTACTTACAAACTTTGAATTTTGAATAAACACCATAAAATGCAATAAACTCGCAACAATTGTTTCGGGTTGAAAAAACACACATTCATGAAGCATTTTACATATTTAAAAATTCGAATAATCTTGTTAATGATATTTCTTCCACTCCATTCTTCTTTGATGCTTGGAAATTACTCACGTAATTTAGATTTTCGTTTAATTTTTGATATCCTTAGATTGTTACATGTTTAATCTCACTAATTTATTTATTTTCTTGTTTTCTTGTACAATTCTACTCACACCAGTAGTTATATTTACTTTCTACTTTATAATGTTTTTCTTTTCATTTTAAACGATTTTGTGCATTGCCGCTTTGACTGCAGCACTCGTGCTTACTTTATTCGCCTGATGAAGGGTCGTGTGTTTTTTCGACCCAAAACAATTGTTGCGAGTTTATTGCATTTTATGGTGTTTATTCAAAGTTTGTAAGTAATATTTTTTACAACGCCAGTTTTGTGGTGCTTTTTTTATTAAATTACATAATACTGTTCTAAAAATTTTTAACCTTGGGAGATATATAAACTAAGCACTTTTTTAAGACGACAGTTTTTTACTTTTCTATAATAAATATGACAGTAGAAAATAATAAATATGAAAGTAGAATGTGTAATTAGTTGAGTGTAGGAAAACTTTTATTTGATGGGAACTTTTAAAGCATAATGTTAGATACAATAGATGTTAATTACTAATAAACATACATGTATAAGTGGTACACTGTCATTTTTCATAATATGTCTAAATATTATGTATCTATTTCAACTTTCAAAAACATGTCCCATCCCTCCTTCATGTGAGGGAGGAATGGAACATTTTTATAGATGGTTTATAATCCTAATAATTTTAATAATTACCATCAAATTTTTATTTTTCAAGCATGTTAAAATGTCTCAATTTGTTACCCTGAAACTTAGAAGTTTGTACCAATAAAAAATAATTTGTAAGAATATTTTTTGTAAAAACTGTCCCATCCATCCCTACTCTCCCCTACTTCCTAATACAAATGTAATTTGTATGCTTTTTGTATTTTAGTTAATTAAAAATATCTTTTCTTCCCTCTTAGGTTTCCTTTGAATAATAAATCGTTGCTAAAATTATGGCTGTACCAAATAAAAAGGGGCAACTGGGAGCCTTCAAAATATAGTGTAATCTGTTCTGAGCATTTCACTGAAGATTGTTTTGTTGTCAAAGGACTACAGAATAGTCGCCGAACTTTAAAAAGTGATGCGTATCCAACTATATTTTCTATGGCTATTTATAGTGAGCCCCCAAAGAAGAAAACATTCCCAGGCAGAAAATCTGTCGATGTTACAATGAATGAAGATTCTAAAGAAGAGAATGTTTCTGCTAATGAAGATACAAAGGAAGATATGGGTACAGATGAAGGTACAAAAGAGGAATCAGCAAATGAGGATACAAAAAATGATGATGCTGACAGTAAAAATGTAGATGAGGAAGATGACACAAAAAAGGAACCAATGGAAGAAACTGCTGTAGATGGTAATTCAGATGCTGCTTAAGTCTCTGCATTTTATACTTTTATTATAAAAAAGTACTTGAATAATTTTACTCATGCATTGGTATACATATCAATTGCAATGCATTTATGTCTTATTTTTTTTTGTTTTTAATATTATATGTATGACTTCATTATGTGTTTCTTTCTATTGCATTTTTATGTTATATTTTTATTACTTCTTCATTTGCTTCAAATTTACTTATATATTCCTAGTGTAAAACAAATAAATTAAATCATGTTTGTAAATACATTACTGGTATTATTATTATTATTATTATTTTCAATTCAATTTGCTTTGTTGAATATACTGTTACCATATAACTAAAATTATGCATTGTTGAAGGACAAATTGCCTTAAGTGTGTGAGATATAATAAATTAAAATTGAAATAATATAAATAATTTAAAATGTTGAAAATGTGTTTTTTTTTTTTTTTTTTTTTTTTTTTTTTTTATAATAATTATTCTCATGATTAAGGATGTAATTCTGAAATTATTAAAAAAAAAAAAACCAACCAAGCTTGATAAAATCGGGCACAATACAGAAATTATAAAATAAAATTGATTCATTCCAGTATTATTGCCTCTGGTCAGTTTCATTGAACTACCAATCTTTTATGGTATTTATCCTGTAAAAATAACTTTTTAAATCATATTTAAGGTATGTGTCTGTATTAATTAATAGCAAGACTGATTAAAATAAACTTTACATATGGGTGCATCAACATTGAGGATTATGATTGCCTCTCCCTATTTAATGAAGGAAGAACAGACTGATACGATTCTTCAAAAATGTATGTATATATATAAAGCAGGGGTTGATCCAGGTTTTAATTTTTGGGTCCCTTTTTTGTGAAAAATAAATTATTTTTGTGAAATTTTTATTTATTTTTGTGAAATATAAAATATTTTTGTGAAAAAGTAAAATATTGTGTAAAATCTTCAGTTTTTACAATTACTTTATGTAATGTTTAATATCAAGTTAATAGAGTTTCATTGGCCAAATTAAGGCATTAATTAAAATTAATACTGAAAATATGAAAACATTTAATAAAAGGATCATTTTTATAAAACAAAATCTTGTGAAGGGACTCATTTTATGAATTTGAATTTTGTGAAGGGTCCCTTTTTATGGATTTGAATTTTGTGAAGGGTCCCTTTTTGTGGATTTGAATTTTGTGAAGGGTCCCTTTTTACTATGTGGAATTTTGTGAAGGGGCCGCAAAAGGGACCCAAATTTTGCCTGGATCGACCCCTGTAAAGATATATACAGATATCAACACCTGCAAGAAAAGTAACACAGCTAAAAAATGCAGTATTTGACATAAATCAGCTTGAAGATAAAGATAAAGCATTGACTAAATCTACAATAAAAATAATACAACTGCCTCTCAGGAAGATAAATTGTAAAATAATACTTTTTGTGCACATTGGTATACTTTATATACCTTTTTCAGTGACATAAACTCAAAATTGCCATTTTTTGACTTGTGATACTTTTCTTGCCAGGATGTGATACGCACAGTAGACTTCCTGAAGTCTGTTATTTCTAAAATCTTCAACTCCATATATCTGGAAAGTCCAAATAATGTAAACAATGAAATTTTCAGAAAAGTTTCAGGGAAAAAAGATTCAAGATTGGGCTTATATTTATGATGATTTGTCAAAAATTTAATCTGATTAATGGGAGTAACTTTTGGAGATTACCTAGGTTTTTAAATGCAACAAACATTTCTGTTTATATAAGAAATAATGACTGTTAGTGTAGATTAAAAATACACTCACACAAAAATAAATAAATAAATAAAAATAAAACCTCTCGAGCATTTGTATTTAATTTTTAAATATTTAAAAATCATCATGTCTCGTAAAATTCTATTACTTTTTAACTACACTAAAACCGAGACAATTATTATATACAATAAAAAATTTAAATATTATAACCACAAAATAAATTTAAACGTTTCAAGCCCTTTTAGGCCTCTCATCAGTAAAAACATCAAAAAGTAACTGCTGAAACAAGCAGACAGAATTCTTTTACAAAACTGCAGTGTATTTGGCTGGGACTGCACATGCTTCATTAAGAGGTGAAGAATGAAGCTTAGGAAACTAACCTTCCAGGAAAATTCGTGCATAATAATTTTATTTGATAACGAAAATAGTAAATACAAGTTTCAGATTTTTATATTTTATGCTTTTTGTTTTGTGGGGTAAATATAGTTTGGGAAAATTGATGTAAAACTTCATTTTATACTTATTATTGGATTAATTATTTTATTGCCTTTATTTATTATTCTAATATTTTACATATATTCCTTATTATTATTATTTTGTATTATAACATTTAAATTCTTGTTTTGAGGAATGCAAACAGTAAAATAACTTAAAATCGTTGCTGTCTCCAATCTCAAGCCTTGCAGATTTCTGGGAGTCTAACTGTATATATATATTTATGATTAAAGAAATGTAAATCATCTCGAGCTGTTTTTCTGAATAACAAATTTGCATTTTCACGACAAAAATGTTTTGGTCTTCCCTGCTTGATTTTCTTTTAATAAAACTTTTCATTTGTCTTTTCAGAACTACTTATTTATTATTAAAAAAAAAAAAAATATATATATATATATATTAGGGTATCACTTAAATGAGGGGGAAGTTTTGCTTTTATTTTTTGAAATCTGATACGCATACCCTCTAATATTTTTCTATTTGACCTTGAACATTTTTAGCAAAATATCACCTCTCTAGGATAATGTTAACCAAATTGACAGGAATTAGGATTTCCCTGTCAATTTGGCATTTGCTAACATTATCCCAGGGAGCTGATATTTTGCTAAAAAGTGTTTAGAGTCAAATAGAAAAAAAATAGAGGGTATGCATATCAGATTTCAAAAAAGAAATAAAGAAAAACAAAATTTCTTCCTTATTCCCTAGACTTCCCCAACTTGCAAAGCAAAAATTGTTGCAATACTCATTAATGTACAGTAGAACCTCGATCCATCATTTTTCATGGGGTGCATGAAAAAAAATGATGAAAGCGGGAAAACGACAAATGCGGGTTAAAGTTAAAACATGAAGAAAACAATGTTTATGAATTAATGCACACAATGTATACAGTATACTATTAATAAAAACTAATTTATTACTTTCCAAACTGTCAAAGAAATAAATCAATGTTGTCAAAGATTAAGTAAAATTTATTTTTCAAAATCAGTAATTTTATGTTGGGTTTTTCATTATTTTTATAAATCAAACAGGTCTTTTTCTAGATTTACAACATTTTTCTGGTCCTTTTCTGTAATTTCATGTGCTTATATAAAAGTTTGTGCATTTTCAAGTGCCAAAATTACGTCGAACATACTTGGCACAGGCGTAGGCTCAGCCTCATCGTTGCAAAAATTATTGTGTGGTTCTTCGCCATTACTTTCATTTTTTTGAAATCACACATTTCTTCTATGCTTTATTATTGCTAAATTTTGTATTAGACACATCCTCTGCTATACGCAACCACTCTTCATCCGCATTATCATCATCATCATCTCCTTGGTTTCTGTTTGGTATTCGCACGTAATCTTTTTTTCGCACATTACCGCATTTCACGAAACAACATTCTTGATTATTAAGAGGTTACTTCCTGCCATGCTGAAATAAAAATAAATAAATTGATGGTGCGGAGACATGGCATCACAATTTTGATCCTTCACAGAATTAGGGAAAAGAGTTATTTTAGTATGAAAGAAATATTTCCAGTTTTTATGCCATATGGAACGGCCTGATCTTCAGGAGAAAATTTTTACAAGATCAGGAGAAAAATTTTACAATGTTGAATGCAGGAAAACGACTATTTGAAGCATGATACATGCGGGTTTCATTAACATTATTTAATTACAATTTGTGCAGGGACCATAGAAATAAAATGATCAATGCGGGAATGATAGATCGGGGTGTCACTGTATTTGATAATAAATTAAATTGTTATTTATTTCTTTGTGTTAAATATATTAAATACATTCCATTTAGTTGTTGTAAGTGATTTTTGCACATTTGTTATTACGATTTTACTTTCAAAGTATATATATAAAATCAAAGTCTCAAATATACTTTTTGGTGTATAATTTTATTTTTTCAAAGTTAAAATTACCTTTTTTATAATGCTGTTTTTTCAGTATGCAATTGTGATATTTTTCTCATTGTTATTATGAATGTGAAGAAGCCAGTTTAGTAGATGTAATAGTTTCTTATGTTAAGTAACAAGTACTTTTAAGAAATATGGTTGCCGTTTATAAGAATTTCTGTTATTAAAGAATACTTATGAGCATTTTTATTTTTAAAAATAGTTAGGCATTTTTCTTTTTATTTATGTTTGTTTCATGTAACAAAAAAATTTGTTTTTAATTTTTGCTGAAAACTATGATTATTATTTAGTTTCATCTTATTTTATTTGCATAATACTGTGTTCTATTTGCTGTTATTGAAAAATAATTCATGTTGAATTGTGGTTTTCTGATATAAAAAATCAAAATGCCAAAAATCTGAATAATTTGATTCAGGACTGGCCATATCAAAACAATACAATGTTTATTTACTATTTGTCTTTATATTTTATAATAAACACTTTATGTATATTTATTTGTTTTGGTTTTCTTTGAAGTGTTTTTAATGTTTGCCAAGGTATCTTTTACAAGTTAAATATTCTTATTAGATGTATTTTATTTATTTTAGTTTTATTCTGCCATACCAGCATGTATGCAAATCTGTTATTGTGGTCTTTAATTTGCTGATAATCTTTTTCATTTTTTGTATAAGTAAGAGTTAAGAAAAGTTTTTCCTATTTTGATTGCAGATTTCATAATGGAATATATATTTATATAATATATGTCCTGCATATGTACACATAATAATATGAATGGGAAGTGGATTAATGTCCAGTGTTTTTTTATTTTAATATATACAGTGAACTCTCGTTAAGACGGCCCCGCTTAAGATGGATTTCTCGTTATTTCGTACAAAAACAGAATCCCCGGCTAAGGCCTATAATAATTGCATGTTAATAAACATCGCTTTATACGTACAAGTCATTCGTTAAGATGGATATTTTCCCCCCTTCGAAAAAGAGTCAATTCCCAAAATCTTTACAAATTCAAGTTTTTTTTTTTTTTTTTTCTTTCAACATGAAAAGGTGCAATAATAAAAGTGTTAATCTCTTTCACTCTGCACTATTACACCGTAAGAGTTACAGCATTGATTGACAGTGACATTTGAGATCAACAATTTGTACCTGTCTCCACTTCTATTGTGAAGACATAGCAAAGGATTTCGTTATCAGTGGCAATCGTCCTTACAGTACGAGTACACATTCTTTCCTCAGTTTCTGAAAACTGTGGTTACTCAGTCCAGCTGTAGTCAGTGTAATCGCGTGATTTTTTATCTGACCCTACAATCGGAATGTCTCACACTTTTACTCTTTGCTTTAAATCAAGTAGTACTATGTTGTACTATATGAAGAAAAGAAGTTGTTGAGTATTGTTTTTCCTGCGTTTATATTTTTTGTGAAGAAAAAGGTTTGAGGAAACAAATTTTCATTTGTATGTGTACTTAATAGTGATTTTAGAGTTCATATAGAACTTCAGTTTATGAACTCCTGTTATAATGGACTCTCGTTAATATGGACAAAAACTGTCGGCCCTTGATTGTCCGTTTTAACGAGAGTTCACTGTATTTATTTATAGAATAAATTGAAGTATGATATTTAATGAAGTTAATGATTTCTGTTAAAGATATTGAATCTTTGAATGATATTAAACTATGTCATCAATTTTCATCATCAATTAAAAAATATCTGTAAATTTTATTTGTGGGTTTTGTATTAACTCATTGGTTTTATAGGAATATGAAAAACTTTTTATAAAGTTATCAAAATCTAGTATTATCTCTCTAATTTTCAGTTATTTTTATTTTTTTTTTATATCTTTATTTAAAATTTTTGTATTTGGATTCCATGTACAAATAAATAAATATATATTGAAAATTCACAAGTTTTTGACATACAGTTGCAAAGATTTAATATTAAAGTGCAGAGTTAGATATAGCTATATGTGTTAATCTAGCAAGTAGAGCTTAAGCTTTATATTTGTTGTTTCATATTTAATGTTATTACTGAAAATTTTAAGATTTCAGCTACAGTGAATGTTGTTAATGTGTGACATTTAATACATCTGCTCATTTAATATTCTCATTTTTTATAGTGATATTTACACATTTGTAAATTTTTTTCTTTACAATTGCAATTAATTTACAATTTTTTCATATACTATTTTTTATTTTTTATTCTACTTTTTTTTTTAACGTGATATATAAATTTTATATTTTTAATCATTCCCATTTTGAACAATTTTATGTACCTGCATGTTGTCCTATTTTTTATTTTTAAATTTGTCCTAAAATAATTTATATACCTTTTTACATTTTGTTACTGCGTTGATTGAACATGTATATATGTTGATAAAATACCTTCCAACAGTTTTTTTTTTTTTTTTTTTTTTTTTTTAAATAATGGTTGTGGATATATATTATTTATCGAATTTTAATTAATGCAAAATGTTTTGAATAAAGTACAAATTTTTTTAAGAAATATTGCGTCGTTTGAAGGTTGTGTACCTGGTAGCAGAAATTATGCTATATGTGGCAGTACTGAGTACTGTTGATTAATCAAACAGTTAAAAAACTGTTTAATTAATCAAACTGATTAAAAAAACAAAAAACAAAAAAAATCTGCTTCATGGATGCAAATAAATTACTGTAGTAGGATGTAGTTATATTTGTTAAGGCCGATTGACTACAAGAGGGTCATAGGTCTGGGTGGAGGTACTGTAGTAGGGACAAATAATTATTTTGTTAGTTTTCATTCAGTACTCATTTTTGTACTCTTCTGCCGGTATCAGGTCTGCTGTTTTTTTTTATCAAAATAAGGATGGGAGGAGAAGTACGTAAGGAGGGAATATTTACATCTTATCAGCTGCGCTCTTCCAATGCCAGCTTATTCTTAGCATATTGCTCTTTTTTGAGAATAGAATATCCCAGAGATAAATCTGGCATCTTCAAATAGACATTTATTTTGTTATCATTAGGGATAGGGTTTTGGATAAGTGCTCACTGTTTTCTTGTACAGCACCCAATGTCCTTGCTTCTGGATAATTCTTGATGCTTTCAAATTGTTGTGTCATCTCAGGCATGTGAATTTTCTGCGGATCTGCAATTTTCCGCTTTTTTGTGATTTCCGTTAATTCCGTGTTTTTTTTTTTTTTTTTTGTTTAAATCAAACTCCAATAACGTCCTGCGCCCCCCCTCCCCCTTTTTTTTTTCCATCTCTAACCATCGCCGATCAAACATTCTGTGAGAAGCCTTTTATTTTTGAATATTTATTCATCCACAGCAAAAATGTCAATATTAATCTTAAATTTACTTTATGATATTCTGGAACCCATAAAGAAGTAAAATTGTGTTTAATATTTCTCACTCATGAACTACTTTTTACTTCCCCCCCTCCCCCTTTCGCATTTTCCATCACCAGTCAATGATTAAATGTTGATTGCTAGCTAATGTTTTTTTTTTTTTTAACACATGTTTTATTGTGTTGCTGGGCATTATTCCTTTAGTTTAATTTGTCACTTTAAAAATATTTTGTATAGTTTTTCCCTGTGAGCATTATTTTTCATTTGAAATAAATTTTCTGAACACATTTGTATAGTTTTCCCCGCGCGCATTATTTTTCATTTGAAATTAATTTTATGAACACGTGTGTTTCCTCTTTTTTTAATTTTCTGCACTCTCATGCCTGGTCATCTACTCATAATGATTTTGCAAGTTCAGCTAGTGTCTGACGTGGGTCTTCATTAAGTAATTCCTCCGATTCTTTGTCTTCAAACTTTTTTTTGCGTGCCAGAGTGTTCTTTATCTCCAGAGTCAAAATCATTATTTTTAAAGCATTGAAACAAGTCTCTGCATGTTGTTTCTGACAGTAAGTCTCAACAAAAATTCTGTGCGCTTCAGCTGCAGATTTCTTTTGAGTAAAATAATGCAGTAAAATTACCCACAAATCAGTGTTAGAAATAAGAATTTTGAAACTAGGCATCAAAATGATGTCTGGATTAAATTTTTCGGGCGTCAGAATGAAAAATCTAGGTGCTATCCATAATTAAATATGTATATTAAAAAAGTAATAATAAAGTATCAGCTTGTAAATAATATATGCAAGATTATATAATATTTATGTGAAGAATGTAATTACATTGACAATATTAAACGTACATATTTAAAATCACAAATTCATTCTTCGCACAGATGGTACTAGAAATAAGCATTTGCTGTACCACGTGTACATGTTTCCAGCGAACTAAACTGATGAGTGGAGTTGTGAAGTAAGAGTTTAAAATTCTCAAGATAAGAAAACACTGCTACTCGCTCCAAACTATACGTTGAATGGTTGCTCGCCACATCGATAAGTAATCTAAGCATGGTGAGCTCGGTTCTCTAACAACCAATCACTGTCTGCCATTGAAAACTGTTGTAAGCTTGATTTCAACAGTCAATCATCTATGACTCCAGTGGCAGAATTGAGAAATAAGATGAAATAGACTTGTTTACAGTCTGATGGGATCGGGAAAATTATTAGATATGAATAAATAAAATTCCAGGTGTCAAAATGGAAAATCTGATCGCAAAATACGACTAACGACTGCTTATTTCTAACACTGCCACAAATACTTTTTACTTGCTACAAAACTCAAAATTTTTAGAACTAAGAAAAGAAATGTTTTTTACACTGTGGCAAACTAACATACACTGAAGTTGAAGTTTACCAACAGTACTTCCTTGTAAATGTGTTACCATATGCCATCAGTTAGGAAACAGAAAGAACTTATTCAAGGTCCTGATATTTCCTTCAATATACATAAGAAAGCATGGATATTTTCGGCTTCCTGCTGTTGAGTGTTCTCCACACAGTTTAACCATTTTTAGAATATGCCTGTTTTTGTGGTTTGCTACAATTTTGTGGGCACTGTGTCTCGCAAAAATAATGGACAGAATTCTACAAAACTTTATCTTTTGTTAGACTTTGAAATAAATTGGTGTTGAATAGATTTGGTCAAGTTTTACCCTGCAGGTAGCACTGCTATGTTGTATTTTCTCCCATTTACAGGAAGGCTTTATCTCAACATCTTTTGTATATAAATTCAAGTAACTTAAGATGTGAGGACAGTTTTGTATAAAATTATGATGATTCAATGTGGTTAAAGGTGGCAGTTTTCCCCATATCTCAGCTTCTTTAGCATATTAATGCACCAAAATTTTACATGAGATCCCTATTATGAAGAATTATGCTGATTTAATTTGAGTATATATCAGCCTTCAGATGGACCTTTTATTACTCATGTTTTACTAATTTCAGTTGATTTTAAATGTTTTTTGTAAAATGCTTCAAAATATTGATGGAAAATAAAACATTTAAGCAAACACCATACATTGCAAATATACACATTTGTTTTAGGTTGAAGTTGAAATAATTAATCATAATTTTTAATCAGCTGATAAGTGTAGTTATATTTTTAAAAAAATTCTTGTTATGTAACTTTGTATGTCTAATGTACACATATTTAGAAATGCTTTAGAGTGAGACATTAATTACATTTTAAATACTGCCTTAGTTGAGGTATATGTCTCATTTTTAATGCATTTTAAAATTTTTAACGTGTGCAGCAATTCTATTCTTAAAGTAAAATTTAAATTATTTTGATAATTACTAATATTCTTTGTAACTGTAAGTACTAAATGTAAAAATTTATTATTCTAATGTTATTTATTATATTTTAATTATTTTGAATGTACTTTAAAAATATTTTGCTTAAATTTACATAATTGATGCAGAAAATTCTGCTACTGGGGTATACTTAGGTTGTGTATGCATTTCATTCATTCAAAGTAATGTTCTGATGATGAAAAGAAATATTGAGTGATAAATATCTGGTTTTCTTTTCTCTTAAAATTTGTTGAACAGTTTTTGACAAATTCCAAAAATTAGCTGTTTTAGTATGCACTTTGTTATGACAATGTATATATTTATTCTTATTCATATTTTTTTTTTTTAAATAGTTTTACAATGTCATGATTCATACCATTCCATTTATTTGCCATATTTATTGAAATAATCAAATGTATTTTTTTTTCTTTTGTGCGTGTGTGTACGTGTGTTAGTGATTTTTTGTTTTTCTTTTATGTAGTTTTTTATTTTTGTAGAAGTAGTTGTAGTAAGTTAATAATTTGGTGCTTCTTATTCAGTATGAAGATGGATTTTTTAATTACTATTGTCAGTTAAGTTTTTCCTTTGATAGTTTGCATTTAACCCTTTCAGCATCATGCACATCATTTTCTACATTCATATTCAAAATAAAAATCTGGTGTGATTAAATTCAAATTATATGTTGCTTTTCTAGGAAAAAAGTATTAATAAATATCTGTAGTATACTTTATACTTATACTGTGCATAGTATTAATTTTATGATTAATTCAACTGATATGCAGAGGTGTTTGTGTTCAGGGACTACCCCTAATTTCAGGGATTTAAATCTAATCCATCTGTATTTTCAAAGCTATTTTTTGTTTTCATTGGTTGTTCATTTGTCATTCAGGTGATATGTAAAAAATTTGTATATTTCCATTGATGGGCTGATACAAGATACAAAAAGATTGAGGGCTTCTGGTCTAAATTATTTGAAAATCATTTAACAGTCTCTCTCTCTCTCTCTCTGTGTCATTATTATTTTTTTTTTAGACTAATTTTCAGGGGTTTTAACTTTGAACCATAACCACCCTTGGATTATGCTAAAAATCTGCTAATGCTGAAAGGGTTAATTTTTATTTAAGTGAAATTTGGATTTGAATTATTTCATATCATTAAACTCTCAGTTCAAGTGCCAAAAATTTATTCTGGTATAATGAGTTTTTTTTTTTTTTTTTTTTTTTTTTTTTACTAACAGTTATTAATTTTGGTTTATTCTAAATAGTACAAAAGGTGCTGCTTATATAAATTACTGATCATGATTAATTGTTTTATGACTTTACTGAGAAATAAATGATAGTAATAAATAAATGAATATCTGTTTCTTGCTATGTACTGGAATTATGTATTTAATTAAAACAATCTGTTGCACAAATATGTTTTGAAGAAGCCCGTGTCTACTGTAAGTTATATCACACCTCGGCAAGAAAAGTGATACAATTCAAAAATGTAGTATTTGAAAAAAATTAACAATATGATATAAAACAATAAAACTGTCTCTCATGAGGACAAATTGCATGATAGATATGTAACACTTTTTATGCATGTTGGAGCAATTGTCACTTTTCTGACTTTGTGTTACTTTTCTTGTTGAGGTGTGATATGTGAATGTTAATCATTGTTGCCAGATATAGAGTAGTTATCGATTTTGTGTAATCACCTCATACAGATACAGGATTGGGTAAATAAAAGTGGCCCGGATGAGTGGATACGATTGGATGTGAATGAATGACCAGCACACCACATGATTGAAACCGGTTCAGATCTTAGTGCGGGCTGTGTCAGTGTGTGTTGATCAGTGGAAAGATGAAGATGGTACTCGCAGTACAACAGAGGGTGTTCGTTGTTGAAAATTACATCAAAACAAATTCGTTGAAAGAGTGTGGTATGTTGTTTGCTCATAAATTTAATGGTGTCAAAGTGTCAGTGCTTTACAACAATTAGTCACAAAATAGTGTTCATCTTCTTTCATCAGATTCTGAATTCGGAGCATTACATTTCCAACATTTTTAATCCATTTGTGGCAGCATTAACTGAGAAGGAAAATACCTACAATTACTTCCAACAGGATGAAGCAACTGTCCATACAGCCTGTCGAACCATGGATCACTTTTACATAATCTTCACTCCTAACAGAGTTGTTAGCAGAGGTCAGTCTGGTCTCGGCCCTAGCTGGTCACCCAGTCACCTGATCTGTCAGTGTGCGATTACTTTTTGTGGGGAACCCTCAAGTCTCAGGTGTATCACAACCCTCATAGTTTTCAAGAACTACAGCAGAAAATTTCTGATGAGATTGCAGCGGTTTCAACATCTGCTATAGGCAGGTTAGCAAACTGGTATTTTCTTTCCTTTGCTGTGTTTCTTTGTAACCTGGAACTCTGTTCTCCAGGCCACTTTTATTTGCCCCACTCTTTACAATACTATAAAGTAGTATTTCCCTAATATATTTGAAAATAATGTCAACTATTAAATTTTGTGAATTTATAGAAAAAAAAAAAAAAAAAAAAATCCCTCTAAATATGATCGGCTTTTAACAGAAGCATGAAAGATGAATGAGGTTTACTTTGGTTTAGATCAGCGGTTCCCAACCTTTTTAGTTGTGCGGACCACAAATTTTATAAAAAAGACTTTGAGGCCCACTAACTAATATACAAGTAAAAAATATAATGGCAAATATACATCTATATAGGTTATATATATATGTATATACTGGGCAGATACATCAGTAATTAGTAAAAGATACTGTACAAGAAGAATTATTAATAAAAATAATAATAGTAATAACTTTATTGTATTTACTTAGCTGTTACCTCTGTAATAAATTTCAAAAACAAGTGATCAAAAAAAAAAAAAAAAAAAAAAACTTAATGAGATTTTTGACGTTGTTTGTCCTCCACGAGTGAGTCAATATCTGTATTGAAACTGGATAGTTTTAGCCTCAAATCCCTCTCAACATTCAATTTATTACTATATTTATTTTTCAAAAAAACGAAAGTTGAAAAAGCTCGTTCACATAGATAGGTTGTTGAAAAGCCCATCAAGTGTATCAGTGCAATTTTATCAATACCTGGATAATCTTGCCAAACGTTTATCCAAAACGTGACCAATGGCTTTAAAAAGTGATTTTAGAATCTGGTCACATGATAGCTCTATTAACGTGTCTTCCACTTTTTAAGATAATTTCAATTTTTTTAGGTAATTTTCTTCAAAGGGATTTCTGATCAATTGGATTTCATCAGATGAAATCTCTGAACAACAGCCAACGCGTTTTCCTTATTGATTACTACGGACCACGGAAATCTTGAGTAACACCACATCTCACTAGTGAATGGTCCTGAAAAACTGGTATTTGACCTCAATATTCCACGGCCCAGTACCGCACTGCCCGCGGCCCACTTGTGGGCCGCGGCCCATGGGTTGGGAACCGCTGGTTTAGATTATCACTCTATGGTTATTTTCTTCACATTAAGCTGATTAGACTGGGATATAAAGTGGATTCCAAACTAATACAAACATTCATGCCTAAACTGGGATTCGTAACTGATACTCTAAAATTTCACCAGTGAAGTTTTGCATTTTACAACCTCAAAATAAATTTTAAAACGTTTAAGGAATTAATTTTTGGAGAACAATTATTAGTTTGATGATTCATTTTCTGAGTGTGAAATGGAAATAAAATGTGTATAAGGCAGTTCATAAAAATGGGAAAATTTTCTCCATGTGTTAATATTGTGTGCAACTGTTATTGTCAATCTTTAATAGAGTGTTTTAACTACTAATATAAACATTCATGCCTAACCAGGTCTTTAACCTGGCACTCAAAAATTTCACTGAGTGAAGTTTTGCATTTTAAAACTTGAAAATAAATTTTAAAAAGTTAAAAAATCAATTTTTGGGTAATTCCAAGCTTTTTAAAATGTTAGAAGCCAAGCTAGAAATATCAAGTGCAGAAAAAGAGAAAGATAGTGACTGTGTTAAAATGTTTAATAATAAAAGTAATCAAAAATAAATTTAAAAATGCTTTACATATTCAATTTATGATATTAGATAATACCAGTTACTAAAAATTTAATCAGGATGAAAATGCTTTAAATATCATAACCCTGCAAGAAAAGTGAAATAATTAAAAAATGCAATATTTGAGAAAAATCATCTTAAAGAATATGATAAAGCATTGAACCTACAATAAAACTGATTACAATTCCCTCTTAGGAGGACAAGTTAGAAGATAGAGGTGTGAAACATTTTGTGCACATTAAGTATGAATTTTCATACTTCATATGAATCAACTTCATATGAATTTTTTTTATGACAATGCTAAAATTGCCATTTTTGACTAGAACTACTTTTATTGCTGGGATGTTATATGTTTATTAAAATAAATCATAAAAAATTTTTGCAATATATACACTTTGATTGATCATTAGATTAACAAGAAAAGAGTTCGTTTGACTTTTTTTTTTTTTTTTTTTTTTTTTTTTTTACAGCAAACCATGTGTTGTTGAAAAATTCACAAATTTTTTTAACTTCCAATGCTCTTGAATGCATTTATTTTTAATTAAAAAATAAATAAATAAATAAAAGTTTAAAAAATCAAGATCTCCAGCTGTAATGTTTTTAGTTGATCTGACAATTGAGAATTCATGTTTGTTTGTTTTCTTAAATCTGGCAACATTGATGTTAATTAATTTATGAAGTACAAACTCTTGCTGATTTTTGTAAATATAGACATCTTGTAAATATTAATTGCATTTTTTTTTTTTAGTTTTTATACCATGATTACATTGTATTTAAAGATATTGAGATTTTATTGATATTTATTATTAACAATAATCAAAAAACTTTTATTGTATTGCTGCAAAAAAGAGCAATTTTAAAAATCAAAATACCTTTTAAAATCAAAATAAATTAAAATTTGTGTTTTAAAATTTATCAAAATTATATTTAATGCTGAAAAAGGAATAAAAAATATATTGTTGTAGTAATTATAGATAAGTTTCAGTCTTATAAATAGTTATACAAAAGTATGTTATGTGTTGTAAATTCAAAGATTAATACAACATATTTTTTAATACATTCAGTGTCATCATTGTAAATTTTTCTATAATAGCCATGGTTAATTTTTGAGAGTTTAAAAGATAAGTGTAATTAATGATTTTCTGTGGCTTTTCACAGTTTAAAGTGGTAATTTTCAACCATGTAATATTGTCAATTAAATTATGTTTTTTTTTTAATTGTCTTCTGTGACTCTTCAAATAAAAGTAACTTAAAAAATAATTCTGTTCTCAGTGAAACATTTGTAAGAAACAAGATTTTTTTTTTTCTGAATTATTATTAAGAGCTTCTCTTATTTATAAATTTCTAATACCTATAGATATAAATTTTAGTGCAGTTGAGGATCTATAATCTGCATACCCATAATTCGCAATTGTCTATAATCCACACTCACTTTGCAAATGTAAACAAAAGATTTTGCAGTAACGAAAATCCGATATTTTGGATGTATATGTGAAAATATTATGTTAATTCACATATTAAAATGAAAAAAAAAAATAGTGTAAAATTTAGTTTAGATATACATAATTAATTTTAGAAGGAAAAAATATACTTTTATTGCCTTTATACTTTTTTAGTGAATCTGAACATCGTCTGAATAATATTCAATTAGTGATCAAACAAAACACTTGCAAATACAATGTTCTAACTCCTGCCAGTAACAGCATTGCTCATCGGTTGAAAAAAATGACATCATATACGTTGGTGGGATTGTGTATTTTCACAGATGTTTAAGAACTATTAGTGTAAATGTTCTTTTTAGGTGGTACTTCAAAAATACACAAAACTATTTATGGAAAAATTTATACCAGCATTTGTTTTGAAGAAAAGATCTACAATGAAGTCATTAAAAACTGCATCAAACTAATCACATTGCAAGTATTTGGCTGCATATTGTTAATCACAGTCTAGAAGTAGGAGTACATTTTTTAATGAATTACTCATTTAAGGGTTTAAATTATACATTGTTTCTACTTCATTAAATAAATTTTATTGTTTTATATATTTATTAGTATTACCTTCATTACATTATATAAAAAGAAACAATTCTAATTCTAGCTTCATTAAATAAAGTTTGTTTTATGTACCTTATACTAATTCATATAGCGAGGAAATGGCATCATTGATCTGTAATTTGCAAAAATCTATAATCCGCACAAGTTCTAGAACCAAGGTAAGTGGATTAAAGATCTTCAACTGTATTAGTAATAAAGTATAATAATTAAAATTCTTAAATAGTATTTAATTTCAAAACCGAAATTTTATGTTATGTTTTTTTTTTTTTTTTTTTAAGTCAAGTTTATTTTATTATTAATGTTACTTTATGTGGAGCAATAAACAAGTTTCTTTAAAATTTTGGTTATTGTGTTAGTTATTTAAAGTTATGTATATATTACTTGCAAGATTCTGTCCTAAAATATATTAACCCATATTGTTTCAAGCATTGAAAAAATATATTTCTTTATAAAATCTTAAATATATGTTTCTTTAAGCTTATGTATGCACACAAAATCAAAAAACTTACTTGCCTTTCATTAGCTTAATTGGTGCTGGCTATCCTAAAAATAGAACAATGGTTTAGGACAATCAGAAATATAAGGAAAACAGACCATCTAAATATATATATATTTATATAATTGTTTTACCAGTACAAAAGTGTAGAATATTACCTCAATAAATTTATATGTTCGTTATTCTTGAACGTAAAACCTTTTTAAGTAATGTGTTGAAAATGTAATGAATAAATCTTCAAAAATTGTCATTTTAAAAGTAAAAAACAAAAATATATTAAATGTTAATTTAAACTAACAATAAAGACACATGTGTATTTATTGGACTTTTAAATAATCTATCACCTTTAATTTGAGTTAAAATATTCAAAAGAATTTATATAAATATCACTTATGCATGGTGTTCCATTTTTAGGATGATGGTGAAATATGGGTTAATATAAATGTATAATATAAAATACTGCTGAATTTTTCTGTTTATAATTTGCAGCTAAGATTAATGAGTTTTACACTGAAAATTTTAGTTAGCCAACAAAACTATATTAATTTGAAATATTACTTTATGTAATATAAACTTTTTCTTTTAATTAAAACTTCTGTTGTAAAACTGATTTATTTGAGCTGTGAATTTTTGCTGGAAAATGTGGTATTTCACTTATAAATATTACTATTCTACAAATAATTAAAGGAGTTTTAAAACAGTTTTTTTTTTTTTTTTCTCTGTACAAATTACATATTTTTTTCAAAATATATGCCAACATGTGTACTTCTACACAAATTGTTTCAAAATATGCTTTTTCACAATGTAAATGGGCATTTTTTTTTTTTTTTTTTTTTTTTTTTTTGGTATGTACATGAGGATGATGCTGAAAGTGTTAAAAATTATCTTAATATGCAGTTTTTATTTATTTTACTTTAAAACTTCATTTACGATTTTGTAAGTTTTATGTGCTTTTATATTTCAATGATATAAAATTGCTACAATCAGTTTGTTAATTTTGTAGCCAGTTTTTACATTTTTAGAATCTATAATATTTTACACATTTAGTTAAATGTATTGCCAGCACTAAATTATAAACTGATGCACTGAAATAATTTAACTTAAAGTTTAATTTTGTTGGTACTAAAATAATTTGGGCATATTTAGATTTTTTTTTTTTTTTACTGAAAAATTCAAAATAGAATATTATTGTGTTCTTTATTCAGTATTTATCAAAATTATCTTTTAGTTTTCGATTTTAAGTAAAATAATAATTAACTGAAAAATGTTTTTTAATTATGTATAATACTTTAGTGCTGATTTAAATTTTTGTGCTGTGCAGTTGTGTAAATGCTAATGCATTCAACATTAGAACATTATTGGGTTTGTGAAAATGGTATTTGATTATTATGTACATATGTTTACATCATCAATATTGATGAGTTGAATAAAAATTATTTGTGTACAACAAACTTAAATGTTAGAATGGCTGCTATTGTTAAAAAATATGGCTTAGTTTTAAATAAAATTTTACATGCCACAGTATTTTTCTTTGAGTTTTTTTTAATTCTAGATATCCTGTTTCCAGGGTCTGGTCTAAAGAGGGGCAGCAAAATTCGAAAAATTTTAAAAAATGAAAAAAGTGTTTTTGGGGAAAAAAAAAAAACCTAAAATATTTTCTACTATCTTAAAATTCATGATTATTATTTTAGAAAAATTATAGACATTGGAATTAATGAGTACAAAACTTTGAATTAACACAATAAAATGCAAGGTGTGTTGCCTCTTTGTTTGTGGTACTAGTGCCTTCTTTGTTCTCCGGATGAATAGCAGTGTTTTCTTTTGAACAGAAACAATCGTTAGGCTAAAGTATGAATAAAGAATTTATCGACATTATATGTCCTTTGTAGCAGACACTCATTAAATTTGGTAATAAGTGATATGCCATTGTCCTCACTAAAAGTTGCAATTTTTTTAAATAAGGGTTAAAAATTTATTATTATTATTTCAAAGTTTAGTTAATCAAATTTTTTAAATTATGCAAAGGATTTAATGTTAATACATACAGATTATTTGTTCAAGATAGGAAAAGTCGAATAGATGCAATAAAACCTCTAAGATATCAAAATGGCCATTTTTATTATACAATGTTTAGTAATTATAAAAATTCATATATAGACACCTGTGCATAAGTTCTCATTAAACAATCTAACCCATTAAACGTCACTATATGGATCCTACTAAATTTTTTTTAATTTTCATATGTTTTGGATTTCAATGTGCATTTTTAATCATATATAGTTTAAGTAATTTAAAAAAAATTTCTTTGTTAGAAGTAGAGATGGACCGAAGCTTCGGCAAAGCTGAAGCTCCGGCCACCTTACCGAAGCTTTGGCCTGGCCGAATAATGAGCGTGATTTGGCCGATTCGGCCTATAACAATTTATGTTGTGAATATTCTTTTAATAATTATTATTATATAAAATAATGTCATTTGAGTTATGCACAATGGTACCTTATAATAAAACATAGTAGAAATTTATATTTAATTTAAAAGTTTGCGTGCATTGATCCTTTGGAACCATAAATCATACAACAATTAATAATATATTCTATTTAAATTGGAAGTTGCTAAGAAATAAGTTACATTACATTGTATTTAGTTAACAATTTAATTATATGAACAATTTTAGTTGCTTTAAAATGAAGCTATTAAAATATTGCATGAAACGCTCTTTAAATATTTCTAGCTTTGAAACTTAGTCATAGTCATATATAGTCAATAATCAAAATTAACAATATAGTCAATAATCAAGATTAACAATAACCTAGGATTATAAAACATGCAGAGAATTGTTGAAAAATAAATAAAAGCTGAATTTTTATTTATTTTTTATAAACCAAAATATGAGGAGGGTGCCTATTACTTGCACATCCACCCTAGATCTAAATTCCAAATATTTATTCCAGATAATTAAAGTTATAAAATTTATTCTAGATTAGTTATATTATCACATGATAAAATGTTTTCTAGGTTAATAACTGACATACTGTAAATTGTTTTTTATGTTTATTTTCATCATATTGCATACAAGGTTATTTAACCTTACTTAATTTTATCATTTATCACACAACTTTAAATTGTGTTGCAAAAAAATCAATGTCTTTGCATTTTTAGGAAGAATTCTATTCCTTTTTTCCTCATATACATTTTCAGCTTGAGAAAATAACCTTTTGCTATATGCTACTTGGAGCAGATAAATAGCATTTGGCCGAATCAGATTATCTGGGAAATATTTTTTTATTCTCTCTCCATCTCCACCAATTCCAACAGACAATGTGTTCTATTTAAAAGCAGATTGTTTATATATACTTCTAGCTCTTCAGCCGATGAATTTTCAGTGTGTTCTGTGAATAATTCATTGTTTGTGATTTCTGCAAAAGAATCCCATAATGATGCCGGAGCTTCGGCCGAAGCTTCGGCAATCAGTTGGCCGAAGCTTCGGTATTCGGCGATTCGGCCAAACTGTGCTTCGTGCCATCACTAAAATAATCTAAAAATAAAATAATCTAAAAATCACTAAAATAATCTAAAATAATCTTTGTGCCATCACTAGTTAGAAGGTATGATATGGTTTCAAACAGTGGCGTCGCCAGAAAAAATTTCAGGGGAGCACAACCTGAAAAAAAAAAAAATATTTTTTTTAAAATAAAATTCTGATAGCATAGTTTTAAAGTTAAAGAAAAAAATGTTTATTAGAATTTTCCGGGTGGTGGTGGGGGCAAGTGTCCCCCCTTGCCACATTGTGCCGACACCCATGGTTTCAAAATGGGAGACTTGGCACCTAATGGGGGTAGAATAGATGTTGATAAACTGCAAAACCCTTTTCTTGATCCTTATTTAATATAATTTAAGAAAATAATTGTTTTATTTCATATCCATTGTTTTAAACCCCTGCACTTGAATGCGTTATTTTTGGGGATTTTCTTTTCTTATGCAGTAGAAACAAACAATTTTGTTTGAATAATTAAAATAAAAGAATTTATGTTACAAACTTTTTGAAAAAAATACCAACAAAGCTAGGTACTTCAATATTTAGTGTGAAAAATAAGAAATATATTTATCTTAATTGCTTGTAGAGAAAAAAAAAAAATTTGACCAAATGCTCCTGCAGTGGGTGCTTTGGTGCCTAATGGGTTAAATTTGCATGTTCCATTACAGTTTGGTATGGAATTTCAAAATGAATCAATTTCGTTAGTAAATTAATGCAAAGGTCCTAACTTTGAATTATATTTA
>OZ005659.1:39056671-39088671 GCA_963930645.1 Salticus scenicus
TTCATTTATCAAATAGTACAAAATAATTCATTGAAAATCATATTCATTCATTTTCTGTCAAATTCTTGCAGATGACAAAGAAGCAGGTAGAGAAATAGACAATGATAAGAGTTTTGATTTTTATACTACATCTAAACACCAAATTCAATCTAAAAACAAACTTTTTAGTTACAGTTGTCATGAAAAGCCTATTTATGATCTCATGCAAAAATATTCCATCAAAGGTTTTTTTTTTCCCATATTATAAACATAGCTGTAAATTTAGAGGAAAGATTTTCTCATGTCATGATACTTAGCAAATACAATAGAAACCATCATTTTTCAGGGGGTGCGTGAAAAAAAACCCAATGAAAACAGTAAAACGACGAATGTGGGTTAAAGTCAAAAGACAATTTTTTTTTTTTTTTTTTTTAATGAATTGATTAATGTATATATAGTATACTACTAATAAAAAATAATTTCTTACTTTGCAGACTGTCAAAGAAATAAATTAATGTTGTAGAGCATTAAGTAAAATTTATTTCTAAAAGTTTTTCATTCATTTTATAAATTAAACAGAAATTTTTCCAGATTTACAACATTTTTCTGATCCTTTTCTGTAATTTCATGTGCTTATATAAAAGTTCGTGCATTTTCAAATGCCATAATTATGTCAAATACATGACACTGGCATAGGCTCAGCCAGTGGCGTCGCCAGAAAAAATTTCAGGTGGGGGGGGGGGGGGCACAACCTGAAAAAATATTTTTTTCTGATAGCATAGTTTTAAAGTTAAAGAAAAAAATGCTTGTTAAAATTTTCCAGGGGGGGGGGGGGGGCAAGTGCCCCCCCTTGCCCCATTCTGCCGACGCCCATGGGCTCAGCCTCATCAAAGTGAAAATTATCCTCTGTTTCTCTACCATTATTGCATTATCATCGTCATCATAATTTTCTTGCCCTTCTGTTTGGTATTATTCAACATTTTTTTTTTGCACATAACTACATTTCACGAAACAATTTTCTTTATTACTGAAGAGGTTACTTCCTGCCATGATGAAATTATAAAATGAATAAATGGTCCTGAGACATGGTATCACAATTTTGATCCTCCATGCAAATGGGGAAAAGAGTTATTTTTGGATGAAAAAATAATTCCAGTTTGTATGCCTTATGGAACCGCTTGATCTTCAGGAGAAAATTTTTACAATGATGAATGCGGGAAAACGACTTTTAGAAGCATGATACATGTGGGTTTCATTATCATTATTTAAATACAATTTGTGCAGGGACCATAAAAATAAAACGACCAATGCGGGAAAACGATGAATGCCAGAACGATAGATTGGGGTTTCACTGTATTTAACTTTTCTTCATCTTAATAATAAAAGCTGAAATTTCTTGAAACTAATGCTCGAAACTGATGTCACTGCTACTTGAACAATATAGTGAAATAAAGAAAATATAATTTTTTTTAAAAATACTGACCCGCTAGCGGGCGAATGCAGAGAGAGAGGACCCGGTGTGAATTTTTACCCGATCAGAAATGATTTTTTATTTATTTTTATTTATTTTTATTTTCTTAAGAATAAAAGTTTATGAATAATAATATGGAATTTTGAGAAATCATAAGGATAGCGAAGGAATACATGTGCGCAGCGTTCATATATATGCATTTGTTCGTGCGTACGGGTCTATGCTGCCGAAGGCAGTGGGAACCCGGTGTGACATTTTTCCCAATCACAATTTTTTTTTTCTCTTCTTTTATCATATGATAAAAATTAATGCAATTTTGAGAATTCATTAATTACAGTGATTCATTTAAAAATAGTGACCATCGAAACGGGCGTAGCCTGCTAGTTTTTAATAAAAAAATAATTAAAAATGTAAGAAAGAAGATTAAAATAAATATATCATTTGTATTACGTAGATCTAAGCAGATATGTTATAATGTAAAAGAAATGGTAAGTATTAAAAAGAAAAAAACATGTCAGTCAATAATAAACAATTTAAATTGGCATTTGAAAAATGTAATAAATTTACCATCTTTAGGTACTTTTATCCCATCGACAGGTAAACCAGTGACAATTTTAATGAATTTACAATGAAGTTTATTTTTATAAATAATTAAATTTTATCACATTTCATTACTCAGAGATTCCATTATTTTAATAAAAAAATAGAAATTTTAAATCATCTTTATTATTATTGGCTATTTCTCATAACATTTGATTGTTTTTGATTTGAATATGGCTAGATGGGATAATGTGCGAGCAGCAATTTAGTTCATTTGCAAATATCAACTGCTAGGTGGTTGAAAGCCTTTTTTTACTTTCTCTTACCCATAAGGTAGAGAAAGTATTGTTTTTGGCTCAAATTTTCGAACGCGAGATTTTGTTATATTTACACGTTTTGAGGTCTCCTGAATACGAAAATCATGTTTTTAGCAAATGGTCTGTGTGTCTGTGTGTGTGTCTGTCTGTTATCAGCATATCTCAAAAACAAATTATGGCAGAAAGTTCAAACTTGGTATTCTAAATGTGTATCATATAGGGATGCTACAGTAAGCATTTCGTTAAGATCAAGCAAATGGTTCGTGTACAGGGACAATCAAGAGAATTCTAATACATTACGTCTATGGGGGAAATTGCAGGAAAATAGAGTTTAACGTCTATAGACTGCACTAAACGAAATGAAACAAATATATAATTTTTGTAATAGAGACAGTTAACTGGGAAAATTTTTTTGTGTATGTAGGAGCCTTGCCTCCCCCCCTGGGGGGGAAGTCCCCCCTCGAGGGGAGTAAATTTTCATGATGGGTATCTTTCAAAAGTGCTCGAAAATACCTTTAAAACGAATGGTTGAACCATCGGTCTGCGATAATTTACAACAAAGTTATCGATTTTTTTTACTTTTAACGAAAAAACAAAAAAAATCATACTTTTTTTTTTTTTTTTTTTTTTTTAATATTGAGAATAAAATGGACTTTTTTGGATATTTTGTGTTAAACTACTTCTCTAATATGGAAATCGTCTGTCTTATCATAAAAGATAATTTTTTTAAATAATAATTTTAATAAATTATTTTTTAAAAAGAGAAATATTTTTTAATAACCGAATTAAATTCTATATAAATGTAGGTGCATTAATGAAACGGGGGGTTGAGGGGGGCGGTAGCCCCCCTCACACAGAACTAATTATCATATAAAACTCTTCAGAAGCTTAATATGAATTGTTTAACATAGGCTTACATAACAGTACTCGTTATCTTACCTCTTAATCTCCAACCTGTATTTATAGTATTAAATTTCAGGGTAAGAGAAAGTCGTGTGAGTGACACACCATATTATTTATATATATAATATATGATTAAAAAATAATGCCCAAAGATGAACTATTTGTTTATTGCAAAGAAGATATTTTAGCTGATTTCAACTTTTTTTGTGTTTCTGATGCATAAAACTTGATTGATTATTAAAGCATAATCAATGGTACTTATTTTTCATTTATTGAAAGAATCAATCTCTGATTTATACTTAATTTTATAGATGAGTTCTCAATTCTTTGTACTCTTCCAGAAAAAAAAAATGCTGGGTGGTTATAATTAAACTTCTGTGGTAAACAACATCCCAGTGGCGGATTTAAGGGGGGGGGGGGCAAAAAAACAAAACAAAAAAAAAACACTGACATTCACAATTGAATATTGCAATTGTAAATTTTTTATTGGTCTAGAATAAAACTTAGAAAAATCTTAGCACCCCCCTCCCCCCCAAAAGTCAAGTTCTGGATCCGCCACTGCAACATCCTACATCAAAAGAGGGCGAGCAGATTGCCACCCAATTCTATATGTGGGCAATTTATAAGATGTGCATGTGCTCAAAGAATTAAAAAAAAAACAATAAATATATATTATAGTTGACATTTTACAATTTAACAATTCAAAAGACACACAATATGATTTCTTAAGCATTGAATCTGAATCAATTTTTTTTTTTTTTTTTTTTTTTTTTCCTATGCAAAGTGCCACTTACTGAACACTTTTTTAATCCCACAGTGCATACATGCCAACTGCCTACAAGCTCTTTTTTTTCACTCTAAACAGTTCAATTTCTGGGACAACTTGACAATACTTTTGCATTAAAAATAGCCTGGTTTCCAAAAATAGGTCAAACAATTAAAAACCTGGATCGAGACCATACCAACAATATAAAAAATAATAAACAGGGTTGCCACGCTACCTGGAGAACCTGGAATAGTCAGGGAATTCGAAAATTGACTATAAAAGTCAGGGAATTTGAATATTTTAGCCAGAATCTGGAAAAGTCAGGGAATTTCATATGATTGCCAAAAAATAAAAAATTTTACTGCCAACGTAGGGTCATTTCCCCCCCCCCTCTTAGCTTTCGCTAGTTGTTTTAAGCACCCCTAGCCTTCTTTTCTGCTCATGAAAGAAATTTCTTATCTCGCTTATAAGCAACAGAGGCTATCTCTCTATATAAATTTTATCATATGTAACTTTTGTGTTTTCAAGTGGTACCATAATGATTTTGCCTTCAACGCAGCCAATGCTTAATATATGGTTAGACTGGAATTTTCTTAGAATATTTCTGGAAAAGTCAGGGAATTTCATTCCACCTAAAGCTAGAATTTCAAGCAAAAATGTTTAAAATCAAATAAAAATTTAATAGTTGAATTCGCCGAAAAAAATGACTCGCTTTTTCTAATTTTTTGTAAAATTAATTATATTTTTTTTTTCTTAACCCGTTAGCACCCAGTGCCCTCATTTGAAGACAGCTAATAAAACGGCACGTATATTTTCTGCTTTTTAGTGACAGTTTATAGCGTCTCTCTAAGTGATCCCTGAAAGTTTTATATGCCTATTTTTATTATATGTTTTATGTGCCTAATTACTATTAATTATTATTTCATAATTTGGATAGTCATTTTATGATTTTTTATTCGTCGCACATATATTTGCTTTTTACGCATGTATACTAACTTAAATCAAGTTGAATAATAATCTATATTATAATACTTTACTTTCGAGATCTTCGTCAACATATAATAGGAAATCAATCTGTTATCTCAAAGTTTTTCTGTCTCGAAGTTTTCTCGCTAGAACACTAAATGTCAATAAATGAGGATGGGCTTTCAATTTAAAACTATCAGAGAAATTTGTTTAAGTTAATATATTTTACTGTGAGTTGTCTGTATTAATTTAGAAGTGAAATAATCAGCTAATAATATTTTGCAAAATTAGTTCGGGCGTTAACGGGTCAAACATATGTTACCCTCGGTAGTAGAGCGACTCGGTCTTTACATAAAAGAAAAATATATTGGTATAACAAAAATCGCATCTCATGCGGGAATTGAAAGAGAAGTTTTTATATTTTGTTAAAATATTTGGAAAATCAAGTGTCGAATTTGCTTATTTTTCCGCTTAAAAATGGCATATAAAAAAATTAGAAAAACTGTTAGAAATATCAAAAGGAAGAATCCCTGCTTCTAGTTTTAAGAAAAAAGAGCAGGACTAGAATACTAAATATTGCTTTTGCTCCTCCTACATGCGTATCGCTCTGCTGGAAAAAAGTTTGAAAAAAAAAAAAAAAAATATATATATATATATGTATAGAGTCCTGCATCGGGTCGGGTTCACAAATATTTTTCTCTTACGGGGCGGGTTGACTGATCATTTTTTCTTGCGGTTTGGGTAGGGTCGACTTGAGAGCATCATTCAAAAAATTTTTTACAATTATAAGCATAAATTTGTAGACGTAATTAATAACTGATTTAAACATACTATATATACTAAATATGTGTCGGAGCTTCATATTCGTATCCGTATGATCCGTGTTCTGGATCCGTAAAAAGAAGAAAAAAATATCCGTACTTGTTTTCGTTTCTTGAAAGAATCTAATACGTACTTTTTGTAGAAATTGTATGAAAATTTAAGTACAATTATAAGTCTTTTTTGACTATTATTAATATATAAATAAAAGAAATGCAGTATAACCTCGCTTTTACGTTCTGGAAATTGAAAAGATTTTTCAATTTCAAATTTTTTTAGATACTTTTATTTTCAACGAACTTCAATCCTCACTTTTATGTAAACGAAATTATGATTTTTCCTCCATTTATACTTGTAAATACAGCAAATATAGAGATATATTTGTTGTGGTTTAATTATATATGTATATTAAAAAAAAAAAAAAAAAAGAAAGAAAGAAAGAAAGAAATGTAAAATAAGCAGATTTAGGAAACGGATTCCATAAAGGCAAATAACATTGTTTATCATCTACTCTAGAACAAATAAACAATGCACCGAAATTGCAAGTGGAAGAAGCTAATTTGCTGATCGTGTGAATTGAAAGTGATCGTAGGAAAGCAGATATTTAATTGCGAATCACGTTCATGTTACTGCTACCCAAATTAATGTAGTAAAGTAAATATTCAGATCGAACGAAATCAATAAATGAAGATACATATTTTGTTTTTCTTTCTTTCTTTCTGAAGCCCAATCAGTAAAGTGCTAATCTCGTAATTGGAAGATTGCGGGTTCGGTACTCGAGCCGGTCCAAGACCGTCATGTGCACTAATGGTGGTTGGTGCATGTAAAATCTGTCGTGACTGCAATTTCCCCCCAGGTTCCCATAAAAAATTATACCTCTGGGGGTCAGCGAAGTGGAAGAGTCATCCCTTCCGTGGAGAATCAAAATTGTGATGGCATGTCTCCAGACCACCTGTAGGGGTGAGTCCCAGACCGTCGCCAATTGCCCATTGCGCAGCACTAGAGCGACGTAAAACAACCAACCAGCTTTCTTTCTTTCCTTTTCTTTCTATTTTTTTAAAAGTATATAAGCATTAAACAAACAATAAACTACTAACATTTAACTTGAAGCATAATTTTGAACTCTTGAAATTCACAACTCACATAAATGGTTAAAAATTATTATTAATCCGTTTTTCAGAATTTTTAATTTTTAACTTAATACAATTAGTAATAACATTTTAAATTATTTTTAAAATAATTTACCAACGTGTAACAGTGAAAATTTACCTTATTTTATAATTTTGAGAAGATTTACATGATTTTTAGATGAATTAGTGATGTCCATTCAGTTTTCGGGTTTCAGGTCGGGTTTGAGTATAAAGAAAGCGGGTTCGGGTTGATGAAAAAATTTTTGTCGGTTTTCGGGTTGATTTAAAGCCCGACCCGTGCAGGACTCTCTCTCTATATAAATATATGATTTTTAGTTGATTAATCATATTTGCAGGATTTGAAACATAATTTGATCCGTTAAAAACAGGTAGCATCTTTTCTTTTCTTTCTATTTTTTTTTTTTTACATTTTCCGAATTTAATGCCGTAGCCAGAAAAAATTATGGAGGGAGTTCAAACTTTAGTACATAATCTTAATGTTGAATGTTAACAATGAAGCATAATTCAAAGTTTTTCAATAAATCTGCAAAATTTCGAGCGTTGCTTGAACCTAGAGTTGCAAGGCTTTCAAACTGCCCATTTTTTCCCGGAAAAAAACCGGGTTCTTTCCCTGGAAATTTAAAACAAAACTGGGAATTCTCAAAATATCCAAAAAACTGTGAATTTTAAAGCAATGAATATTTTAATAATTAAGATTAACGCTAATATATGAACATTTATATAAATAATAATTATAAAGCTAATAAATTAGTACTGCATTGTTTTTGTTTCTTTAAAATTATATATTAATGACAATTCTAATGCTATAATTTGTGGTACTAATTAAAAAGTATTTGTTATGAATGAGGGTAGAATAAAATAGCTAACGCATGATATTTTATCTGAAATAATTTAATATAATAAAAAGAATTTTAAACTTCTGAATTATCCGCGTTTGTAATGATCGATCGATGGCGCTTTTTCAGCTTTTGTTGTTAGTAAATATAATAGCCACGTGTATTTATTATTGTTCTTTTTGTTATTCTACTTAATATTTGTACTATAATTTCTCCGCCATTACATCATGGAAAATTGATTGCTTTTGGAAAAAAATATTTCAGTTTATTCAAAGTTCGATCGGAAGTAGATTTTTAACTGAAGTAGAACAAATATTAGTTTCAAATCCTCTGATTAATTCTTTACATCCATTAGCCGAAGCAACTGAAATTTTAAATTTGTCATTTGGAAATAAATGGAAGCTCAATTCTAGATTTCTTGATCCTTTGGAGTTACACTGTAGCACACAACAGTAAGTGTTATCTTTTTTATCGGATTTATTCATTTTTATTCAATAAATATATGTGAAACTAAATATCGGCAAGCAATGACGGCTTCATGAAAGCCGAATTCAAGCATGTTAATTGTAATTTCACCTTAGTCCACCAGAGGGCGAGCATTTCATTACAATCGCGGATTGCAGTCGTTTTATTTAAAAAGAGATGGTACTAAAAGAAAGCTTATAACAATTTTATGCCAACTAGTCTACTAAAGAAGTGGCATGTTATGATTACAGAAATCATCCTGTATTGTCCATATTAAAATAAACCGTTCTTTATTACTCATTTTGAGATTATCTCATAAAAAATGTCTAAGCAATTTTTAAAGTATGTTTATTTATTCAAACACCTTCATATTGAATTTAGTATAAAAACATTTTGGGTCATTTTCAAAGATTTATAATTCTGATTTTCAAAATATTCAGAAAAAAAAAATACCCTTCTTTTTCAAAAAATTGGATTGAATTTAGCTACCATGATAACAGAGCGGACATTTTTACATTTTTAATAAGCAAAACAAATAAATAGTTTTAATACAATGCTGAAAGTGTACGGATTTTTAATAAATTTAATTTCTAGTAAAAATATTTTTTTAACAAAAAATTATATTGTTTCTTCTTAAAAAAAAAAAGCTTTGTTTCTGAACATGTGAAAGAACTGTAACATAGCTATAGAATAATCCCTTTATAGGAGAAATTTTTTTCAAATACGTAAATTTTACCAAAAATAAATTAAATAAACTGGCGTACAGACAATAGCAAGAAATTAAAACTTCTTCACACATCATAAATTTTAAATCAGCACAACCGGTTTCGAAAGGACGTAGCCTTTCTTCATCAGGTGCAAACACGTGCAACTGCCTTGGAGGCAAAAGCAAGACTGAAAACAGGACAAAATCCAGAGGGGGAGGAGCAACACAAACAACCAATAGGAAGCAACATGCAGGGCAGGACCAATCAGAGAGGAACACAAGTACACACACACCACAAAAAGAGGAGGGAGGAAAGGAGTAAACATTTTTTTTTTTTCAATAATATTAAACTAATAAGTAAATTTAATAAAATTTATCCATTAATTATTATTATTATTATTATATTTTATTATTATTATTTAATTAGAATTGATTTATTTTATTGAATTAAACAATTTTTTCCAGGCTGTAGACAGCAAAGTGGAATCAGATTTTTCATTGACAATTTTATCACGATTAAGGTAAATAGCTAAATTTTCCAAAAAATCCAGTTCGGAAACGCGTTTGGCATGAAAGATAATTTTGGCACTCTTAAAATTAAAACTATGATCAAATTCCCAACTGTGCTTCGCGATAGAAGATTTAGAAATTTCTTGATTAACAACATACCGAGAATGTTCACGTAAACGACATTCAAGATTTCTTTTAGTTTGACCAATATAAGATAAATCACAGTTATTACAAGGGACGTTATAGATACCCCATTTTTGAAGCTCAGGAACAGGGGATTTGGTTGAAGGGAATTGGAATTTATATTAATAATATTTTTATTAATAATAATAATAATAATGAATGGATAAATTTTATTAAATTTACTTATTAGTTTAATATTATTGAAAAAAAAATGTTTACTCCTTTCCTCCCTCCTCTTTTTGTGGTGTGTGTGTACTTGTGTTTCTCTCTGATTGGTCCTGCCCTGCATGTTGCTTCCTATTGGTTGTTTGTGTTGCTCCTCCCCCTCTGGATTTTGTCCTGTTTTCAGTCTTGCTTTTGCCTCCAAGGCAGTTGCACTGATGAAGGAAGGCTACGTCCTTTCGAAACCGGTTGTGCTGATTTAAAATTTATGGTGTGTGAAGAAGTTTTAATTTCTTGCTATGTAAATTTTAGCTTCGTTTCATATAATGATTTAGCTTTAATTTTCATACATTAAATATAAAATGACAATCATACCACATTATAAGCCTATCAACATCTTTAAACTGTGATTTATATTACATAAATAATATATTGTTTGCTTAAGATTTTTCGAATTAGTTCTTTCCCGTAAAATTCTCAAAATTTCTGGTTTATTCCCCGAAATTCCCAGTTTTTTTTTCCCTCGCTTCAAAATTCCCGAGTTTTTTGTATCTCTACTTGAACCTCCTCCCTCTGGCTATGGCCTTGTCCAAATATATTGTTATTGTATTTATTGATAATTATGTTTTTCGAAGTTGGAAAATTTTAACTTCACATAAAATTTTCGGTTTGTCCAAGATCAATACTTTGCGCCACGGATTAAAATATCGTACTATACCTATACGCAAGCGAAGTGTGACATCAGTGATCGTCCGTGGATCCAGTAAAAAGATTTCCTATGTTAATCGCCCATTGGATTTTTTGTAAAAAATTATTAAAAATCGAGGAAAATTATTTCGCGATTTTAATCCCCGTAATTGGGTATAGATATGTATAAGTTAAAAAAATACCCTTCTTTTTCAAAAAATTGGATTGAATTTAGCTACCATGATAACAGAGCGGACATTTTTACATTTTTAATAAGCAAAACAAATAAATAGTTTTAATACAATGCTGAAAGTGTACGGATTTTTAATAAATTTAATTTCTAGTAAAAATATTTTTTTAACAAAAAATTATATTGTTTCTTCTTAAAAAAAAAAAAAAGGAGTAAACATTTTTTTTTTTTTCAATAATATTAAACTAATAAGTAAATTTAATAAAATTTATCCATTAATTATTATTATTATTATTATATTTTATTATTATTATTTAATTAGAATTGATTTATTTTATTGAATTAAACAATTTTTTCCAGGCTGTAGACAGCAAAGTGGAATCAGATTTTTCATTGACAATTTTATCACGATTAAGGTAAATAGCTAAATTTTCCAAAAAATCCAGTTCGGAAACGCGTTTGGCATGAAAGATAATTTTGGCACTCTTAAAATTAAAACTATGATCAAATTCCCAACTGTGCTTCGCAATAGAAGATTTAGAAATTTCTTGATTAACAACATACCGAGAATGTTCACGTAAACGACATTCAAGATTTCTTTTAGTTTGACCAATATAAGATAAATCACAGTTATTACAAGGGACGTTATAGATACCCCATTTTTGAAGCTCAGGAACAGGGGATTTGGTTGAAGGGAATTGGAATTTATATTAATAATATTTTTATTATTAATAATAATAATAATGAATGGATAAATTTTATTAAATTTACTTATTATTTTAATATTATTGAAAAAAAAAAAAAAATGTTTACTCCTTTCCTCCCGTCTTTTTTTCTGGTGTGTGTGTACTTGTGTTCCTCTCTGATTGGTCCTGCCCTGCATGTTGCTTCCTATTGGTTGTTTGTGTTGCTCCTCCCCCTCTGGATTTTGTCCTGTTTTCAGTCTTGCTTTTGCCTCCAAGGCAGTTGCACGTGTTTGCATCTGATGAAGAAAGGCTACGTCCTTTCGAAACCGGTTGTGCTGATTTAAAATTTATGGTGTGTGAAGAAGTTTTAATTTCTTGCTATGTAAATTTTAGCTTCGTTTCATATAATGATTTAGCTTTAATTTTCATACATTAAATATAAAATGACAATCATACCTCATTATAAGCCTATCAACATCTTTAAACTGTGATTTATATTACATAAATAATATATTGTTTGCTTAAGATTTTTCGAATTAGTTCTTTCCCGTAAAATTCTCAAAATTTCTGGTTTATTCCCCAAAATTCCCAGTTTTTTTTTCCCTTGCTTCAAAATTCCCGAGTTTTTTGTATTTCTACTTGAACCTCCTCCCTCTGGCTATGGCCTTGTCCAAATATATTGTTATTATATTTATTGATAATTATGTTTTTCGAAGTTGGAAAATTTTAACTTCACATAAAATTTTCGGTTTGTCCAAGATCAATACTTTGCGCCACGGATTAAAATATCGTACTATACCTATACGCAAGCGAAGTGTGACATCAGTGATCGTCCGTGGATCCAGTAAAAAGATTTCCTATGTTAATCGCCCATTGGATTTTTTGTAAAAAATTATTAAAAATCGAGGAAAATTATTTCGCGATTTTAATCCCCGTAATTGGGTATAGATATGTATAAGTTATCGTATGCATGTGTTAAATTGAGTTATTTTGCCGTTAAATTCACAAAATTTTAATTTTAAATTTGAAAACTTTGTCATCCTTGGCGTTTTGTATTTGGCGATCAAAACGTAATACGAAAACATACATGCCAGATGCATATTTTCGTAATATGTGTTGTTGTACGAAATAATGTTTCATATTATTTATCACTCTCTTAATATAAGTTGTTAAAATAACCATGATTTTTGAAAGGAATTAAATATGTTCGCCATATAATTTGATGATATTTTTTTTCCCGCCAAGGATGACAGATATCAAATGTATTCTTCTGCAACATATTAGAAACAATTTGATTTCAAATTGTGATAGAATATTTATCATTTTCCTTTTAATTAGTATATTAGTTGGATATTTATTGTGTAAATATCATCCTTTGAGATGAAATGTTTATGTTTTGAGTCGAATATGGAAGTTTGCCATTTTTTTCTAGAGTTTTGATATTTAAAATTCAAATTTTAACAATTTTACAGCAAAAACAACTTAATCTAACGCATGCACACGATAACTAATACATATATGTACCGAAATATGGGGATTAAAATCAGGAAATAATTTTCTTTGATTTTTAATAATTTTTTACAAAAAATCCAATGGGCGATTAACATACGGACGGCCAGTGATGTCATCACTTGAGCTCTGGCGCGCTGTTCTTGTGTCAAGTGCGATGTTTGTTAAGTCCATTAAATAAATAAATATAAAAATATAAAAAGTTAGATTGTCATTGTTAATTGAATTATACTTTTTTAATATTTAAATGATTTCAACCAGTAGGAGTAGAGTTACATGCTCTCGAATCCTGCGGACAGTTCTCAGAATCTATTAGAGATGAGACGGGCTCAAATCTTACGCAAGTCTTCGGGCTCCGGGCGGGCTCGGATTCAAGCTAAAAGTTCCGTTTATTTTATTCTTCACTAACTGGAAAATGTAAAAAAAAAAAAAATAGAGAAAGAAATTTTATTCATTTTGAGAGCACTTTTAGTAATGTCATAATAGTCATGATAGGTTATATATCACAAAATAATCTTGCAAACCTTAGTAGCTTTGACTTTCCTTTTTCTAAATAGAACTCTTTTTTTCAACGGGATGCATATTATGTCATAGTGTTATACAGTAATCCTTCCTCCTTCGTTATATCGGGCCTCATTATATCACTCATTCGGATAAATTCCCCCCCCCCCCCGATAGGTACGTTATAAACAATGGGCTGCACTGTAAATATCTATTATATAAATATATACATGTATACAGAGACACAGACATTATAAATTGTTATAATAACATTTATAGTTATTTAAATTGAGGATTGATAAAAAGAAAATTAATTTGAAAATGAAAACGGTATTTAATTTTACTATTGTGTATGCGTTGCATAGCGTACCACTTTCAATATCGGGCTCGGGCTCTGATCACACAAACTTTTTCGGGCTCGGGCGGGCTCAGTTCAAAAATGTTTCGGGCCCGGGCGGGCTCGGATTGCCAAAATAGAGCCCGAACTCACCTCTAGAATCTATCCCTTGTCCCTCAAATATTAGAACACATTTGAGCAGGTTATAAAGTTAATGTTTTATTATAATAATTTATTTTATGTATAACAAATAAGCTGAAATAAGTGCTTTCACGTACTTCATATATAAATATTACTAAAACATTGTAATAGAGCAGTTGCAAATAGCTGATAACAGCAGGGCACCGTGGACAGCTTGCCCTCCGACATTGGTTGCCATGGTGCTATGAGCTGTTTTCAACTGCCATTTGCTTACTGTGCTAAAGAAGGCTTCTATTTAGTGTCATGTGGAGTTGATTGTCCTCCATCTAAGTCACTATGACGTCATATGAAACTTCTCTATTTAGGGTGATTTATTTATTTTGTCTGGTCGGGGTCGCCCTAGAAATAGGGCAGTTGCAAACAGCTGATAACAGCATGGCAACGTGGACAGAGTGCCCTCCATCATTGGTTGCTATGCGCGGTTGCCATGGTGCTGTGAGCTGTTTTCAACTGCCATTTGCTTACTGTTCTAAAAATGGCGTCTATTTACTTTCACGTGGAGTTGATAGCCCTCCATCTACGTCACTATGACGTCATATGAAACTGGTTCCGTTCCCATCGTCATTCTGAAACTATAGCATGACGATGGCGTTGCTCCAGGTTGGTTTTCGTCTATCTTAATGCCATTGGTATAAAAGTATGTAAAATATTATGTTTTAAAAAATGGCAACTCTATGACTATGTAAATATAAACAAAAGCAAAAGACGCAAAATTGGTAGAAAAAGGTATTTTTTAGATTCTTAAGAGTACATTTAGCATTTAAAATCCGGACACTCATTTCAAGTTTCTGTTATAAATATGCATACAGTAATCATATAAAAAATTTATCTTTCTTTACTTTTGCATGTTACTAATATAATGAATGTTGATAGGTCATATCTCACATATAATAGTTTTACGTTAATTTGTATCATTAATCTTCAATATATCACTGTTCTTCAATTTGTAGATTGTTTTTCACTAAACCTGCGTAAATATGAACTAGGATCTCTTAGAAGGGTTTCATTTTCATATAGAGGAAAATATTTCTTTTGACTCACGTCCTTCAAATAGAGAATATTTAGTAATAACAAGCATTTTTAGTAATACTAACAGCATTTTTAGTAACTGTTTAGTAAGTATATGCTAAAATTCTTATAAAGATAAAAACGATTTAATAATTTATCTGTAGGTAGGTTTTCTATTATATATATATATATAAAATGCTTGCATGTGAAGAATTTAAAGTAGAGGATTATAAATAAAAGTGTTAATAATTTTGTTTGGTGTGTGAATAAGGAAGCAAATACCAGGCATGCATTTAGCGCAAATTTCTGCATTATAAAAGATAATAAGGTTTTTATTTATTTATTTTTATTAAGAAGCAAGAGAGGTGTTATTTTTGGCATAAAGGCAAGAAAGTTATTACTGTTATTCTTATTATTTAACTGAAGGACAGACGAGGTGCAGCATCCTCCTAAAACCCTCTGCGGGAAACTCTTGAAAATAGTATCACAGACTTACATTATGCTTGAATTATTCCTAAACAGTAATTTTGTGCTTTACTTATTTATCATTTAAATTTCAAGCATAGTTTTCTTTGTAGGGATTTTAAGTTTATATATCTTTAACAAGTACAAATGAAAAATTTACTGGCCTAGCATTAACACAGAATTTTTATTTTATTAATGTACATATTGTGATAATTTATTATATCTTGCAGTATCACAATTTTTTTAGTTGTAACAAATGGTGACTAAAAAAAATATAGGGGCAACTTAAAAAATTAAGTGACTCACTCCTTTTATTTCCTCCCATAGACTTCAGAAGCATGAATTTTACTCGTTGACAGTGGTTTTTATACGTATATTTTGGCAAATAAGCATAAATTAAATCAAACATCTGCAAAAGGATCCTGCGTCCTGGAAATCAGCCACAAATATTTTTTATCTAGTTGCAAATGAAACATCATAAAGGCAAGAATTTTCTTGTTTTGCTTTGAAATAATGACGCATTTCAGAAGTCAGCTTTAAAACAAGTACAAATTCTGTCTGTGTGCCATGAAATATTTGTATATTTTTTCAAAAGGTTGTGGGGAAAAAAAAAAAAAAAAAAATATTTCAGAAACTGCCAATGATTATATAAAATTTATTTTAATCAGTGGTGAAATAAATAGTTTTGTATTTTAGCAATTTGAAAAAAGTGAAAAATTCATAAATTGACAATGCAGAGGCAGAAGGAAAGACATTTTCAGGAGTCTATCTAGGGACAAATTTGATTCTGAATATGGATGATTTTAAAAATTTCTTTAAATTCTTCAGACAAGAAAAATTTTATTCTGGAATCAACTGAAAAATATACATGAAAGTATCAAGTAAGTTAAAAGAATCTGCAGACCTCTAAAATTAGTGCGTGATGGGTAACTTAAAATTTTAATTTTCAGGTTTATTAATTTCTTATGTCCATAAAATGTTTTAAAAATGAAAATTTATTAATAGTCCTTATAAATCTTACTATAACTCAATCCAAAGTGTCTTTAAAATTCAGTGAAAAATAGCATATAAGTAAGATATTTAAAATCCAGTTTATGTCGTTTCAGTTTTCTTATGTTTATTTTCCTTTGCATTGTAGTATTTAGAATGAGTACAACCAGTTCTGCTAGTCCTCGGTGGTGGACTCGCCTCAAAAGGGGTAGAAAGCCCCAGAGTCTTAAAGAAATACCATTTGAAGATTGCTGGCCATTAAAACTGAAAAATCATGTTTCAACAAGACGAGGCCAGACTACTGGTAAGTGATTAAAAAAAGAAGATAATAATTATTTTTTTTAAATGTTTGACACTTGCAAATGTTGTTTGTTTTTGTTAGTTAAAAAAAGTTGATTTTTATAATTTTTCTCATTTATTTTTTAAAAGTATGGTGTATTTTAAAATATTGTATAATCTGTACTATATTTATTCTATATATATATATATGTTAAAAAAAAAAAAAAAAAAAAAAAAAAAAAACTCTTTGTATCAACTATAAATTTTGTATATTATCTTTAAAATTATTGAAATTTTGATTTACCTTAAACATCACTTTGTACTGGCAGAAAAGCTTTTTTCGGCAGGGGATCCCCTCCTTCAACAGTGCCGACTGCATTCCATGGCTGGCGGTCTTTCAAATGTTGATCATCTCTTTTATGGATATACAGGTGACGCCATATCTCGTTTATCTCCGCTGATACATGGTCATTTATTACGTCATGATTGTGCGTGATTTCATTGCTTTCTCTGAGATAAGCGTAGGTTTGATTATTGAAATTAGCTAATTTGGTGACATTTTTAAAATCTATTTTTATATTGTTTTCTAGATAATTTTTGGCTAACACGGTGGTATTCCTGTTGAATTTGATTTCCTTTTGATGTTCTTTTATCTGGGTTTTTATTTTTCTCTTAGTAACACCTATGTAATTATATTCTTTGTTTTCTTGATTTTTGAGGGGAATTTTATAAATACCTGCAGTTTCGGGGTGGGGGTGGGGGATCAAATCTTTATCACTTCTTATTAGTTGGAAGATATTGGGGTTGGGTTTGATTGATATGTTTAAATTAAATTTGCTAGCAGTGTTTTTATCTTGTTTGAAGTGCCTTGATTGTATGGTATAGAAAAAGTGTATTTAGTAGGGGTTGTTTTGGGTATTGGGAATATTATTTAGCTGTTTGATTCGTTTTTTATATAATTGGTTTACTAATTTTTTGGGGTATCCTGCTTCAACCGTTAATTTATTGATGAATTTTAGTTCTTTTCTTAATTCTGATTTATTGGAACATATGAGGATGGCGCGATTAATATAGCTGCATATTGCATTTATCTTGTACCTATAGGGTGTTTTGCTTTTATTGTTAATTATCTCGTTACTTGCGGTGGGCTTACGATATACGGTGGTTTTAAAATAATTATTGTTCTTTAATGGATCACTTTAAAACCACCGTATATCGTAAGCCCACCGCAAGTAACGAGATAATTATCAATAAAAGCAAAACACACTATAGGTACAAGATAAATGCAATACGCAGCTATATTAATCGCGCCATCCTCATATGTTCCGATAAATCAGAATTAAGAAAAGAACTAAAATTCATCAATACATTACCGGTTGAAGCAGGATACCCCAAAAAATTAGTAAACCAATTACATAAAAAACGAATCAAACAGCTAAATAATATTTCCAATACCCAAAAAACTTCTACTAAATACACTTTTTCTGTATCATATAATCAAGGCACTTCAAACAAGATAAAAAACACTGCTAGCAAGTTTAATTTAAACATACCAATCAAACCCAACCCCAATATCTTCCAACTAATAAGAAGTGATAAAGATTTGATCCTCCCCACCATAACTGCAGGTATTTATAAAATTCCCCTCAAAAATCAAGAAAACAAAGAATATAATTACATAGGTGTTACTAAGAGAAAAATAAAAACCCGGATAAAAGAACATTAAAACGATATCAAATTCAACAGGAACACCACTGCGTTAGCCAAAAATTATCTAGAAAACAATATAAAAATAGATTTTAAAAATGTCAACAAATTAGCTAATTTCAATAATCAAACCTACGCTTATCTCAGAGAAAGCATTGAAATCGCGCACAATCATGACGTAATAAATGACCACAAATCAGCGGAGATAAACGAGATATGGCGTCACCTGTACATCCATAAAAGAGATGATCAACATTTGAAAGACCGCCAGCCATGGAGTGCAGTCGGCACTGTTGAAGGAGGGGATCCCCTGCCCAAAAAAGCTTTTCTGCCAGTACGAAGTGATGTTTAAGGTAAATCAAAATTTCAATAATTTTAAAGATGTATTGTTAACTTCATTAAATAAGTATTAAATCATTTTGTATATTATATTAGAGTAGAGGTGCACAACCTGCGGCCCAGTAGCCATCAATTTGCGGCCCGCCAAAGGACTGGCATTTTAGATCGCATTAATCATCAGCTGGCGGAAAAAAAAATAAAAAAGAGACAAAGAAAAAGTATTTATTTGCTGCATTCAAAAAACTAGCATTTACAAAAACTTCTTTTATTTATTTATTTTCTGGAGGGGGGGGGGGGAAGGGATGAAAGTGTTGTTTTTTATACATATTTCTGTTTGAGAGCTAAGTTTTCTATTCAGTTTCTCAATAATGCTCCATAGTATGTTCCTTAAATTTTTATTGTGAAAATCATTGAATAATCTATTGGTAAGTGGTTATATTTTTATCTATCTGTGAAGATTAAAAACTGAAAAATGTAACAATCAGTAAGTAAAAGCTCCTCCCCCCTCCCCATTTTTTTTTTTTTAACTGTTTAAAAAGAAAAAAACAATAATAATTATGTGTATTAAAATTAATGATGAAGAATCATAAATTATAGTAGTAATTAATTACCATAAAAAAAAGCTTCAAAAGTCTAATTTATGTGTGTCTGGTGAAATAAAAAAGACAAGTAGACCAAATGATGCTTATTTTATAGAATTGATATCAGCACAGTTTATGATTTATGAGGTTGCAAACAGAAATGGAGCAGCGGCTAAAAGAATGTACAGGGAGCGATTTCAACACAGGCATAGCTGACAAAACATTTAAATGCTTTTACTGGATGAGAATAGACAGTTTTGTGCTTCAAAACGATCACCAAGATTTTCAGTTGCCGCACATGTAATGGGGTTACATTTGCAAAAATATAAAACATATCTCAGATTTTCAGTAGTAGATGCAGTTGCTGACTGATTACTATCATGATAGTTTAGCTGGTTTCTAATAGGGGCCTAACCACAAACAGAGGGCACTAACAGCATCAGAGGGCATGTAGGAGGCTGAGACGGATTTCCTAATTTGTTCAAAAATAAAACTTTATTTAATTCAGGAATATCTGTGCTCCAATACCCCCCCCTCCTCAACACACACACACCTTTCCTTGGCTATGCCTTTGGTTGCTATTATAATAAATTAGCGACCAAATCCTCGTCAAACTCACTGCAACTTTTGCTGACCATGTTGTTTATTTTACATCAGAACAGGAAGGTGACACAATGCATTTTGTTGGAAATTCATGTGGAAAATGACAATTATGACCATAGAAACATTTTCACTCACATATCTCGCCAGTGCCGTCTAATACCTCAAAGTGATATTTTCATACCCAACTGCTTATTTTGGTATCCTATATCAGCCTTTACATATGATACAAACTCAAGTTCTGCACACAGGCACATGATAATGATAGTGCACCTCTTTATACATGCATGTGTATATGTGTGTATATATATATATATATATAGTAATACATTAATAAAATAATATCAGTGCAATTTTTTTTTTTTTTTTGAAATTTAAAGATGAATTAACTTTAGTATTAAAACAATTATTTGGATCATAAGCGAAGACTACCCATATCAAATCTAAAAAGAATTAAAGAGAAATTGAAATGAATATGCAACATATAAACTTGCTAAATAAGTGATAAAAGTAGTTCAAAATGATCATTAAATTGCAAAACACTGAAAGAGAATTGTAATACACTGAATGAGAATATATAAATATAACACGGCAAATATATCTGTGTTGTTTAAATTTTTTTTATATTATCTCGTCTGTGGCCCTTCACATCCCAATGAACAGCGTTAGTGGCTCTCCAGCCGAAAAGGTTGTGCACCCTTATATTAGAGAGTATAAATACTTCCACTGTTCTGTAAGTATGCTAGCATTTGATGAATTTAATTTGTCCTGAAATGAAATAAATATAGACTGCAACATTTTTTCTGACAAAAAATCAAACATTAAATTAAAAATATTATTAATAATTTTTATTTTGACAGTTATTTTTAGAAATATTTTCAAACTCTTGATATGTTCTGTTGCACTTAAATTGTTTTGCAGCTAGCATAATTACACCTTTCTGCAACTTTTTTTTTTTTTCTGTTCATGCATCAAGAACCAGACAATTACAGGCAACTTAATCTTTGCTTAAAAATTCTCTCTTTCTCTCTCTCTCTCTCTTTTTTTTTTTTTTTTTCATGTTCCTTTTATAGTAGGTTGATATTCAACTGGAATTAAAAAGTTATTCTTGATCAACGGATGAAATTAGAAAAAATAGTTACAATTTGTAATAATTAGATTAACCTAAAAATTGAAAGAGGTGTCAAAGTAAATGAATGTCGTAAAATATTGATTTTGATTGAAGGCTTTGCAATTTACCACTACAACATAACTTAAGCTGCTTTCACCAATAATTCCAGTTTAAATATTCACTTGCAACTGTTATTATAGAACAGAGGTAAATTTTGATTTCTTATTGAGACTAGATCTTGTAGTACCTTTTTGAAAAATAAACAAGTGTATTCATAGGCATACACTTGTGATGGAATGTACAATGAAATGCTTAATAAATGCCTGTTATACTTTGCTAGCCTCTTTTGGCATAAATAAATTAAGTCTTATAGTCTTCTTTTTAAATCATATTGTTTTTGCAGAAATCTTTACATGAAAATATCTTTAGGGTATATTCAGTATTCCAATAATTTTATTACTGTAGGTGAATAAATATATATGTGTAATTATAAAAGAAATTATAAGACCTTACTCAGGCTTCATCTTCTGCAAGAAGCTTTTCGTGGGAGGATCCTCCCCCTTTTTCTATTGCAAATTGGGCTTGTGGGCCTTGGCTATTTATAGCTTTACTTCGTTCTTCTAATAGGTAGTGCCACTGCGGATCTATTTTGGCGGACTTGTGGTCATTAATGGCGACATTATCACTAATTATCTCGATATTCTACTGTAAAACGCATAAGTATGGTTATTGTAATTGGTCAATATTTCAACGTCATTAAATTAACTTAAATTTATTAAAAAATTAATCCTAATTTAGATATCCTAAATTCCTTGTTGAAAAATTATATTAAAAAAGAATAAAACAGTTAAATCAAATTCCTAATCATCAAAAAACGCAACAAAAGTTTACATTTTCAATACCATATAATCAAGGAACCTCAAATAAAGTAAAAAATACCACTAATAAATTTAATCTAAACATCCCAATAAAGCCCAACCCAAGTATTTTCCAAATTATAAGAAACGACAAAGATATTATCCCCCCCCCTCCCTTGAAACCGCCGGAGTTTATAAAATCCCTATAGAATACCCCCGATAAAAATACCAGAAGTTACATAGGAGTTACAAAAATATAAATAAAAACGCGCCTCAAATAACATGAAAATGATATTAAATTTGCCCAATTTACTACCGTGCTTGCTCGAACATATTAGGAAAATAAAATAGATATTAACTTTAATGACGTTGAGAAATTGGTCAATTACAATAACCATACTTACGCGTTTTACAGAGAGAGTATCGAGATAATTAGTGATAATGTCCACATTAATGACCACGAGTCTGCCAAAAGAGATCCGCAGTGCCGCTACCTATTACAAGAACGAAGTAAAGCTATAAATAGCCAAGGCCCACAAGCACAGTTTGCAATTGAAAAAGGGGGAGGATCCTCCCACGAAAAGCTTCTTGCAGATGATGAAGCCTGAGTAAGGTCTTTTAATTTATTTTATAATTATGTTGTGCTTCATTTAAAATTTAAATAAGTTATATATGTATATTTTAAATGAAATATCTAACTGCTTTCAAAGTTTTAAAAAAGGGCATTATTGTGTTTTCTTAGTGTAAGAAATCTTTTATATTTTTATTGACATTATTATTATTTTTTCTTTTATGTATGTGTCTGTGTATAAGTTTAGATGCATATATACTCAGACAATGCACTGGTAATAAACACAAAAGTAATAAATAGTGGCATAATTTCTGTTGATTGTCCAGTGGCAAACTTTTATTCATCCATTCATCGATATGTTATATGTATTATTGTATGGGTCGAAAAAAGTAAATATGTAATGTTTGTTATTTACTATGCATCTAAAATTTACCCTTAATTACTTGTTTTATACAGGGTGTTCCAAAAGTCCCACCCCACCCTCCTAACTCAAAAATGAGTTGGAATTGTGAAAAATGGTGAAACACACGTTCAATGAATTCAAGAGGGAGGTTTTTTGGTGAAAAAAGTTTGGGCCTGTGGGGCTAGAAGAGTCCGCTAGAGAGGGCAACTTAAAAATTTCAAGTGGGAAGGTATGTCTTGTGATACATCCCTGGAAACGTCTCTTCAAAACAATGAATTTGATATAAATAGTTTTGCCCTACGGCAATTATTAAAGGAAATACATGAGTTTTTAGACTTTTGAAATGTGTACTTTATACTTAATGTATCCCCTTTAATAATCAGTGCAGGACAAAACTGTTTATATAAAATTCATTGTCTTGAAGTGATGTTTCCAGGGATGTATCACAAGACATACTTTCCTGTTTGAAATTTTAAAGTTGCTCTCCCTAGCGGCACTCCTACCACCCCCTTGCCCAGGCCCAAACATTTCTGGGCAATGTATGTCTTGTGATACATCCCTGGAAACGTCTCTTCAAGACAATGAATTTGATATAAATAGTTAAGTTCTGCAATGATTATTAAAGGGGATACATAAGTATAAAATCCACATTTTAAAAGTCTAAAAACTCTAGTATCTCCTTTAATAATCATTGTTGGGTGAAACTATTTATATCAAATTCATTGTTTTGAAGAAACATTTCCAGGGATGTATCACAAGACATACCTTCCCATTTGAAATTTTAACGTTACCTTCTCTAGCGTTCTAGCCTCCCAGGCCCAAACTTTTTTCACTAAAAAAAGTCCCTCTCGAATTTATTGAACACATGTTTCCAACATATTTTCGAGTTAGGAGGGGTGCGTGGGAGTTTTGGAACCTGTATTTAATTTTAATCAAAATCAAAGTAACCTTTTTAACTGTAATTGTTCCTAAACTTAATTGTATTGTATCATATAAATGTGGTGGTGGTTGTCATTCTCTTTCTCAACCAGCTACACACCATGCTGTTATCTCAGTAATGTTAATCTTTAATCGTTAATCTATGTCTACTCTATGTATTTTCATGTACTCAAATGTACGTAAGTACATAATAATGTCAAGAAAGTCATATGACAGAGGTCTGTACAGAGATAAACCAGGTCCATTAAAGGATCTTTACAAAGTTTTATATCTTAGAAAAGGATCCGTCACAAAAATTTTCATCTGAAAAACAAATCCTTTATAAAAATTTTTATCTTAAAAAAAGAACCCTTCACAAAACTTTTCATTTTAAAAACAGATTTTTGATAAATCTCTTTTTATTTCGAAAACTAATCTTCCTTGTAATGAACAGGCCACCTGAATAATTGGATACACTTTGCTGTATTTCCCAAAAAAGCTTCCCAAAAGTTTCTGATTTATGAAAATTTTCTATGCATATGTGTGAGTTTAGTTCTGTAAAAGTAAACCTTAATTGTCTAAAACAAAGCCTTATTTTAATTGTTATGTTAATTTTGCAAAATTACATTTTTCATACTTATATAAAATAAGAGGACCCTAGCTAAAATGTTCAAAAGAACTTCATTTTCACACTAAATTTAGATTCACAAAATTACATGTAGATTTTTCACAAAAACAGAATCCTGTCTGAAAAGTCTGGTTAGACCCCTGAATGATATATATGTTAGTATACATAAACTTGTCATTTTCAAAACATAACTAAAAGAACTTCTATTCCCTAAAATCTCAATATCTTTATGTATATAAAATTAACAGAATTTCATGAATTAATGAAATGTTATTGGAATTTCTATTCTTACCAGGTAGACTTTAGTTGCAGATCATTCAAAAGTAGACTTCATTTCTCCTGGCTGAGATTTAAAAAAAAAAAAACCTTTCCTTTGAAAGGTTAATATGATGTATAGTTAAAGAAAGAACCTAGATAGTGATTTAGTTTATTCCAGCACAGTTAAAATTAGTTCATTTAAATTTCACACATTGTATACGTACTTGATAGTGAATAATTAGGCTTTCACATGTAATTTGTAAGATGAAAGTATGTGGATAAATGATAAAAATAAATAAAAATTTTGTTAGGAAACACCGTAATCTGCAATACCTACAACAGTTGTTTTCAGTTGAAATAATAATACAATCCTTCATCTGATGAAAAGAATAGGCATGGGTGCAACATCTAAGTGGCAATGCACTACTATTATTTTGACACTAAACAATTGCAAGTTTTATGAAATTTATGGTGTTTCTTTACAAAGTTACTTAATTTATTTTTTCCATATATTTAAAATTTCAGTACGCAAATTACATTTGATAGTCTAATTGAACAAACTTTTAATATCAATTTTTTCATGCAATTTTACTGCTAAATGTCTGAATTGAAATACTTGTTTAAAAAAAAAAACAAATAAATGAACACATATTGGATTCATAGAAAATTTCAAATTCTGGTTTCTGGTGATTTTCATGTTTTCAGAAGTTCAGAACTCAATTTAACTATTTTTAGAAAATATCTGTCTGTGTGTATGGCAAAAGTTTTATGGAAGCTCTAGGTCAAGAATTAATTTGCATAATTTTATATAAATTTGTTTGAAAGTTATATCTTGAAATAACTGATCAACTGTGCCTATCAATTTTTGGTGAAAATTGTCCAAAAGGTGATGTTGCCATCTCGTTTTTTCAGAATTTTTAATATGGCAGTGTAGGACAAAATTTTTGTGTAGATGTATACAATGGGAATTGTTTTTAACAATTGTGAAATTATAACTAGTATATTTATAATAGTTAGTCAACTAGGAAAAAAAATGTGCCCATGTAAGAGCATTTTATACATTTTCAATATGTGTATTTTACAAAATAACTCATTGGTACCTTTAAAATGAATCATTTGAACTTGAACCATAGATTTGTGATAACTTAAAACAAAGTTGTTGATATTTTCCATTTTTTAACAAAAAGAAAGGGAAAAAAAAAAAGCATAACCGACAATATGGTCTATAGGAAACAAAATTAAATTTCTTTTGGCATTCAGTGTTATACTTCACTCTGAGAAGAAAATTGTCTGCATTCATCATGGAAAATAATTTTAATGTATAATTTGCACTAGTGGCGGTCCGTCATTAAGGGCCAATGGGCATGGCCACGCTTAAATTTTTTCTCGATTGAAATAATAATTCCTTTGCTTTTCGTAATTGTTTAAAAATATATACACAAAATAACAACCTCCGTCTAACATTTTCTTAACCTTTTTTTTTTATCATTTATTTGTCTGTATATTCTTTTCGGCCTGTCATAAATCATTTAATGATTAACCGACCGACCGCTACTACCCTTTTCCTTATCTGAGAGAATGGGCCGCAATGGCGAGCCATTTGCCGTTTTCAAGCGGCCCAAGCATATTTATTCTACTAAAACAGCAGGTTGACAGATTTAGTGACAAACTGCTTTATCAGTGTTAGCAAGCTGTAATTTCTTTGTTGATGGGCCCATGAAGGCTGGCTCATTGAAACAAAACTATAGGGGAAAAAATGTTTTAAATGTTTAAAATATGTTAACCATAGAATTTGAGGATAAAACTTAGCGGCTTCTGCATTACTTTTTTTTTTCCTCACTGATTTAGCAGAGCATTTTTTAGAGTCATGTATGATAGTCTATAATTTTGGTATTTAAAAAAGAAATCTGGTAATACTCAAATATATTTTTTTAGACTAGCCTTTGAGATAAAAGCTCGTATAAGAATTCAAGACCTCTTTAACTGAAGTATTTTGAATTTAAATAAATAAAGAAAGAAAGAAAATGCAATCCCCCCCTCCCCCCTTCAAAATGGTGTACTAAAACTTTTATGCAAATGAAATATAAAATTTTTAGATAATAATTAATGGATTTACTTGGATATGGATTAAATATCTGCATAAAATTGTAATTTATTATTATTATTAAATGTTTTTTCTTTTAAATACGATTTAATAGAAACATCTGCGATGTTTCTTTTCTCTTTCTTTCTTTTCTTATCTTTTTTTTTTTTTTAAAGATAATAGGAAGTCTTATTTATTTATTGAAATTTAATTTAAATTATCTAAAATTAAGCTCTTAAAGTGAGTGAGAAACTTGGTATTTTTCAAATATGTATCCATCAGGGTCCGCTTTACCCTTTTGGCGGCCCTAGGCAATAGACATTTGGCGGCCCCCTCTAATACGCCAGGGCAGCTTATATATTTTATGTGACCGACCACAGCTAAATTTTTTGAGATCTCGGAACCCCCCCCCCCCCCCTCCCTCCCCAAAAAAGAAATCACAATAAGAAAAAGCCTTTTGATTATGAATAACTACATAAAGAAGGCTTAACTTATACTAAGAATAAAAGTGAACATAAATAGAAAACGTTCACAGTTTTTGTAAAAATTCGGTAGGTTTTGTAAAAATAAACAGGCTGAATAAAACTTTAGATTTTCCACCTGTAAGTGCTAAGCGATTAATTTGGAGCCCTAACAGCACGTCTTCTACCCAAGATTTCTTCAAGATATCTTCAGGATGAAAAGACATCCCAGAAACATCCTGAAGATGTACTGTGGATAAGTGTGCTCTTAGGGAAATTGACTGAAAATTTCTGTATATACAAACCCACATTCTGTACAAGACATTGCATCACAAGCACTTTTGCGGAAGTTTTAGAGCAGAGATGCAGGTACAGGTGCAGTATATATTCGGACGCACGAACGAACTTCGGGAGAAATTTTGGCCATTTGGGAAAATTTTGAAAGTATATTTTCTTAGAAGAAAATTAAATGGAAATAACAAATTTATTGAAACAATAAACTAGGAACCGTTTCAATAGATTTGTCATTTCCGTTTTATAAGAGCTGTATTATATAAAAAGCACCACAGAACTGGCGTTTAAAAGTAATAAGTACAAAACTTTAAATAAACATCATTAAGTGGAAGAACTCGCAGCAATTCCGCTTTTTTTGCAGCACTCGTGCCTACTTTGTTCGCCTGACGAAGGGTCGTGTGTTCTTTCTACCTGAAACAATTGTTGCGAGTTTATTGCATTTTATGGTGTTTATATTCAAAGTTTTGTAATTATTACTCGTGCCTACTAGTTCGCCTGATGAAGGGTCGTGTCTTCTTTCGACCCGAAACAATTAATGCAAGTTTTTGCGTTTTATAGTGTTTATTCAAAGTTTTGTATTTCTTAAAAGCTGTATTCTTATGTTACAATCCGTACTTCTTTTTAAAAACATTTGTTACATACAATAAATGACTTTGTAAAATAAAAAAATAATCAGCATTCAAAATAAAATATAGGATTGCAAGAAACACTCACAATTTTCTGAAATAAAATATATCTTTATAGGAATTCCCCCCATCTCTTCAAATGCATTATGATCGGCGCGTCGTAAGTAATAAAAAAAAAAAAAAAAAAAAAAAGAAGGAATACAAGTAAAATTATGTGAGAGCATAATTATCCTGCAAAGTATCTGAAATTTTACAATAAATATTTCATAATTATTTAAACTAGAGAAAATAAAAAATCTCTAATTGTTTTTGCAATTTAGCTAACAAGCCACAAGATTCATCGCAAAAGACACATAAATAAATAAACACTTTGATGGCAGGATGCATTCCGTAGAGTCAAAGTTCATAGACTCAGAGGAGAAATTATGTTTATTTATTTTAATCGGTGCTGAAAGGGGGTGAAAAGAAAAAAGCTAAAGAATAAAGAACATAATTTCTTTTTGCAGTATTTTGATTTTCATTTAATTTAAACAATAGACAGAAGTTCATTTATCAGTCTGGATTGTACATTTAGCAATTGGCAAAGAAAAAAGTATTTGATCAATTAGTTGTGATTAACATAAATTGATTACAAAACTGCTCCCCCCCCCCCTCCCCTCACACGAAAAAAAGAATTTTAAGTCTGAAGTTTAGTATCCCATAACTTTTCTAACTTTAGCAATTAATTATATTTTTAAAATCTGTTCTTAAGGGCCCGCTTCACTCACCGCCGCCGGAAGCCGAAGCTAATGTCATTCTATGGGAAATTTTCCATCACAAATAACATAGTAACTAATACATATTTTTAAATTCTGTTTTCACATTCGGAAAATTCCCAGCTGTTAAACTGACGGACTTTTTTTAAAAAAATATTTTTTTTTATTTTTAATATTTTATTTTGAAGCTGCAAAATACAAATTTTCAATATGTGAATTTTTTTTCATTTTTCATTTTGCAATTTCAAAATAAAAAATTTAAAAATACCTTTTTACAAAAGGTCCATCAATTTAACAGTTGGGAATTTTCTGGATGTGAAAACAGAATTTAAAAATATGTATTAGTTAATAAGTTATCTGTAAAGAAAATTTCCCCATAGAATAACATTGGCTCGGGCTTCCGGCGACGGTAAGTGAAGAGGGCCGTTAAGACTCTGAAATCTGTTTTTTATTAAAGCATTTTTTCGCAAATAGGAAACTTTCAAATATTTTTACTTAGATACTTAGAAATTGAAAAGCGTTTTTTATCGTTTTATTATGATAAAGATTTTTGCGGAAAAGGGATAAAAATGGGTATTATAGGAAAATTTTGAAAACTTAGAAATTCAGGAAAGCAATTCATTGTAGCAGGAAATGCATCCTGCTTAAAATACTCTGAAAAAGGCTGTTTAACTCTTAGGCCCTTAAAAGTCATGTTAGAAAAATTCATACATTTATGTATTTGTGAATGAAACAGGCTTTCTGAATATGTCAGAAAGCTAAATGTTATTTAAAAAAGCTTAAAACTTAAATTTAAAACATGAAATCATATTAATTTAATATCCTACAATAAATTAATTATTAAATAATAATGTATACTTATATTTTTTTAAAAGTTAATTGAGAGTTAAAAGTAAATAGATTTATGGATTATCACAAAACTATAGTCAACGTAAATATAATATAGTTAACACTTACAATTGTATTCGTTTCATAACAGCAACATCAAAACCAAAAGTATGGAGTAATCTATTATTATAGTGCAACTTTCCTGGCTTTTTTCTTCGCAAATTCGTTAATTAGTTCTGTGTAATCAATTAAGCTTGCTATATCATTTTCAATTGAAATCAGTGATACCCCAGATAGTCTTTCTTGAGACATGGTGGACCTTAAGTATGTTTTTATCAATTTTAATTTCGAAAAACTGCGTTCAGCAGATGCAACTGTCACAGGTATAGTTAAAAAAATTCGTAATATTATGGTTAAATTTGGGAGAACTTCATCAAGTCTATTTGTAAGTAAATACTGCAAACACTCAGTGGGAGAAGTGTTCGCATTTTGTGTAATAATGTTGCTTAAAGTTCTAATTTCAGTGAAAAGATTCATTCCTTCAATATCACTTGTTGCGTTATCATCCTTGTGAGCCAGAATTATTTGCAAGTTCATGCATTTATGTGTCAAATATGAATCAGTTACACTTTTAAGGGCTGCGATATCAAAAAGAAAACCAAAGTTTTCCTTAAATGCTTCATACTGACGAAATCTTTCGTCCAAAGACATGATTGCCTGATCGAGTAAGGTGTTAAAAAAATTTATTCGGAAATGTTCTTCTGGATCGCTCACTGCTGAATCATTTGTTTCATATGAAAACTGTTTGCGGATGCATTTTCTTCTGACAGATAATTTTGCAGGAAACGCCATCTCTTCAGAGCTCATTTCCAGTTTTTCTGCTAACTCTTTAGCTGCTGTTTTGGCATTTTCAAAGCCAATATTTCTATATTCACTCAAAAAACTGGTAGTTTTCTCTAGCAAATGCAAAGATTCATCTATTGCTATATTTTGAGATTGCATCAATTTACTTATCAAATTTATTTGCGACAAAATATCATACCAGACACATAGCATAACCAGAAACTGATAACGTTTTAACCCATTTGCCAATGATATCGATTCTGTTTGGCATTTTACATCATTTGTTGTCTCAGACACTTCCACAAGTGCGTCATAAACTTCTCCCATTTGATTTCTTAATGCCTTAACGCTTTCAATTTTAGCTTCCCATCTTGTATCACATAATGGTTTTAGTGTAACTTTGACGTGGCTTAGTAAAATTTGCCACCGTTTAGTAGAGGATGAAAATAATACATAAACTTGTTGTATGATACCAAAAAGTGTTCTAGCATAAACTGACGTTTTCGCCATATCACTTAGCACTAAATTTATGTTATGACAGCCACATGGAACATAAAATGGCCTAGGATTAATTTCCAAAAGTCGTGCTTGCAATCCTTGTTTATGGCCACGCATATTAGATCCATTGTCATAACCTTGTCCTCGGCAGTTGTCAATTGACAAACCTAATTTTTCTAGATTTTCTAAAAATGTTTTTAGAAGGCCTAATCCAGTCGTTTCATTGACAATTAAAAATCCAACAAATCTTTCTACTATTTCAAATGCTTTTTCTTTAAACTGCACGAAACGTAGGATGACTGACATTTGTTCTTTGTGGCTAATATCGGGAGTACAGTCTAATATAATTGAAAAATATTTAGCTTTGACTATGCAGCTGACAATTGTTTTTAATATTTTATCATGAATTAATAGGATAAATTCATTTTGAATATTCTTACTTAAATAATGATCTTTAATTTCAGAACTAGTTATTCTACGAAGATGTTCACGCAATACAGGGTCAAATTTTGCAATAAGTTCTACCAGTCCAATAAAATTTCCAGTACCGTGCTCAAATATTTTTTCATGTGCTCCTTGAAAGGCTAAATTTCGAGAAGTCAAAAACTGCACAATTGCTAAAAGGCGTTCTAACACACTACGCCAGTGCTGCTTCTCCGCAGCAATAATGCGCTCAAAATCTTTATCGATTACACAATTTTTAACTAAACGATTTTCGAAATCTAGCCATTTATGTAAAGCATATAAATGCTTTATGGTAGATTCGTGGTCCTTAAGTAATTTGGAAATGTTTCTCCAGTCATTTGAACCGAAGCTACAAAATTTACTTTTTGAATCGGAAAAGAGTCTGCAACAGAAACAAAATGCAGTGTCTTTTTGTTTGGAATAGACAAGCCAGCGTCTGTTAACAGTTTCTCCGTTTGAAAGTTTTCTTGTATAAAATGATGCAGAAAAATGTCTATTATTTACATCTCGGGGAAATTCAAATTTTGTTACTCTGTTTGGTCCAGTT